>WAAD01034066.1:147954-194294 GCA_013389945.1 Fregata magnificens
AAAAAAAAAAAAAAAAAACAAAACCACACACCACATAAAATGAAGATATCCAAGGCCACATCATAATGTTGCTCTGAAGACAGCTGAAGGAAACTCTCCATGCTTCCAAACTGGTGAATGGCTTCACCATGAGCATGTAAGAAAGGTCTATCAAGACATGAATCCCTTTTATTCCTAAAAGACACACCATCAGCCCCTACCCAGCATCCAGTCTGCAGCCATTGTGTGCATCAAAACAAGGTGAAGACCGACCACCAAAAGACTCTACATGCGTTAAGGGTGGGGAAAAAAACATCATTCCTGGCCCTGGTACAAACAGACACGATCAACACACAGCACATGAGACTTCTCAGTGTTTTTAGAAGTATGAACTTGGGACTGTTAAAACAAACAAAACAAACAAACAAACAAAAAAAAAAACCACCAACAACCAACAACAACAAAAACCCCAACAAAAACCAAAACAACACACCACAGCAAACCCCCCAAAAACCTGAACTTTCAAAATTTAAGCTTCAGTGATGTCCACTGAAACCTAGGTACACCCACAGGTAAGACAGACCTTTCCTGAACCCATCTTCCAGGTTAAACAACATCTGAGCTAGTCTCTTTCTAATGCTGGTTGGACTAAAACTCCTCAGCTCATGCAGACCTCTGCCAAGATGACCCTTGGCAGGCAACGAAACTCTGTCAGCAAGGCCAGAGAAGCTCTGGAGGTCACCAAGTCTCCCCTGCAGGCTTCTAAAAAAATATTTCATTCTCAGGGTGACAGAATTTTCCAAAAGCATGCAAGATATATAGCTTTTTAGAGACCTTTGAGCCACAGAGCTTGCTAAGCTCTAGCAAATCAAAATTACTGTCAATGAAGCCTCAATCTGTCAAAAATGATCCTCAATACTTTGATGGATCGGGACCCGAATGCCCACTTCTTACCACGGATGGGAGCGTGTTGCAGTTTACCTGTTCCTGTAACTCAGAGGCACTGCCATGAAAACACTCATGCCTTGATTTTGAAAAAAGCAGCTTAAAACAGGAAAATCTTATTCCTTTTCTGGACATTTAGTGTATTTACAGCCCAAGAATCCCAAATCCTCCAGAGGTATCACCCAAGTCTCACAACATCCAGAGAGAAGATAACTTTACAGAATAGGATACAGCTAGGCCATGGGACTTGCCCCAGATCAGAGAAGTTATTTGTGGTAGATTGAAAGCTGAATCTACACACCCTTGGCGTAAAAACCCACATCTTAACTGAAAGACTACCTATTTCTCTGTACCACAGTGCACTGAAGAGCAAATATTATATTCAGTTTTCATATAAAAATATATAAAGCCAGCAGGGCAAACAAGGCATAGCACAATGACAGCAGGGAACAAACGTGTAAAAAATAAAAGGCCAGCATAACTTACGGGAGCAGCGTTGTTTTTCACTGTGACACTTGGAGTTGTGGCTCGTAGCGCACCGCTCACGCCATGGTAGTATTTGAAGCAGATCTTTGTTTCAGCTAAAAAAAAGAGAATTATTTTAGGTTAGAACAACTGCCAGGAAGAAGCTGCACAATCGGTTGCAGCTCACAGGCACAAGACTGGCAAGCGGTTAAGTTGCAAGTGGTTTGTCCCAGGTTGGTTGGCACAACAGGATGCCTCCTGCCTCCAATCTTCTCCTTTGCCAGAGTGAAATTTAGAGTTCGGTTCCTGAGACTTAAAACAGTTAAAACCCCAACCTCTTCTGAGGAGCAGTTACAACAGACAGACCTTGGAGTACCTGATCAGCATCCTTTAGCTATATTAGGAAGAAGAAAGTAGGGACAGAGAAATCCTCCCTGTTCAGACATACCAAACACTAACGTGCAGAGAAAATAAGAAACTTGCTTAGGACAACAAGATTGCATAGTTGCCCATTGACAGGTTTCACTCAACCAATTTGTTCTGGCCTTAGTCAGGGCAAGGACGTAGCTGTACAGATGAACTGCTCTGACAGTTACTACATTAAAACATTTTTCAGAAACAGCATAGTACCACAAGACCCCACCTTAGTGTATTTCCATTGACTTCCAAAGATTTGGATTAGGTGAGGAACACAAGGCAAGACCATGATTTTGGATTCACAGCGCTGCTTTTTGCCACATACATAGATATTCAGATAAATACATTAAGTGAGGGAAACCCATTTCAATAACTGCACAGAAGTGAAATCAGCTTCTTGTTCAATCATCCTTTTACGACCCACCTTCTTGTCTGCTGCAAGAAGGAAGGATACTTCCACAGCCAGGTTGCTTCTCTGTTGGTCTGTAACTCCAAATAGATGTGAATCACTAGTATGCATCATAATTCCACTCACTTGCCTAGACCTGGTGACTTGCTGAAGCACATCTTGTAGGCAGACAGGAGTTTTCTTCCGTAGTAAAGTAAGATGTGAACAAGGTTGATGTGTGCCTACATATGGCCGTGACACAGCAGGTATGCACTGTATGTGTGTAACAGGTATGTTTGTGGGATCTGAAAAATGCATGTTTAAATAAAAGCAGCATTCACATCTTGCAGTTTTAACTGCATAATGCCATGGAAATTTTCAGCTGCTCCAAAATATACTTGAAAGTGCTTCTCATAATCAAGTTTTTCCTTAACATCTTGCTTTGCAGCTGCTGCTGAGGCCCAGGGAAAACACCAATCTTTGCCTGCAGACCCACACCACCACTCATTGTAACTACAGTGCCTATGTAAGAAAATAATAAAGGAATGCCAATGTTTTAACGTACAAATTGCATTGCTGTTTTAACACCAGTAAGCGAAATCAGTGCAGCTGTGACAAAAGTTTATGCAAGGTTAAGAGCTGGGACCTTGGCCACAGATTATGGTGCTGTGATCTGCCATTTAGTAGATCCAAAAAACAACCATGCAGCACCCCAGGTGGAAGCCAAACATGGGGACATGAAAAGCAGTAGACACCCTCAAAAACGCAAGCCTGAATTGCTTACCCCAATGCCTACAGATACACAGGAGGAAAAATAAATCCTGATTTGTTTTTTGAAAGACAAAATAGGTTTAGGAGTGTAAAGCCTTCCCAACTTTCAAATGTGACTTGGGAAATGAAAACCGAAGAGCTTACGTTCCCAAGTAGTTCGAGCACTTCTCATTTCCAGGTGGCTTCTCAGCACTCCTCCCTGAGGAGGCACCAGGGACACACAGTCCATCGATGAGAAGCACCCTGCCAGCGCAGTTAATCTACCACCATATTTTCCATCCCCACACCTCGTTCTTCATCAGGCAACCAGGTGCACACTTCTGCTCACACAGTGAAAACACACACCTTTCCCACGATATGCACAGACACATATGTGTGTCCCTTTTATTTCACAGCACTCCACAAGAAGTGGAACAGGCTACAGAGTCCTTCAGCACCTCCACGAGGGACTTTGTTGCCCATCCTGGGGTTTAACTTGCAACTATGCCCCAAACAAACCTCTGCAAATTCAAGAGAATTACTTGAGGTGTCAGTGCAGCTGAGCAAGCAACCCCATTGTTGCACCTGGGAGCAGCAGCAATTTTCTTTTGGCAGCAAAAAAGCTGGATGAGCCTATGGGACTGAAAAACTGCAAGTCCAGATTGAATTTTCACATTGTAATTTTCTCTACAGGGCTTTTAACAGCTCAGCAGCTAACTCATTTCCTCACTAAGACAGCAAAAGCTGAGGATATCACAATAGCTAAAACATACAGTTCTCACCAATTATTCAAATCTTAATTTTCCTCTCTGGAGATTTTTAGCTACAGTTTGCATGGAACACTGAGAGCTAGAATAAAGGGAAACTTTTTTTTTAAATTTCTATTAACTCACATAGTTAATAAAATATAACTGCAGCTACTAGCCTGTATGACAACGTTCAGACCTCGCAGCAGGAAATCTCGCCGTAGGTTGACAAGTAGGAAATCGGTTACCATGTACATTGGGAAACTATGGTTTAAAAGAATCTATTTAATTAAACCAGAAGTATTAGACAGAGAGAACAGGAGGAGGAAAGAATATATCCTTATGTAGGTATTCTGGCTATTAGCATTACTTTCAAGGACAAAGGATTACTACAATGATTGAATATCTATGTGGAAAGAACCATATGGGTATTGAAGATTCCTCTCGGTTTCACACAACTCCTATTTCTAATTTAATTTTCAATCAAACAGCCCACATACAGATGCAACCTGGCAAGAAGGCAACCCAGAGAGATGCAGGTGTCACATCCAACTCAAAACAGTGGCAGAGGTGAAGCCATTCATCAGGCAGTATTTGAGGCAGTGATTAATGAATGTCAAAGGTTTCATTCAGGGAACAGATCTGATAGCAAAAAGTCTTATGGGGCCTTCACAGCTTGAAAAATTGCTCTAGAAACATCAGGGGAACATCACTTTCTTTTTTCTTGGTTCCCTCTTTCCCCCTTTCTCCCAGATCTTTTTCAGATTAAAAATACTAGGAAAACTGCTATTGTCAATAGATAGATAAAACTTTAACAAGTATAAAGCTCGCAAAATTACATATGGTATCTTTATGTACAAAAATGCCACTTAGACCCTAGCTGGGCTTTTTTTGGCTAGGAGCCATTCTTTCCAAATAGCGTCGTTGGTGCCATGTTTTTCACTTCAACAGAGGCATAACATTTTAATCCATCTGAAGATTGTTCTCGTGTTTCTGAATCACCTCCAAGACATTTCCAAAACAGATGCAGACATTCACTGGCTTGGTACCACTGCCTCTGCAGAGGAACAGAAAGCACTGTAAATATAGGCAAGGCAGTGATATAAATTAACCTGAATATTATCCAGCTGGCATTCATACATAATATGTAGTTATAAGGGCTGTTTGCATTGTAGTCTTGTAGATTAGCTTGCTGTGGAATAAAGGAGACCATTTAACTCTGTCCTGCTGCCCTAGCGACATGGCACAGTGCACAGGTCAGGAGCAGGTGTTGTCTAGTTAATCCCCAGTTATAAATAAATACATGCCATTGTTATTTTCATCTCAGTAATTATGAGTAGCAGCTCACTGGATCAGGTAATGAAGTCATGATGTTAAAGTCAGGAAGTAATGAGGTTAAATTCTCCTTTCAATTAACATAAATGGCAGTTAGACTGGTAAATCTTCCAAGAGATAAGATGTCTAAAGGTGCTCAGAAGTACTCGTGCCCATGACAATTACCAAACTACTCAGCAATTTTCATGAATCAAGAACAAAACAGCATTCCTTTTACACCAGGCTTGGTATCTCCATTATACCATGGCTGTGTTACTGCACACTGCCACTGCATTGATACAATTAAGACAGTTCCCAGTTCTATGCTCAGACCCACTGCTGTAACCATCACGGGTGCAGAAAATACAGCTGCCCGAAAGCAAGGCCCCCAAGGCAGGGTAATCAGAGCCAGGCAACAGGAGAGGCAATTCTGTTTTGCTCCTTGCACCACAGCCCGCAAGCACCTCTGTGGGCCACATGGGAGGGATGCTCACAGGGAAGGGAGAGGAGCCAAGATGTAGCCCATCCCTGGACACCACAGAGATCACTCCTCATTCAGAGGAAAACTCTGAGTAGTTTGAGTTTTGCCAGAGAACAACTCTGCCATGGAGCTTCATCCCTCTCAAGAAAAAAAACCCGTCTGCAGAAAATTATTTCTCTATCAAAGCCCTGAGTTATTTCAGTTACCAAATCAGTTTTGCAAATTAGCTGGAAAATGAATTTACCAGCTGAACATTACTCTTCTTGGCAATATTCTATACTGCCTCTGCAATCACCCAGCCCTTGAAAACACCCTACCTCCTTACTAAGCTGAAGTGAGAGGAGATAAAAATCTAGTAGGGTCTGCTAATGAATTGCAGCTGGAGGTATTGAAGGTTGAAAGTCTCCAAGAGGCTTTCCTAGTTTCCATCATCCACCCATTCTTCTTTCCTGTCAGTGTTATTGCTCCTGTTGGTTTATTTGATACCCCCTTCCCTTTAAAATACTCCCTTTCCTACTCATCTTCCTCATTCCTTCAGAGTCATCAAAATTGCCCTAAAATTCTTCTCAAAAGTTCACTTGCTCTTACAGTCCTCTGCTCCTCACTTACTAAGGCTAGTCTGGTCCCAGAGGCTTAGCTTTCACTAAAAGGTGGATTAATTCTCTCAAAGACAAAAAGAAGCACTGCCAGAATTAAGCAGTTTCCCTTGTTAAACTAAAAAAAGCCCCAACCATTCTAATGGGTATTTCAAGGGAAGACTAAATGATATTCTTTGGGGGAAAGCAGGAAGCATCAGTTGGTGTTTGATAGGAGTGTGTGATACACCTGAGGCACTTCCACAATCTGGTTGTGATTTACTCCCATGATACTTTTTGTTTCAATTAAATAGCTGCAGTGACTGGGCATTAGCTAAGCATTTCTCAGCACTGAACAACCTCTCAGGGAAGTAATGCCTGTCTCAAAAACTGAGTCATTTATGATCAATTCAATCTATTACTAGAAGAGCTGTGTTGCTCTTTTGGGCAAACGTTGTGCATAAAAAAATGAGTAGTGTCAAAAATCAGTAATGAAAAGGTAGCTGTCTTTGGTAAGTGGTTGGGAACCAAATGAACCAAATCAGAGAACGAAGCAATTAAATTATGAGTCAAAGTTTTCCCTAGAGAGGACCCAGAAGCGGAATAAACAAACACAAGATACTGTGCTATAATCAGATCACTACGGGACCATCTTGAATTAAAGTAGCTACAGTGATCTCTGGAAGTGGAGACAGAAGGTGTCGAACTGGAGATAGGGAGTCAATGGAGGGGAGAACAGATTGAATACAATGGGGAAACTGGGAGAGACATACGAAAAAAATAGGAGAAATAATTACAAGGGGAAGCCAAAACAGAGAGAAATTAGAGGCAGTTTATATGAGGTGTTGCAGTACTGGAATTCAGTAAGCAATGGCACCGATGTGGAAGTTGAGGGAAGGAGAGGACTGAGATTAGAAGAGAATCACTGCGCAGAGAGAGTGGGACAAGGGAGAGGGGAGAAAGACTAGGACTGTCTAAGTGAGAAGAAAGCAGGGAAAAAGAAACAAGGGAGGAAAGGCCGAGAGGGAGAGAGTAAGAATGTCAAACCTGAAGAAGAAAGAGGAAAAAAAAAGACCCCTCTCACTGAAAGTTTCGTGAAGCACGGAGCACAACGTAAGAGCTGTATCAGCAGCTACCTGCGAAACCTAGTGCACAAGCGTACATCCTGTCCACCTCTTGTGCCTGACCACCCTTCTCCACCTGCTGCTGCCTCCAGCTCCCATCGCCTGCTTTTGAATACCGCTGGAAGTGTACAGAGCAGGTAAACTGTGCAACCCAAAGAGTCAAAACCCATTGCTCCTAGGTAAGCCTTTCCCTAAGCATCAGCAGTTTTTAGATAAACTTAGGTAGCTTCTCCTGATACTATACCTGCCCCGTCAGCAAAGAATTGAGACACGTAACAAAAATAAAAGGTTATTACTCACAGACCTAGTTTGTACTTTACAGCATCGATACACAGTACCGTTTATTTCCATCATGTATGCCTACTGCTGCTCCATGCAAACAACGGCTCTTACTTCGTGTGCTCTAGTCAGAGAAACTACCTGTTCCAGGAATCGCCTGTCCAATATGCAACGGTGACACTACAGCCATCAGGCTAGTCTGCGACTCAGCCAGCTATGGACTGTGTATTTCCTTAAGATGTAAACTGCATCTGCTCACAGTATTTGTTTAGTATCACAACTGCCTACAGTATTCCATAAGGCGCCTCAGTTTTTAGACAACTAACAGTTTAAAACCAAGAGGCCTAAACAGATGTGTTTCTTTAATCCCAGTTGCAGAATTTCTTCCAATTTTCTGATGACTTTTTCCCTGCCCTGCTCTAAAATACGTACAAACACATGTGAACAGACTGTTAAAAGACTTTGAGAAACTACGAGATATGAGATTTTAAAATCTCACCTTTCAAATTACTGTAATGCTTCCAGGCAAGAAAGAAAAAAGTACCTGGAAATAGAATTAAGGCTGACCAGTACATCTCAACAATTTCAGGCACAAACCAAGCAGTACAACACCCAGAAAACTTCTAATCAAGATTAAATTTAAGCCAAAAATCCAAACTTGTCAAGATGCAGAAATGCAGAGTTAGAACATTCAAATAACCTTAACTCTGCAACAATAAATAATGTATTTCAGTATTTGTAACTGATATTTGAAGAACACATTAGATGATCGTAGTAATTTTACTTCATCTTCAGATGGTGTTGTCACAGACTGCTATTGCTTCACAAGGGTTGCACATTCAGGCTGGAGTTACCTCCTTTATAACAGGGAGGGCTGATGATTATAATTTATTATATCATTGATTCTTTGTTCTGTTGTTATTCGTGATCTTCAGATACTCTCTGCTATTGACTATCACTTTTATTTCCTTTGCTTAATAATTTGATTCAGCAGCTACCTGCCTCCAACCACCACAAGAATAATACAGTAAATTAGTACACTAATAACTAACAGGTAGTAACAAATCCTCACAGTCAGTGGACCAGTCTCCTCTATCCTGGCTTCACTTGTTTGAGCCCTCAGTGTTGCATGCTCCGTACTACATTGATTTTGGGTCTAGCTTTGTATAATCCACCTCTGTTACTACGCTGTTCATATGAAGTGACATGCATCTGCTTACCCATGACTGCACTGTGATTCATTATCATTATTCAGAAATTTTTCAGGTGTAGACTCTTGAGCGTAAGACAGACAAAAATCACACCATTTTTTGCCTTATGAAAATAAAGCTATCCAGGAGTTTCTATTACAGGAGAGATGCAACAAAGTGGCTCTGTAAACTTCTATTCAGGAAGAACATATAGATCTAATTTCAATAGGCTGTTGCTTATGTGCTACCCTCATAAAAACTGCCCTATTGCCAAGACACATTACTAAAGAATGCTAGCAGTTGGAATGGATATGTATTTATACATTCATTTCCAGCACTTGTATATATTTCTTCATACAGGCAGGACATCTAGCATTGCTAATTACTAAAGTTGCTTGACATTTTTCATCGTAAACCTTGTTTTCAGTTGCTTATACATTTTCAAAAATACATAGATTTGGAATAAAATTTTGCATGCTGGATGTCCGCCTCAGATCTACAGAGATGCACAGCAAGAAAATTTCATCCAGAAATTTGTAGCTGTGAGGGTAAGGGAAAACCATAGGTTTTTAGCCATTAAAGATTTCTGAAGACCTTTCTTTTTACCCGCCATGTTAATACAGAGCAGAAGTCACTATACTAAGCAGGTATCTTTTGCTGTTCCTGTAAAAGTATGTTAAGATTCAGCTACCTTAGAAGCCTCTCCAAAAAATTCAGTTTGATACGCTCATTTGAGACACCTTTGATTTTACCACCTAAACGCCCAGGAAATCTTACCTGTGCTGAGCATGTTCCAGACAGGTGCTAAGACAGACTTTTTCTGCAATATAGATCTAAGCTTTTCCTGGCTGTGCCACGCCTAGGTACCTCTCCTGGGAGCAGGAGGACTGTATCCCTGAGTATCTCCCCGCTGCGGCAAGTAGCATGGAAGAGGAGAATATGAATCCATTGCCGATTTGCCCCTTTTGAAGGAGAAGATGAAGGCAGCTGTGGGGATTAGGAGCATAGGGGTGGGGAAACAGAAGCCATGACAAAAACAGGTAAGATGGTGAAGAAAAAAAACCTTGTGATTTGTGGTGGTCATAGGCTTGAGTAGAGAAGAATTTTGGGAGAGCAGGTAGCAGAGCACTGTTTCAGTCTTGCTAGGACAGATGAGCACTGCCAGCTGCCTTCATAGTGGGAATGCAATGCATGTACTGGGAGACTTGTATTCAACCTCCCAGTTAGGCAACCACAGGGAGATGGCAGTGGGATTTATGGTCAGTCTGCTGGCTCAAATTCTGTCCAGGCAGGCAGGGGTTGGAACGCATTAAAATCTATAGTCATCCAGTGGCCCTTGTGAAAGTCCAGTTCATCACGCACAAGGGTCTGTACCGTCAAAGTGCCTAGTAAGTCTGGTGTTTAGATTGACACCTGGAGTCAAGGCAGAGTAGAGCAAGGCAAAGCTTCTGCAAATACGCACCATGGGAAAGGTCAGTGGAAGGATGCCACTGCCCAGCCAGTAGCTAAAGATGCTAAATGTCTTTAATAAAAGGATGTTTTAGCTCTTACGTAGCTAGGAACAGAACCTGCCATTCGCACTGGGGCGTATTCTCCGACTATTACCCACTTCCCCACTTCTTAAGTTTTATTGTATAACATGAGTAATGGAATTGAAATTTGGTTTGCTCAGAGAGCTCACATCCTTGAAAATAATAATTTCCTCCCAAAATTATCTTCCCAAGTGTGAGATGGGGTGGGGGAAAGGAGGAGTCAGCCTTAACATTCCTGTCACTGGGTCATCTCTCATCCCATTGAAACCAACAGAACTATTTGCTCCATATTCATAAAGACAGCGGGATCCAGCCCAGAACAGCCAAGAATTTTATCTATTTACTTACAGTCAAACCCAACAGTGCTATCTATCTGCTCTGCCTTTATGGCCTGTTCTAAAGAAAGGACTGATAGGCACCAATCTGAGTGAATGAGAGTTGGGAATGAGTGGGGTTGTAACCACTTACCTGTCTTCCATCAGGAGAAGGAAAAGGCGTTTAAGAGGGACATTTTAGTCATTGCAAACAGCAAATTATAAGGGCTGCACTAAGATTGAGACTTTAATGAAATTCCGGAGCCTACAGGCATATAATGTTTTTATGTAAATCAGCTTAACGATGAGTTTTTCACCATGAGCATTAGGAAGCGAGCAATTTATTTGAGAAAAACTTGCGATCATCAAAGCATTTTTAACTGTGTGACAGTTGAGTCCATAATAACTGGAAACCATGCCTAAAGTTCGCTCTCTGATCTTAAGCACTCACGCACATTGCCAATGAAAAACACCATTGCAGGCAAAATCAAACACATGGTTCATCTATTTATGAGGGAGATAATCTAAAATAACTTCTGAAATGCAACAATTACATCAGACTAAGTTTTTAAATAACACTTCTGTTTTAAAAGTGCTCATCATCTTGGTTACAATGGACTCGACAGTTCTTTATCAAAATGAATAGTAGAGAAAAAAAAATCTCTATGCTTCTAGTACACTGGAAATGAGCCTTTCCTCACATGTAGAAAGCCATCTGTTTCACTGTATTAGTGTCCCCTTAGCTACATTAGAGTCACTGACAGTATTCAGGAAAAAAATTTCAACTGGAGATATAGTGCCTAACCGTGTTCTCCGTTACACCAATATGTATTAAAACACAACACAAACAGATAGAAAATAAATATACAGAAACACTGACATCCCTGAGCTTTGTTCTGAGTGTCAGCAGAGGCACTATGAAGGTGACTCAGAGATGACAGAGAAAGGTATAAACTCAAAACTATACAATAGCTCACAGCTCCACAAAAGAGGAGGGACAGAGCTGGGGACCCCTCTCTCTTTACTGTGATGCACAGCCACTGGGTTATCCCACATGAAGCAAGCGCTTCTGGCCTGCCCCTGTCGCAATATATCCATCAGGCTTCCAGGTATTATGTCTGCCTCAAGTTAATTGTCTCCTAGGGCAGATCCCTGTGAACCATCAGCTCCTTGCTTTTATCAGGGCAACAGTAGTTTAAAGTCTTAATTAAATACATATGATTGGATTATGCCTTCAGGCACAGCCTTAAGCAAGAGATAACACATGAACTTCAGAAGCCAAGTGCCTCAAACACAGCCCTCTACATCACAACATGTTTTTATTCCCCTTGATCTCAAAACATGGGTGGACCAGACATTGCTTTGCATTTATAGAAGCAGAAAATGACATCAGCCTTATGATCAATTACTAGTATTTAGGAAGGTGTAAGCCATAACTTTACCTGGTGCCTGCTTTGTGAAGGGAGAGGACAACATGAAAAGGGACACCGTGCAACTCCAAACCCAGCCAAGTACTGAAATTAGGGAGGATTCATGTTTTCATTCACACTAGTAGCAGTTTAATTCAAGACACCTGCTACAGCACTTCTTGAGCCAGTCTTTAATCACACATCTGGTAAACATAACTGAATTTCATGTCAGAAACAGAACATTCCCTTGAATCAGTCTTTCTTTTTTTTCCCTAAGAAAGTCACCTTTGAAGATGTTAGTGCCAAAACCAGCCATCGCAGACCTTACCATTCCCCCAGCTCCTCTTACACATTACATCCTTTCTCTTGTTACTCTGCAAATTCTCCCAGTCAGAAGCCCTATCTATGCACGTTTTCAAGTGCTAAGCTCTCTTCAGTCACTATAAGACTGCTTTACAACAACAGTTTCTTTGTGTTTGGCAGCCAGACCATGCAATGTTAAAACTCAGTGTTCACTCTGATCGGGAGCTATTAGTCAGTCAAGCATGTGCCATGCAGTATACAAAGAGAGTCTTGCAATTAAGTCCTTGGGCAACAAGACGTGAATATTACCACGAAGAAATCCTTTGCACTTGGATGTAAAAGAGAAGCCAAGAGCTTAGCACTTTTACTCACAATACCGTAATAAGGACTGTTTTTCTTCTTTAATACATTTATCACACTTCAGAATCAGTATTCCTTGTCTCTACTGCATATCTAAAGATTTTTTAGCCTAATACTTCCATGACAACAAAGCAAGAAATGGTCAATTTGAGAAGATGGCTGAATAAAAATTCAAAATGCTTGTAGAAGCAGCTTCCTAGTGCTCAAATTGTTTCAGTTACCCACTACACTAAGCACATTGTTTGTTGCTGCTATTTCTAATCATCAAATTAAAAAACCTAATTTTGAGTGATTAAGAGAATTATGCATCATGTTATACAACAAAGACTGTTCATTGCTGTCAGTAGGAACATCCTCCTACAAGTGAAAGATGACAGCAAAACACTACTTTAGACTGAAGTAAGAGCTCGCAGAGAAGAGTAAGAGATGTTGTGGTACTCTCTTAGGCAACAACAACTTAGGTTACACATACCAAGAATGCAATGGCAGGTATGACAATTCAAACTCTTTGCTTCCCTGACTCTACCACAGAGCAGAACTATTTGCAGGCTATTTTGGAAGAGAATCATTTGCAAAATCTGGAAGACCAAAATGAAGGCCAGTATTCCAGGCAGTGGCATTAAAGGCAAGGAAAACGTACAAGGGAGCAACCCAAGGAAAGGCATGCACCTCTTCCTTCACCGCAGGATTATTTGGTCTTATTTGCAAAACACCTAACAGGTCTTCACAGTGTGAGGAGAAAATGAGGACAGTTACACCTGTGTTTTGGCACTGTAACCCCTAAATGAAGGTAAAAGACAGTCACAGCACGATAATGGCGCAGCAGAGATTAAGATCTTTGGCACACTGGTTCCTGGATTCACATTACCATCTTGCAAACATTTTATTCCTTTCCACATTACTTTTTTCCTTCTTTGCAGAAAGGAAATGAACCATGGCAAACAATATGTAATTCTGTCACTAAATACTTGTTATATTATTAAATACAAGTACGAGATGAACAGCTTTGCACCGTAATTACCCAATGACCAAGATTCCCCAAAGTTCAGTTGTTCTGAAAAACAGCGTTCTTTGACATCTTTTCTTAGTACACCAAAGACTTAGCTGGGTAGGTCTTGTAAGCTTTAATTAAACAGAGGAAAAGAGACTTCTGTGTCTTCACAACACAGAGCTGTTCTCTTGTTTACATATCCAAAGCATTTATAACTAATTGGGTTTGCCCACTCGGAACCATGAACCTTGAATAAAAGCTGCATGCCAGCTGTGCTGCCGAGGTATGGCTTTTTTTCCCCTCTCCTCTCCTTTCAGTCTTACAAATGCTTTGCTTTACAACAGCTGGGCCTATCTTCCTTCCATTTGCTGAGAAATCGCAGGCAGAGAAAGCGCGCTCACGTCCTTTGGTTCTTGCAGAGACTTGGGAGCAACGCCGCTGGTTAGCAAAACCCCATCAGTGTGATGCCTTTGCAAACACAGTGCTGCATCTAGGTATAATAGATAAAACTTGGCCTTATTCTTTTAAAACAATGCTCCCATGTACCGCTGCTAAGCTCAACAGAGTGTGTTCACTTTTTCCAGTGAGGACTAGTAAAAGAAAAATAAACACAAAGCCCAGGTTAGCTGGGACGCACAGGGACACGCAGCACCTTTTTTAGGTCTCCTCTTTCTCTGCAACCATGCAATCTCTGTGGGTCAGAGGACCTTGGATGCTGATCAACAACATACGACACATTGCAAAGAGAAAAGCCCTTGGCATCCCAACCTCATTATCATGGTTCCTATTCCAGTACCAGTTCACATACCCTCCGACTGTGGCCCATGCACTGCAAGTTTCAAAATCACGACTGCTTTACATGGTGCTCTGCGTATTTGCCACCACCTCTGCTTCAAGGGACAAAAAAAGGGAGGAGGAACTGCAGCTGGCTCCAGGGGAAGAGACACCCACAGCAGTGCCTCTGCGCCTCCTTTCACACATGGCATGGACCGTTCCTTCCTCAGACCTCTTCAGGTCTCTGTTTGACAGTGAAGGGAAAGCAGCGCATCCAACTACTTTTTCAGGAACTGTGACTGGGCTTTAGGTCTGTTTTCATATATTCGCGTGCTGTTAATAATACCAACACTCGTCTATTGCTGCTGATAGCACATGGACTGTGCACAGTAACAGGCTATGTATAAGCCGTGAGCTTGGTCCTACAAGACTCAGCATGTGACGCTCCTTTTCAGGAAAACAATTCACAGGCAGTTCTGCCTAGAGAGATGATGTCAAGTTGTGTCCAAGATCTCAAAGGGAAAGAAAGATGCTGCCCATGCCTCATGAGGGAGGCTCTGGAGGGCTCAGGATCAGAATCAACTGAGAAAGATTTACGTCAGGAAGAATTAAGGCTAGAGTTCATCAGATTTAGATTTACAACTTTGTACGATGCTTTCTGAAGATCAGGAAGAAGGAAATACCTGCTCATTAGAAAAATTACATTTTTAGCAGGAACCATGAACTGGACTTCTGTTTTTGACTGTAGTTGGATTCACAACCGTATGGGATGTTGGAACACAGGGAACAAGGGAGCCTCTCTGCTCCCTTTTACAAAGGCAAGGACAGACCCATCAAACACTGCTGCTCTTCTGAAGCTTGCCCACAAAGTCATCTTCTACAGGAAGCATACTATGAAACTTTTGTGATCCACTTCAGAATTTTGACTACAGAAGTAGAAAGCAGGTAACTTTGCTGCACTTGGTTGAGCCACTCTACAGTGAAGGATTTCTTACATTTTGGCCTGAGATAGCCCATACATGGCTGCTCACCTGTTCAGAAAACTCCTGTTCACAAGGGCATTCTGATTAGGTGCTGCTGCTTCAGTGCCTATTGTTAATTTTCTTGGGAATTTATAAAACAAAGCACAAGCTATCAAGGAAAAAGATCAAAAAGCTGCCAAGAAAGGGGTATTATACCTGTTATTACTTCTCACCTTAGAGTTCCCTCTGCAATCTCCTATTGCAACAACTTTTTTTTCTTTTCTAAAATACCAACTTCTGTTCACCATTTATTTGCAGTCTAATAATTAGGAAAAAAATTTGCTGTAATCAGAAAATGAAACATGACTTTTTAAAACTCAGCAGTTCCAAGAGTATCTTAATACTAGTAAAAAGAAGGGGCTACAAATGGGTTACATTAAGTTGAAATGCAAGATAAAATATCCTGACTGTAAAAAGACCAGTGAATCTAATGATGAGAGCATTGTATGAGTGTATTTGTTTTCAAGTGCAATAAAAATATGGAACTGTGGGGAAGAAATTACTATGAATCTCCATTTGTGCAGGTTAAAAATTACTATCTTGTAACATATACTGGAATAATAAGGAATGGAAATACTACATTTAAACAAGCAAGAGGACAAAGAATTATGGGCAGCCTGGACAAGATACCGCAGAGCAAGAAAGGTTTATTCTCTCACAAAGATATATCAAGATGTATATTGGGAGATTGTAAAAAATGGTCTTCAAATCATTGTTAGTTCCTATTGATTATAAAACTGTATACAGATGCCAGTGTGTCCATCACCTAAAGGTGTCTGCCAGGTGGCTGGTGCATTCTCTCTGGCTATAAACTTCACTGCTAGGACCCATGGTAGAAGCTGCAGGTGTTTGCTTCATTGGCTGGGGCTGACATTTGCAAGCCTTCAGAGCTGCTATCCTGACCGCACTTACTCCCAGCTTGCTCAAGCCCATCCAAGCTGAAATTGCTGCACACACATAGGTGACAGACAGGAAACATTATTAATTTTTTTATAGTAAAGGCTAAGGTCTCCACCCACAGCACGCTTAACTCCCACAGGATTTGCTGCACCGTGAAAAGGAAACCCTAATGCAAATCATCAATAGCCTGAGCAAGATCTAAGAGCTGTTACGTGACAACACACAGTGGGATGACTATACAGTTCAGACTGCAGATAACCTAGACTATTTTTTAAAACACTGTTCTTCAGAAATAAGCTTGCAGAGAACCTAGACAAAATCAAAAGCAGGGACAAAGGGCATCTGAAAAAAGGAAGTAGTAGTGGAGAAAAAATGACTCTGGAGTAAATTCCCTTTGAATCACCTGCACATGTAATATGTACTATCACTAATTTATACTTAAGTGTATATCATACATGGTTTTTACCCTAATTTGCCAGTTATATACATAAAAATATGACACTTAATCCTAACCTTAGCACTCACATTCATGCCTCCTATAGCCCCAAGCAAGAGATTCTCAACCTTTTATTAACTACCCTATATGTGGCAACATTGAAAAAGGAAAACACTGTCTCTTCCTTGCAGTCTGGAAGACAGATGTCGGCTTCCTGCACCTGGGGCAAGTCTGAAGACTTCAAGTGTCCTGCAGAACCTGGGCCACCACCTTGCCACCTCTGGCAGAAACACGCTGAGCATTCAGATGAAATGCTTCGATGCCAGGAAACCTGGGTTCTGTTCGAACTTCTGCTACTGACTTACTGTAGTAGTTTCACTCTTTCCTGACTTAATTTCCTCCACTATAAAATGAAGAAAATTATATTTCTGGCAACCCAACCCAAAGGAGAGAGCAATATGAGTGTTTACTAGTCCTTCCATAAGCCAGTTTTCATAACAACAGAGCTTTCTTCAGCCACAGGAGAAGAGTATTCTCTTCTGCAAAGCAATGTTCATGATGACATTCAGTAAGGGCCCTAACAAAGCGTATTAGCATCTAGGAGCACAGCAGCTCAGTAACAGTTAAATTCCCAGCAGGTATATGGTGCAGCTGGTCAATCTGCCTCTGTAGAGGTAAGGCACTACATGCACGCTTCTCTACTGACTTGAAGGGATTGGATTGAGCAGGTCATCACAGGATTTAGCTCTACTTACTACTTAAGCTGCAATCAGTCAGGTCACACTAAAATTGAAAAGTACATTCCAAATTTCTTTTAAAGTATTCGTTTGTTCAGATCTACCCTACACCTGTTTTCCCTTAAATCACAGACAGGTTTTTACTTTAAAAAACTCCTGGGCTGTAACCCTGTCACTCCTGGTATAAATCCCATCAAGAGAGCGTGGCATTCAGACAAGCACCGTATTTGGCACCTTGCCCAGCAAACACAAAGGAAGAAGGAAGGAATAGAAAGTGAGACTGAAAGTTACTGGTCTAACTGGCTGGCTGTAGGTACCTATAGCCAAGACATGGAGGGAAGGGGCCACCTTCTATGGAAGGAGAGCTCTTCTGGGATGCAAACAGTCATGTACAAGTAATGCGACGATAACAATAACAGGCACACTGCTACACAGGCTCTGTCTGCCCTTTCTACACAAGGTACTGCAGAAGCATTAAACAAACAGTTCCTTTACATCTTCTGGTGGGGTTTCACCAACATCAGGGGAATTGTCCCCTTTTTACAGAAGGTCTAATAGCCTCTTGAAATCAATCTCGTTTGTCGAGATGCTCAAAAAACACATCCGGGCCAACGCCAATCCATTCTTCACGATTCTGGAGCTTATACATTTTAAAACAGAACTTGCAATGCCAAGAAGGTCATACAAGAGTATTTGCAGGTAACATGTTTTCATTCACTCACCAGGTCAAAAAAGAATCTATTAAAAAAATACTAGTTTTGTATTGTAACAAAGTAAACATGGGGGGGTTTTGCAAGTATCCTTCTTATTAACTATCACGAGTAAATGTGTCTTTTTTGGCAGCGTTGAGAGCTGAAAACGAAAGAGCATCGAACAGAGGCATGAATGAAGTTTTCAGACCACAGGAGAGGAACAAGCTGTCGTCCTGCTTTGAGTTTTTTAATCCTAAGAGGAGAGAGAATGATTCCAGGATGGGTTTGCAAGAGATTGGTTTGTAGGGTTTTGGTTTTTTTTTTTTTCCTCTGCTACCTCTGGGAATTTCTTGTCTGAAAACCAAATACTTGAACTCTCACCTGCTGTGAACTGACATCACCTCACAGAAACTAATGGATCCATCCTAGTTCATGCACACAAGATACCCAGCCTCTTGTTTTTCAAATAGAGAACCTTTACTAGCACACATATATTCCAGATCTGAAGTCTCAAACAGGCCCTGAAGATACACAAATTTGCCTCCTAGCAGAAGGCCAGCATAAGATGTGCATTTTTACCATGTCAATTTGATCTGTCAAAGAAAGCATACGTGCACGTACATTGTCCACCTCTATAATGCTGTTGTGGACATCCAGCTGCTGAGTGCTACACTAAGACTCCAAAGGAGGTAAATGTATTTCCAATATTGCTGTTTTATAGTTTTGATGGGTCATTTTTCCACCTCCTTGCTGGCTTGGAGAATATACCTACCATAAACTAACCATCATGACCTCAGAGAGGGCTGGCAGATACTACTTTGTCAGCTGCCAGCGTGCAGGAATCTTCATGTCACTCTTGACAAGCCGTAGCTTCTAAAATGAAAGTGTTTTGAAGGATTAAGTAACTTTTAGTCCACAGCACAACAGAAACTGCTTACAAATGTTGTGTTTAATTTATCCTTTTAAATATTTTCCAACATCTAGACTATATGCCTCTTCCACACTAGCTGTCAAAAGTCTGATTCATCTTGTTAAAGCCAACAGAAAAACTCCCACTGATTTTAGCGGATGGAGATCACACCTACCTCTTTCTCATTTTCCTTCCAAAAGAAATAGCCTCCTCAGCTGTAATCTGTTCCTTTCATATCCACATGTCACTCAGTCCTGCTGCCCTTCTCCAAAATATTTCTAAAGCTCCTACAATCTTTCTGTTTGAAAATAACCAGGTAAAGAAAAAAAAAAAATCTGCTAAATGCACTACCAATTGGATTTATATTCCACAGCACATCACATGCATAGGTCAACTAAATCATTTATGCATGTCACAGAAGTATTACTTCACATTTCACTGCATCTCAAACGCAAGACATTTATGAAATTTAGAAAAAGAAATGCACTGCTAAAGCAAAACCAGATTCTATTTTCCAAACTGCACAAAATCTAGATGGGCTAGTTCAGAAGCAGACTTTATCTTTGCACGTATTAAGTATATTTAAAAGGTTTCCACTGATTCATTCTCTAACAGAAGAAAGCACAATATGAGATTTTTAATCCATCGTAGAAGCTCAGCACACTTCGTAGAGAAGCAGTAATTAGAGGTGCCTTCTAGCAGTGCTACTGTTAAGGCTGTGTCAAGGGGTTCATTATTAACCCAGTTTTCATGGTTTCACAGCTCAGTCACAAAACACCCATGTACTGGCCTTAAACCACCATAGAAAATGTCATCCCAGAAGCAATTTTAGTTACTTTTTCTTCTTGTAAAAGTGCAAAGAGAAAAAGGGAATTATATCAAATTTTCATGCTTTTCTATGAATATATACCAGGGAGAGAGTTAATAATTTTAAAACAGCCAATTCTGACACTCTTGGGTGAAATCCTTATCCTGTTTAAATTAACAACTAGTTCTCTCAACTGCAGCAGGGACAGGCTTTCAGTCTCTGAGTTCTGGACAAGTTCAGATCCTGCTGTCCACAGAGCTGCTCTGTAAGAGCAAGTGCCTTCTCCCATTTAATTTACAGCATTCTTAAGCCTACTCCAGTTGCAGCATAATACAAAGTGACTCAAACCCTACTGAAAGACATCGGTGTAGATTATTATACTCGTGCGCTGTTGCACATCTCCCTGTTTTGAGCATTGCTAAGTGTTTCTAATACAACTAGAGATGGGATCTTTTGAAAGAGATGCTCTAGAGAACTGGAAGCCCCCTCCAGACAGCTGCTCACACCTCTTGAAAGACACACTTCACATGAATCAGCACTGGCTTAATCTCCGTACCTTCCCCAGACACAACCACCACTGACAGTGTAGTATAATATGCACAGCACAGGCCACTAGAGTTGTAAGAGCTCTGCTCTACTACTGAGTGAGTACAAGGAGGACTTTACAATCAGTATTAAGACTTTTGTCAGTTTTTCTGAAAAACGACCATCTTTCACAACAAGGTTGAAAGCTAGCATGAGTTTCCAGGATAAGGCTTTAAACTAAGCTTTTAGTTTGAATTGACTCTGCCTATGAATCCTCTGCCTTTGTAACGTAGAAATCATGGGGAAACTTGGTTGATCTGCTCGACGGCCACCTACTCTTTGGTCAGGGAAATCAACATAGCAGAGATTTCTCCTGGCTAAGTTTCATTTTCTTTCCCTCAAAAGTCAGAGAGAAATTTGAATGGAAAAGCAGCATGAACCTACAAGAAAATTCCCTCTGCACCAGAACATGATAAATAAAAAAACACAAGTCAGATGCTTTCTGTTAAGGTCCCAACAGCTGAGCCCCAGACATCTGAAGTCTCTAAATAACAAGAGCTGATTCAGCCCCAAATGCTTGCTTACATTAGCTAGCCTAGTAAGATGCTGAGGCCTTTAGGAATAGCACCTGGAGATGATCTAAACTACCAGGACTAGAGCAAGAAATCTGGCAATTACAATTGATTACAAGGCCAGTAATCAAACGGTCACTCCAAAAACAGTGTGGTGGTGAGAGATGACTTCTGGCAGAGAGCCAGAGACAACTAACTGAGGTAGCATCATCTTAAACACCACAGATGACTCTGCCATGGCTGCCTCTGAACTGAGCCCCTACAATCCAAAATGTCACTATATGCTTTTTCTTTTACATTTTCACCTTAATACAAAAAGGCACTTGATGGGCTCTCCAAAATCTAAGGAGGAGTCAGGGAAAAGAAGAAAAGAAAGGATAAAGCTAAAGTATACTGGTACCAAAATTTATTTCTCATTTTTGTGACATGCCATGCATAGACTTCACACAGTTCACAAAGGGAAAGGAAAATGGTGACTTTATTAGCTATGTAGATTTAATATTCCTCAGAAGCAGCTCATAAAGCTTACCATAATATCCTGTAAACAGGAAAACATTTGGAAGCCTGAATCCAGAAGCATGCTAATTACAGAACATCACTTATATGTAAATCAAGAAATCCTACAGAAGCAGAGGGAAAGAAATAGTTCCATTTCGATGCCACAGTGACAAGCCAAAAAAAAAGTAATTAATGTTTTGTAAGTTAGCAGGGCCAGCTCATTCCACCTCAGGCAAACACCTTTATGAACAGAAACAGGAAAAATGCACTTCTTGGAGGTCTCTAGGCAAGCATAGACTGCAGAGGTTCAGAAGTCAGAAATAAGCATTAGCTACTATACCCGAGAAGCTAAGGAGAATTCCTTGTTTTAAAGCAAAATCTTCATAATGCACTTGTATTCTGTTTTAAAGAAATACATTCTTTCATCCTTAAATCTTGTCTAGCAATTAAGCAGACTAATCTAATACACTGTAAGCATACTGCTTTTTGGTGTGGTAAATCTGCTGTTCAAGTGTTGCCTGACAAGCCAGGGAGGTTAATCACACATCAGTTTGTGTGGATTCCCAGGTATCTCTGGAGTAACCCAGAGTTGCCAGGTTATAAAGCGATTTTACCCTCAGGAAGTGCTGCTCAGCAGCTTGGATAAACAGCAAGGTAGTAGGAAGACAAAACGAGACTCTGAAGTCTCTACAAGCCCCTGATAGACCTTGATGTGTTCCACCTATAGACTTACTTTAATGGAGTAGAAAAGGAGAAGCAGAACTGCAGTCATATACCTGTAACGCCTGTGCTAGACAACAGCCATGGTAAGAAACTTTTCTATGCGTAATTGATTTTTGAAGCCAGAGGCAGGAAAGACAAGCGTCCACAAGACATGGGCTGCACCAAAAGCTGCTTCCTTTCCCAGGACCTGCCTGCTGAGCTCAGAGGGACCCTCAGAAACCAAGAGCCCAAGAACCCACAAGCTGCCTGGGAAAGCTCCCCAGTGCTCCTCTGCTGCAAAAAGATTACACACAGAGTGCTTTTTCCTTCTTGCGTTTGCACTCTCTACTTTGCTGGTTTTGTACTTCTGTCACTCAGAAATTTCTGTCTGGGGGAACACTGCTGGCAAGTTTCAACCACCACAGCTTAAATTCTGATACACATACATTGCCCATCTTATTTCTAACCCCAGCTACACCTCATGCTTGCAACTGCAAGCAATGCACTTCGTAAACAAAATCAATTTTGTTTCTTATGGTGTAAATGTTTTTCTTTTAAAACAAAATCAATTCCTGATATCTTTGTGCATTTTATTTATAAGATAAGTATTTTTTCCCCTGGTATTTTTAAAAAAGTTATTTTTAAACATTTCCATTTTGGATCTTCCAATCAATGGAAATCATTATTGAACTTGTAAGGTATCCCAGCCATGCAAAAGAAATGGGTCAGAAAAAATAAAACAGAGGCATAGAGAAAGATTGTCTTTGAAAATGAAATAAGACTTGTTCCACTTTTATATTTGAGGCCTGAGACACATTTACATTTAGGTTACATCGTTATTATTATTATTTTCTGATTAGGTGTAAGAAAAGAAAAATCACAATGAGGGCAGTCAAACACTGGAACAGGTTGCCCAGAAGGAAACTCCATCGTTGAAAATAGTCAAAACTTGACTAGACAGGGTCTAGAGCAACCTGCTCTAACCAGACCTGCCTTGAGCCGGCAGTTGGACCAGACAACCCAAGATTATTGAACGATAGTAGTCATATCTTTCTTATAGTGTGAAGGGGCCACTAAGAGGAAGCAAGATTATCAGTATGTGCAGTCTAATCATGGAAAGCTGCCTTAAAACAGCTCTGGAGTGAGAAGCAATCAGACTTGTAGCTCTTATGCTCAGGAATGAGTCTAGAGCTACAAGGGAGCTGTGACAGCTCACCCCAGGTAAGTAAACATATCACCTCCCCACATTTCTGCTTCCTACTGCTTCAGAAGTGAACAAGTACCTGCCAGGCACAGAGACTCTGCTGCCAAGGAAAAGGACGGGTCTAGAACAAACTCTGCTGTCTACTCTTAGAGATCTCACTGTAGCAGCTGCTTTTGGTAAAGGAGACTTGGAAAAAAATCCACAGGCAGGACAACTTTTAAAGAGAGAACCCATAATGAAATTAGCATAGATAATTTAATGAAAGCGGAAGGACAGAAAGAAGCATCATTATGGAAATTTAATTAATAAACAATTACAGCAAAAAAATCTATTTCCAGGTTGGGTTGTTTTGGGTTTTTTTTTAATTTATAAAAAGCTATTAGCACTGAGATATGGGAGGAAATTATACCTGCTACTAATGGGGTAAAGTGAACATCTGAAGTATTGAAAGGGTTGGAGAGTAGCTTGGATGTATAAAACACTATTTATCTGAGGCTCTCAAGATCCTACTACCAATATCAAAGACCCTGCAGAAAGATGGTTCTGCTGGGCGAAAGTGTTTGAACACTGCAGGGAGACAGTAATTCATCCTGCTCTCTGAGTAAGTCTATTCTGGATGTAAATGGTGTTCTTGACATCTGGCAGTCCTGTACCAGGAAACCGTAGACAGGAAACCATAAGATGACAACAGGGCTAGATTTACTAGCTAGTTCGCAAGAAAAGCCAATTATCAAAAGGCTTCCTGCATCATATGTGCACTTTTTCAGAAGCAGGATAAGTTACCACAGCCCTACATCATAGATATGATTCTGCCTTCCTCACAGAAGGTCAAATAAGTTTTTTCTAATAAAATTGTCCAAACACCATTGTATGACTTGGATAAATGTTGCCATAACCACTACAAGGCAGGACAGAGTGGATAGCCAAAACTGGACAATGACATAGCAGGGTTACAACCAAATTTCTGTATTATGTGAAGGGATTTATCCCCCTTTATACTAAGATTTTCCTGTGCCACATTAGACATCTAAGAAGAGCCCTTCAGATGCTTCACTATTACAGAGAGATATAAAAGAGCCTTTCTTCTATATGTGAAGCAAACTCACTGCCTCCATAAACTAAGAAAAATGTTATATTTAATACATATGTTTTGAGTTCTGTTTTGATTAATTACTTTCACAGTATGCTTTAACAGGATTACCAAAAAAATCCATAAAATCCTCCAAAATTAGAAACAATAAATTATTGACACTGATCTATTCTTTAGGACCTTTAAACTAGTGATGGGCTTGGTCACTAAACCACCTACTAAGTTTGCTCTCGTAGGCAAGCCCTTGATGCAGCTTAGCCTTTGCTCAGAGACCCATGTCCTTGGGGACCCTATCCCCTCCATCATCAGAAATGTTGAAGTTTGATGGTGCTGAGATCTGACACCGGCAAGACAGCCTCCTTGCCTCCTGAATAATTTTGCATCCATGAACTGAACTTATATCCTTAATTATAAAAACCAGAATCACAGAATGGTAGGGGTTGGAAGGGACCTCTGGAGATCATCTTGCCCAATCCCCCTGCTTGAGCAGGTTCACCTAGAGCAGGGTGCACAGGACTGCATCCCGGCAGGTTTTGAATATTTCCAGAGAAGGAGATTCCACAACCTTCCTGGGCAGCCTGTTCCAATGCTCTGTCACCCTCACAGTAAAGAAGCTTTTTCTCATGTTCAGGTGGAACTTCCTGTGTTCCAATTTGTGCCCGTTGCCCCTTGTCCTGTCGTTGGGCACCACTGGAAAGAGTCTGGCCCCATCCTCTTGACAACCACCCTTCAGATATTTATAAGCATTGGTAAGATCCCCCCTCAGTCTTCTCCGCTCCAGGCTGAACAGACCCAGGTCTCTCAGCCTTTCCTCATAAGAGAGGTGTTCCAGTCCCCTGATCATCTTTGTGGCTGGACTTGCTCCAGCAGTTCCCTGTCCTTGAACAGGGGAGCCCAGAACTGGACACAGTACTCCAGATGTGGCCTCACCAGGGCAGAGTAGAGGGGGAGGATAACCTCCCTCGACCTGCGGGCCACACTCCTTTTGATGCACCCCAGGATCCCGTTGGCCTTCTTGGGCCACAAGGGCACAGTGCTGGCTCATGATCAGCCTGCTGTCCACCAGCACTCCCAGGTCCTTCTCAGCCCAGCTCTCCAGCCTGTCCAGGTCTCGCTGGATGGCAGCACAGCCTTCTGGCATATTAGCCACTCCTCCCAGTTTGGTATCATCGGCAAACTTGCTGAGGGTACACTCTATCCCTTCGTCCAAGTCGTTGATGAATATATTGAACAGGATTGGACCTGTTCTGAATACAGCACTTTTTTTGTATTTAATAAGAAAATAACTGAAACAAGGCTCAGTACCTTATCAGTCTTTTGGACTAAATATGACCCTTTAATGCATGTGCTGATACCCTTCCAATCACCGCTGCTTCCCGTTTCTACTGCATTTCTTTTCTATTTTTCTACAAAGATAAAACCACTTGGGCCAAAGTCTGCACCTGGGCTCTCTGTACGTGGCTGTACACGAAAGGTGCTGGGCATGATGGCACACAGGGTCTGCATACAAGCAATTCTTACTAAATTCAGTGGGGACTAACTTGGCTTGCAGCAGCTTCAAAACATGCCCAATGGAAGTACCCAAGAAGAGAGCATAGGGGCGCCCCTGTGCAATGGAGCAAAGAGAGGGGATCTATCTTCCAGGGCAATTCCACAAAATCCGTAGACAGCATAATCCAAAACAAACTTTCCAGAAGCATTTAACAGTGGCAAAGACTAACTGATTTGTGAGTCAAAGATGACACTGTAATCTCTTACTGTCAATAGTAGAAAGATTATCAATCACAAAACAACATTATCTAAGTTATACTGATCCATTAAAATAAATTATGTGACTTCAGCACCCTTTGTGCAGAATACCAACATTCAAAGTTCAAGGCAGCAAAACAATAGGCATCTGTTCGTGCATTTATCAAATGCTAGGTTAGACGAGAAAAAGACAGCTACTAGCCACACTACTGGATTTCAGGAATCTCTCTTCATTTCCTCACGTGCATGATATGCACTATGATATCCTGAGTGATACCAAAGCTAAAGCAGAAAACACATCACATGCGCAGGAGTTCTGAATCTAAAGGAAATACAACATGTCTGAGGATATTGCTGACATGTCTGGAAGAGCAAAATGAACATGTATATGAACCCATATTTTCAAACTTTGGCACCTACAGCTACACTCCTCCAGACCCAAAGTGAAGATGTACCATTCCCCATAGCATGCTGCCAGGTACAGAGTGGTCTGATGGCTTCTACTTAAATTACTCTATCCCAGGAAACAACTGCATTATCAACAAGTGACTCCAGAACTGCTGAAGGATGTAGGCCCTACCTGATATCTTCAGTGGGACCTGGAGAAGAGGGAGTGGTGCAAACCAGATCAGAAATTATAGCTGCCCACAAATGTGAATGCTGGAGCATGGAAAGCCACGCATTCCCATCTCCTGATAGATTCAAGTGGGAACTGCTGTAAGGAGCACACAGCCTCTTTACAATCTCCTGGCAGTGGCAACACTACTGGCTGCTCCCCAGTCCTTACATGTTTCTTGTAAAGGGCGTTACGCAACGAGCTCCTGCTTGGAAAGAGTGAACTCTTTATCAGCTTTCCCCTTACCTTAAGATCAAGCGAGCCTGAAAGAAGGCCAGTGTCCTCCAAAACACTGTCACAATTTTCTGTGTCCTCCCAAATCTCCTAAGTTAGGAGAGTTAGTCCAATTAGGGACTAAGCAGATGCATGCAAGAAAAAACAATAATGAGGATGAAGAAAACAACGTGATAAACGAAGGAAAAGAGAACAGGAAAGGGCTGTGATTTTTTTCCCCCCTTGCTGTCAAGCATCTTCTTGCCAAGATACAAAATCACATGGTGTCACGTCTCACAACAGGAGGCACATCTGATGCCTCAGGTACCACTTGGCACTAGCTTGCACCTGACCTGGGGGCCAGACATCCTCACCAGGCTGTACTCTTCTGCCATTCTGGGACACAAGATGCCAGGCAAAGCTGCAGGTTGACCCTATGGTCTGTGTGCCCAGAACATGGGGTCACCCAGCAGCACTGGCACAACAGTGCCCTTCTGCCTCCATATGTGAAACAAGCCTAGCTGCAGGGGAATAACAAGGCTGGAACCACTTGCATCAGTCTTATGTTCAGCCAGTGAGATGCCTCCACAAATCTTTGTCTTTCCTAAGTAGAGGATCGGCCAGGCAAGAGTCAGGCTGTTGGACTGCAAGGGAAGTTACTGCTGTCCCTCGACCTGATGTCTGGGAAAGAAAACAGGAGGCAGATCCAGCATGCCCACAGCTGGCTTAAAAATAAAAAATGAAAGAGAAAAGAGAAGGAAAACCCTGGTTCCTTCATTACCACCCTTTCTGAGGCTTATTCCAACTTTGATAAAGCCATAACAGCCCTACACAAACCTCTCCCCCCTCTCCAGCAGAAGAGCCTTCAGAAACTCTGTTCCTTAAAGGACAAAAGGAAGAGGAATGTACCATGCAGCAGGGCATGTTTATTTTCAGGTACAACTTTTAAGTAATTCCCAATAGTTCAGACTGCAAACAGACTAGAGGTGGCCTAAAATTACCAGATGAGACACTAAGCAGGGGGTATGGAAACTGAAGTCTTATCTGCAGTTGTACCCATGCCTTGGCAAGTCACTTCTTCACACTGTGCCTCTGTTTCCACCTCTCACCTTTTAATTTATCTTCCCTGTCTCAGCTTTGGAGCCTAGCCCTTAAATATTTGCATTGAACTTACACCTTCAACAACCTGGCCTCAGCTCTTTAGGACAGAAACTAGTACTTTAGGACAGTACATAGAAAAGAAGATCTACTCTTCACAGGAAACACTAGACACTACTGTAATAAAAAAGCAACTAAAAAAATTTGAAATTTGAATAGAACTGTGTGTCCAAACCAGGTCCCAAATGCCCCAAGGCTCAGTGTAATTAGCACTGAAACTTCAGTTAAATGCTACCGCAACTTCTTGACCATTGCCTTGGGAATTAGATGATGTCCAGTCTCTGATGCACTGATACAATGTCTATGCTTGTTTAAGGTTAAGTAGCTGAGACAAGAGACCATATAAACTGTAGTCTCTGTGACTAGAAACTACGGCTTAGTGAAGGAAGACTCGTTCTGACTTCAGCGTGCCTAAGATCAGGCATTATTTCTCATTTAAAGCTTTCCAGTTCACCTTGAGAGAGCTTTCTAAAACTGCTATTACCCACCTATCAGAGCTCTCCCGTTAATCTCAGCTTTGTGCAAGCAGAGATTTTGTAATTTCTTTAAGCACTGCCATGAAAAGAGGAGAGCAGGTAGTGTGGGGACCAGCCAGGCTGTCCCAGCATGGTGTCACCAAGCATGTATGCATGCTGCAACACAAGCATCTTCTTCCCTGTGTGGGAACAAATACACAAACAGCCCTGATCTCCACAGTACAAACAAAATATGTCCAAGTGTCAAAACAAGTTGTGGAAAGGGAGAGAAAGAGAAAAATCTGATTAAACAGACAAGTCTCTCACTTAAGCTACCACAGCACAACCATGCAGGAAGCTGAGAAATAGCTGTCTAATGTCTTGTGTGGATTGACCTATGTTTCCCTTTAGGATGGGTTGCTGCCTACAATCCTGGCACAGAAAGACTTTGTAAGAGAAAAACTAACAGGACATGCAACAACAGCAAAGATTAAAGGGGCTGATCAAAGGATCCAAAGCAAAGGGTTCTTGAGGAACCTCAACAGCCCTGAACTGGGAAATGCCTTCATCCAGACTGTGCTCCTCTTCCCAAAGCTAAGCCTGGCTCAAATATGAATATTAAACTACTATAAGGGTACCAGGCTGAGGAAAAGGAGGAGGAATTTAAAAGTTGTGTGTAGGCTGGAAGATAACGAAAAAGCATCAATAAGACTACTACATGTGCAAGGAGATGAAGAGAAGGAACCTCAAAACTATGGTATGTCTTCCTTGGGAGAAAGACAAGAAGTAGATGCACCTTTTGGGGCACAAGTCTCTGTTATTGCTTCATATCTGTTTTTTCTCTGACACCTTTAAGCATTCTGCTAAATAGTCTTCACGCTGTTGAAGATGCTTCTGTGTTGCTCCAGTTTTTAACCATCTGCGGACTCCTGAAGGTTAAAGTCATGCAGCATATTCTAATTTGCTCAAAGGTACAGCAGAATAGACTTCAACAGCCTCATCTCTATTTTGTCCCCTCACGCACTCTTTCATAAAGTGAAGCGCATGTGATTTGAGAGACACTGGGGTAATGAAAACGGAGACAGGAAATTATGTTAGTGGGCTGGGCTTGTCAACAGCCTGTCCAGAAAAAGGAAAAATACTCCAGCTTCATTAAAGCTTTTGCTGATAGTTTTTAGTTTTTGTTGATTTTTTTTTAGAAACATTTAAGGCTACAAAATTCTTCAATTATTTGTACTTTGAAAGTGACCTTTATATTGGCTTCCTAAAGCAATGCGAAAGATATGTTTTCTAGAAAGCGCCCCAGATGAAAGGGCTGATTATTTGTTAGTTTTGGGGACATTTCTGTACATATTCCATAAACACACAGGTATATGGCATATATTGACCATGACCTAGAACATGTGCCTTCTACCTGCAGATGTACCAGACTCTCTCAGACCTCTGACTTCAGTTGCATGCTTTTTTTACCATTATTTCCCTGCTATTCAATAGGAACAAATAACTATAATTTCTGCTCTCTGCAAGGCCTATCATCCATCTTTGCTACCACTAAAAATGCAGCAACAAGAACAGCAACAAATTTAAACAAACAACTGCTGCATAAGCTTTTGCATAAAAGTGCCACACAGATGACTGGTTACACTTGGAAATGGTTTTCTTAGTTGCCAGGTAGTAAAACCATCTACAGAATGGCCAGTAGATTAACAGGGGTCCCAGGTATTTGATTATGTTCAGTGCAATTCTGAATAGTGTCAAAACTTTTGTCATCATTTTAAGGATATACTAGTTTGATACTGTGCTTACAGGACAATGCTGCATCACACCTCAGTGAAACGGCCTCTTGCGTACTCCCTCTGTATTGCTTTAAAAGCCAAAAAAAGTGTGCCAGAAATTGCAGTGAAGCAGAGCGTGTTTACTTTCCTGGAAAACCCATTATAGGCTGGTTCTTTCGCTGCAGTGCCCTCCAAGCCTTAACACAAAGTATACATCCCCAGTGGCACGTAGCCTCTCTTCCCTCCTCCTTCCTCTCCCCAAACTCCAACCCTTTCGTGGTTACAGTGGACGGTTACTCACCAGCTATCATAACCCAAATTGCTAGACTTCTGCAGAAATGCAAAACTGGCCGTAGTGTAACATTGCCTCTGCAGCTGTTAAGGCTTTTTGTTTGCTGGGTATTAATAGGAGATGAGCTGTTCTGCAGGCATTCATGCTGTAATTTGGAAGCAATTCTCTCTCTGGCTCACACCAATTACATATCTGTCTGGCAACATTACGTTGCAAGTTTGTGATATGCAAAGTGGAAAGCCCTATGCTTCTCTGGGAAAGACACTGGTCCTTTTCAAGGTGAAAAAGCAGATCTCTATACAACAAACACAAACTTTAAATGGCTGTGGTATCTGAAAATGCTGTATAGGTACATGTTAAGAAATTATCTTTCTTTTGAAAAGTGATAGGGCTCTCTAGATGGTCTTAAACCATGCTATCAGCAAATTCAAAAGCCACGTGTATTTTGCCCAAATACCCTCAAAACATAGAAGTATATTCCAAAAACCAAGTTATTTTGCATTGTCATTGACCTACCACAAAAAAAGCATTTTCTTAACCTAGTAAGATTTTAAATATAATTGAAAAAGTAACCTCTAATGACTCAGACCACGCAACCTGCTGAGAATACTGTGAAAGTATAGCTTAAACAACTGAGAAGCATCTGAAATTGCAGAATTCAGTTTTATAAAAGTACAAGAAGTGCAGTTAACACAAAAAAATGGTTTAAATTTCTTGCTATGCTTTCCTTTGTGTTCTCCACTCCTGATGCACTTCTACAAATCTCTCACAGTATTGCTAGTTTCTTCTGCCCACAGCAGCAGCATGTGCACAACTTCTGTCTACTGTGGTCCTCCAGGTTGATGGGTTTTGCCAGTAATTATCATTACAACTGTGTCCACTAGAAGATTTCTGTTGTGATAACCTGCCACCACAAAGAAAAAAATTTCCAGCCACTTTTGCCTTTACTCACTCCTATTCCAGGTCCCAGACCATTGCATGTAAATTACTATCTACAGTGATTGGATGGCAGTATTCTGTTAAGTACCTAAATACTGGTTTTATGTATAATGACTGCAGGTTACATAGTTAGAGTGTCATATTTCATTTGCTTGTTAATTTTCAAAAATGCAGGAAAGAAAGGATAACTAATTGGGGAACATTAAGGCTTTTTAACAAAATACTCTCAAACACATTATATATGCCTCCAGATTCAAAATATAGAAAATGAGTAATAACTCTCTATTTACTTGACCTCATTCCTAATGCTTCTTTTTTCACATTAATGGGAATTTTACTGTTGCAAATCAGCCAATCTTTAATACCTTTGATTTTTCAAGTTCCCTCATATAGCTCTCTAAATAAAAAAAAAGTTCAAAAATGTCTTTTTAAGCTCTGTACGTCAAGTAGCTGGCTGGTCACAGCATAAGGGTAATTTCCTTAAATGTGGTACAAAACCACCCTGTGGGGAGTCCTAAAGTCTAACTGGTGGCAAAAGAAAAACTTTGACTTCTGAGGTTGGACAGGATGATCCCCATGGTCCCCCGATAAGAAGCCTATTTTACCTCACACAATAGCACCACCAAAAATGTTAAACCTTTATACATTTCAAGAACAGGCACTGAACCAGTCTGCGTGGGGTGCCTTAGGTTCTTGGGAACTTTAAATTCTCTAGGTAAGGCTGATTCTTTATTTGGCCATACTGTGACTTCCCCTTTATTACAGCTCCTGCCAGCTATGATGGGCCAAACACTGAAGTGTATACCATAACATTTTCTGAAGCACTGTATGGTTGATAAATTGCCAATATTGACTCATGTGGTGAACAGATACCAAGGTACAGATAGTTACAGGAAAGGAAAAGCAGACATTAAGGGCTACCTTCGCAAGTGAGCTACTCTTTTATAGAGCATTAATGCTATAATCGGCAAGACTCCAATCAATAGCAAGTTAAGGGAAGTATAACATAATGTACAGAAAAACAATATGCATACCTTGAAAATAAATTACCACATCTTAGCTACCTACTATATGCGTTGACAACCACTAAATAAAGACGACCTATCTCAGGAAGTGCCTGAGCTACAGATTAACAGAAGCTAAGAATACTCCAGCTAGAAGACTCACTAACACTTGCTTACCTTTATACCCTCCTCAAGGCTACGCTATTGGCCATTTTTGGAGACAGGACACCAGGTCAGGTTAACTTTGGACCAACATGGCAATTCTTATACCATGTTACCACTGAATATATCTTTGCCCTGTCCTCCAGGTTCACTCAGTTCTGTAGCGAATGGCAAGAGAAAGAAAGTAGATTTCTTAGGCGAGTTTGATTTTGACGACCAGTATCTTTCCGATTCCTGCAAATGTCGCCATATTGCATGCTATGCAACATAAAAGGAAGATATGATCTCCGTCCAAAAAATAAAAGTCTGAAGGAAGGTGGTTTACACCATCCTCTTCAGATTGAAAACACATGAGGTTTTCAGACACTGCAGTTTTTAACATAACATTTAATCAACTGCAAAGCTGTGTACTTTTATAAGTGTCTCAACAATGAGCAGGAACCCTCAGATATGCCTTTAGATATATAAAATTCACATACATCAACATTTTTCACTGCTTTAACTTCCCACCTCAATAGTCAAGTGGCTCTAAGAGTATCTGCATGTGCTGTTATTTACTACTGCCTACTTCATTTTCTCCTATTTTAATTCTAGACAGGGCAATGATTTGTCCTTGATGAGTGCACTAGTACATAATCTCAGGGGATTCACAACTTAATGATGGCAGCACAACATATTACCAAGAGGCAGCAACTCATCAAGCATGGACTGCCCAACTACAGTGTCGTACGACTTAGTTTTAAGCATCAGTGAAAGATGGTTATGCTAAGTTGCATTTTCTTACAGTAGGGCAAGTGAAGAATGTACATGCAATCAATTAACAACAGTTACTATGTCTCAGCTAATGGGGGCAATTTACTAAGCTGACATAATCCATTGTGCAGTTGAGCCCTTAATGAAATGTGGCCCACCTGAAGAGACCTTCTCCTAAGCATTTCTCACATTGCCTCTTTGTTTTCTGTTGTGGGTTAGGCAGGAAAGCTACCAGCAGCCCACTCCCACTTCTACCCTTCCTCCATAAACCAAGGTAACTGAGGCCTCTTCAAAACCTATTTCTGGGATTTTATATCTCCTCCCCACACTTCTTTAACAGCTAAAAGAAAGCACGATCAGTCGCACGGATTAGTAACCACAGCTCAAAGAATCAGCTGCAAATTAGAGTCTGCTTTAAAGGTTAGATCCTGTAATCTATTTCTGCCCCAAACCCAGGATAACTAAAACCAATGTCCTAATATATTAAACAATTTCTCATAAATGTATTTTTCAAAACATAGGATATAAGCATCCTGTATATCCTGTAGACATTTCAGCAGCTCCCTTAATTCTTTAGAACAACGTTCTCACTTTAACTTAACAGTAGGAATTTACAGACCATCAGCAATGCTTCATACTGCAAAGAGATAACCTGTTTCTAGGACTGAGTATCTGTAAAATGTCTGCACATAGCATCCTTGCTGATACCAGATACTTAAGGTCAAAGCTATAGATTAATCTAATCAAGTATAACTCATATCCTTTCCAAATCCTTTAGAATTTAGGTTATCTCAAAGATTTCCTTGATTGCTCTCAAATTCAGTCTTAAACAGATATACCTAACTATCATGCAACTTATATATGCTTTTACAAAACTTCTGAATTCTGCCCAGCCAGCTAAGGTTGGTCATTGGAAACATTTGGTACAATTGAAAAACTGAAATTGTTGCATGCTAGGCTTCTTCACGCTTAACTCCTCCTTAAGGATACATGTAGCTCTTTCACCACTGATGTTTTCCTATAGATCTCAGTCTAGTCTTTGAGTACCCTATTTCTGTTCTCCAAAGACGACCATTAATTCCATTCACACTAGCACACGGTAAGTCTTTGAAAAGAGGAAGGACTCGAATGGTCAGGTTCACTTTGGTCAGGGATGTGGGACAGCCAAGCCTGAAAAATGTTAACTTGCTGTACAAGGTACAGAGTACTTTGCAGAAGCAAATTCAGTGTTTCTGTATTTTGATTGCTAAGGGGGTGGAAAAGAGTTACACTGCATTGCATCAGATGCCCTAGGTAAAATATGAATATAATGAGGAACAATTAATTTGAAAGCAGCATACCTTGCTGTAACTACATATTGTTATACTTTTATCAGTCTAGATGATGATCAGAACCCGACCCTTTTTACCTCTGAATCCACCTGAATCTGGTGGAAGAGGGACGCACCATGAAGTTTTCCAATTAAAAGTCAGCGCGAATCTTCCTGGAGTGAGATTATGACCCTGAGTTCCTCTTTTTCTTAATACCATATTAAACTTAATGCAGCTCATTACTACTGATATAGTCCAAATGAATTAAAACACTTATTTATAACTGTATAAAAAAATAATAGGTAAATAAGTCAATGTCCTCAAAATTTATTTGCTTGCAGAAAGTGTGGTTTTCTACTCCATAAAAATGTTTCAGTTCCTCTCAATACATTCAAAGATTTTGGTAACATTTTTGGCCTTTCCTAAAGGACATATTGGGCATAAAAACATCATAAGAACAACTTAAGCAGTTCAATTATCTTTCTGCAGTGACTAAATTATACCGTAGCAGGATTGGAAAAATACTTACGCTCCACAAAGTAAGAGCTAGCATCAATCTTCCAGATAATCTGACCACGGTGAGAGCCATTGACGCCACGGTTCTTGTAGTCCAAAAAGTTTTCGGACAAGACCTCATCTATAAACAAAGAAAAGGGTCTCATCAAGCGCCTGTTATGACAACATGCATAGCAGAGAGTCAGGCTAAAAATACGCCTTTGGCTTGACAGAACATACTAGAGCTGCTAGACAGCTTGGCACCGCATGTTGAGAAATTAGCTTTTTCACTTGTTTATATTTTTAAAAAGTGCAACTCTTCTTAAAAATCACAGCTTTTCCTGAAATGTAATTTTTAAAAAAAAAAATCCCTACAAAATTTTCAAAAACGAAAATATCTAGCTTAGCATGAATAAACCCCTACCTAATTAAACATAATTATCTAGCTGTAAGAGAGAACAGTAGAACAACCCCACAGAAAATAGTTATACATAGGCATCTGTACTACACTCACTTGTATCGCAACAGATGTGGTTATTTTTTGCAGCATACAGCGAAGGATATTTATTTTTGAAGTATCCCACCCACTAAGTGCCTTCACAGCTCTCAACCTCCAAACCCAAATGACTGACAACAGAACACTATGCCCTCGCAGTGTTTCGAGACACCTAGCAGCTGTCAGGCTACCAAGCTGATCTTCAGAGAAATCAAGGAGTAATCTATAAAAATGAATAATTTCTAAAAAGTTGCTGAAAAACCAAGGACCAAGGAAGCAACCACCTTGCACGCACAGGGCTGCCTGTAAATAAAAGGCAGGCAGGTAGTGAGCCTGAGGAGTGACCTTCTGGTTGTCCACACAAATAAATTTCTAGTCTGCTTCCAAGTTTCATTCCAAGCTTCAACAAGCTCTTTTTCCAGACCAATCTGCAAGCCCTACACGGTGTAGATGGGAGCAAACACATCCCAGCCTCCCAGCAAGGGCCTGGTTCTTCACCCTCTTTTATGCAACAGCTTAAAAACCAGCCAGCGAGACCGTGCTGCAGCCTCAGGGCCGCGCTCGCTGACTTACTAGCTTACGCCAGGCTTTCAAGCAAACAAAAAGGCCAGCACTTATACTTTTGATCATCAATAAATACAAACAGGACAGCAAAAATAAAATAGACATATGGAGACATTTACAACCTGTCAGAGGGGAGCGGGGCTCACAGGCAGTGGCCTGTGGGGGAGCCTGACATGGCCACGAACTCAAGCGGCAGAAGCAGTGACCCAGGATGGGTCTGGCCATGGCCTCATTGGTCCAGCTTCAAGAGGATGAAATGGATTTCGCATCTGCGCCCTGCCAAAGCAAAAGCCTGCAATCTCTACCTGCGGAGACCAGCCAGCAACCTCTTGGTATTTTTTTCTTCTCAGCAACCAGGACAGTTTTAATTTTAACAGAGATTTGTACAAATGCACTTTAACCAACTCAGCCTTGCTACGGAAACAATGTTGGGTAGGTGCTGAGACTCAGTTCTGAAGACAATTACATTAATTATTAGTCACCCTAAAAGCTGAAGAGAAACGCGAACCGCTCAATCTGAGATTAAAATACATCAATTCTAAACGCTGTGAAGCACTCGCTTCATTATCACATAGGCCAATGAGAAAACAACAATGACTCCAGACAACAAGGGACACTGTGCCTGAGGACAGATCGACAGTGTGACCAACTGCAGAGTGGAAGAGGCAGCCCCACAGAGAAAGCCAAGGAACTCAAAGGCTAACATATTATTAAAATATACACATACAAAAGTTAAACAAAGCAGACTTCTAAATCGAAGGAAACTACACTTTCACTGAAAGAATAAAGCAGCAAACAGATGCCAGTATTGTCCCATTGGTTTTACATAGTTGTGCTGTCAAAGGAGGAAGGTAAGTGGGCTACCAAAACTGAACTCTTTTTGGTGCCCCTTTCATGGGGGATTTACAACAGAAATCCTTTTAAAGAGATCATTAATGATTCCAATGGATAATTATAAATGGCAATGCTATCTACAATACATTTTCCCTTTACTGACTTGCTAATTGTCAGTAGCTATTTCACTAGCTGTGTTTCATGCTCTATATTGAAGTGGAAATCTTTCCGCACATTCCCATAGTACACCTCTGTGGTAATCCTTCAATGGTAAAATCCTCTGGCGTGATTTCTGTTCTTCCTCTGTACTTTATAGCTGGTTGTGTCTTCTTTTAAATGCCAAATTATATATAAAAAAGGGCACATAAGTATACACTGTTGCTCTCAGGGCTTTGGCTTACTAAAGACTACCTTCAGTAAAGGACCATCCCGGATACAGATTATCCAGAATTACCCACATCATTCTGCGGAAGTAGAAACACTTACATACACACAAGGAGATTTAAACCTATGGACTGTCCCTTTTACTTTGGCAGGGAAAACACTCTATACTTAAAGGTGAGCATATACTGAAACATTGCACTGAGCCACAGCCTGGGAACCCTGCCCAGCCCCTCAGAGAGCATTCCTCAGCTCAGGCATGCTGCTCTCTGGCTTCATCACTAGTGACGTTTATTTCTCATATTTAGTCTCTGTAAGCTGCTGGAGATGCTCCAACGCCTGCCATGTAATTAAGACATATGGGTAACTACTGTTCCTCAAGATACATTGTTTATAAAATACCATGGCTGTTTAAAGAGGCTTAGCTGAGCTAGACTGGATGGCCTTGCTGAAGAAGTTACAGACATTTTAGGCCAGAGTTTAGTGGCACAAGAGATCCCAGAATCAGATTTAAAATGCTGTGTTCACACGTAGTATCTGTGGGGGCCAGCTGGCGCTTCCACTGCATCGGCTGTTGTCTTGCTTCCCACAGCTGGCACAAAGGCAGCATGAACTCCGCATCATGCAATCTCTCTAATTCGACAGAGATGTCAACATATGCCCATACCTAAACCAAATCACATCCCTGTTGCGAGCTGAGCCAGCAGGGATGATGACTGCAGAAAGCCCTTTTCCTCCTTTTTGTTGGAAACATGCAGGAAGCCTGGAAAACCAGGCTGAGAAAAAGGACCACTCTCCAAAGGGAAGGGATAAGCACGCCAGTCCATGGTTACAGCTGACAGCTGAAACCACGGAAAAGCTGGAACAAGCTGCTCCTACCGAATAGCATCTGCACACTGCCTCCTGCCACAGAGGCAAGAGACAGGGGTGTACAGGAAGGACAGCGTCCAGAGCAAAAGATCATATTGCAAAGCGCATCAGGGAAGGGATACGCACACGTGAAAGTAGTCATGCACACACAGTTTATGGACAGCAGCCACTAATGAAATACAGGCTCAGGCAGTAGAAAGGATATTTTAATATGAGTTTATAGAGCTCTGCAATATGCAGGTCACCCCAAGTAGGAGCAGCAGAGCCTTTAAGTATAAAAAACCCCATTTTTTTAAATAAAATGTATTTACAAGTGTCATTATTTAGAAATCCAGTATGTAGATCCTTCTCACAGCCAGATGTAAGTCCTGTCTCTCTCTTTTGAAAAGCTAGGTACTTCCCTCTTTCCAAAGAAATAAAACTTATTTTTAGTACAGTAGAAATTTACATTAGTTAGGATTTTTAAACGAGACAAATTTTAGCTCTAGAAAAATATATGTACATCCAAAAGGGCAATCTTTCTCTTTCAGTTTTTGAAGATATATATTTTTAGAAGGTGAGAGATAGGAAAGAAATATCCCCTGGCAAGTCAAAAATAGCAGTAGTTGAAACTGGTCAGGAAGTTGGAACATATGAATATGCCTGATCGACCTGTTTTAGTTGGCAGGTGATACTATTCCAGGCATGGTATTCCGTGAACATGGACATTATTTATGTAGCACATTAACAAAGAAAACTGTGCATGTGAAAAACACAGCCATTTAGTGCACTACATATATGTGCATATTTGTGTACATATATTTATCAACATTCATGCCATATGTAAGTGAATAGACAATACGGTATGTTAAAGAGAAAGAGTATGTGCAAAGGAAAACAAATTTTATTTCATGTTTCTACTGAGAATCCCTATAACAAAGGAACTGACCTTAAAAACATGTTGCATCTTAATTCCCGAAGGTAAATGGTGAAATGCTTCGTTTCACCTCCACACGAAATGAAGAACAGAGTTAATGCTGCTCTCTTTCATATATTTCAGCCAGCAGCTAATGGCTTTTGACATTTTTCCAATGAAGCATTGTAATGCATCTCCCTCCCTCTATTTTTGAAACTAGATTAACCTTTAAACTAGCTCTCTGCTTAGCTGGCAATCCACTGCACAGCCTGGGTTTGGCCCTGCTTGGCCGAAAAGCAAACACTTTGTGATCGCTCTCAGATCTGTGGCTTCATTTCCCTGGATGGTAAACAGCTAACTAATTAAGGAAAGTGTCAAATGAGGAAATATTTGGGATGTGCTGCCCTTTGAACATCCTGGATGTTCTTTGGTCCTGGAGCTGGAGACAGGGACAGTGAGGGCATCTAAGATGGGGAGCCAGCAGACATTGCTCTCTGCCTCCCCTGCTCAGGGGCACACAGAGGTGCCGGCTGCCTCTTGCTGGTGAGAAGGAAGGTGGCTGCAGACCTGTGCTGGGACAGGAGCAGCAGCAGTCAGACCTCCCGCCTCTTGCATGGTCCCTAGAGGAAATGGAGAAGGTGATGCACAACCAGGTGCCAGGCAGCCGGGGCCTGAGCAGCAGCCAGAGGGACCAAGGCACACTAGAGGCAAACATCAGCAAGTGTTTTGGGAACCAACAGCAATTCTGACAGACTGCTTGTCTTCACCGAACCAGACACCTCCAAGCACAGCCTTTTACTGCTAAAAATATTCTGCGCTGCCACTTCCATGCTGAGCAACCCCGATATACTTCACAAGCACTATATATAGAGACAGATAAAGAACCATGGCCAAAGAAAGCTATCTTTCAGATGGAAGACAGTAACCAACCGACAAAAAGCACTCTGTTCTTCAGAGGAATTAGGGAAAATGTTGATAAAGGCCACCCCTGAAAAAGATCTGTAAAAAACATAATGGGGACTTCAAGTGCTGTCAGCAGCCTACGCTAAACACACAGGACCTTGGTATTTGAAAGCCTGCCTGAAATTCCCACAAAGAAGCAACCAGAGAGTCAGTACATCTTCCTCAGAAGGACTGATGGAGTTTAAATTACAAATAGATGACTGACCCTTTTGGTCAGTTTGGTTTTACTTAAGAGGCCAAAATGAAAAACCTACTGCCCTTTCTCAAACAGTATTTTGCTGATATATATGATCAGCCTATCTTTCCACATTCTCCAAGAATAACAACTACAAAATTTAAAATAACCTGGGCTACCTTCAAAGCAGCAAATAATTAACATGAGGAGATAGGAACACTATGTCAGACAGGTGCCTGAACTACACTATTCCAGTCTCTTAGCCATCACTAATTTGATTTAGCACTACATATTACAACACTTGCTTTCTATAAACTTAATGCAATTATGGCATAAAAATAGAAGCTACACTTCATGTCTTGATCCCCTATGCATAAGAAATGCTGTCCTCCTGAAATTACAGAAGGACTTTGAGTCTTTAGCTGAACAAATTTGCTTTAGCTTGAAATTTAAAAGCGCTTTTGGCCAATATGTATGTCTGTACTATAATGACATATGAAGATAGTTAGCAAAATACTTTTAAAAACCATTTTTTTGGACAAAGCAGCTGAGCTCTGGTTGATTTGTTTTGCAATTTGCATGGAAAGCTGCAGGAAAGGGACATTGTAAAGCACATAATATCAATAAAAATTATTTTGCAAGATAATACAAGTATAAGCCATGGATAAGCTTCCTATTTCTGATGTTTCTTCTCTTACCACCCATTTCATCACTTGAAGAACACCACAAAATGATGACAACAGCCTCTACAATTCACAAGTGCAGCTCGTAGCGAGTTGTATGAGGCTATGCCAGTGTTTCCTTTTGCAATCCTTTAGCATTGCAAAACCTAGCCCTTGGAAACTGTGCTTCCAAAGAGTTGCACAATACAAGTGGTCATCACTCTGCAGGAGAGGAGCTATTAATGAGAAATGTATGCAGAAGATGCAGATACCAATTTCTTATTTACAAAGATACCACAGTAAAAAAAAAAAAAAAAAAAACCACCACACAAATAATTGCTGTCATTATAGGAGTGGATAGGAATGTTTCCACCAACTTCAGCAGCTGCAGATCCAGCTCTAACATGGATCGAAACTTCACTGTTAATTTGTTTGCCAATTTCTGCTGCAGACAATGAATGTACCGCAATTTACAGTTAGCATCCCTCCCTCTATAGCTTCTTAAGGAGAAGAGTTCTGGGGAAAAAAGGGCCTAATCCTTCATTGGTGCTGAAAACTCAGTCCTTGATCTAAGAGCTATGGATACGCTTTGTTTCAAGTACATGAATGGTTCCATTTTAATCCCACAAAAATTAACCCCCTACCCAGTTAAAGAAAAGCAAATTGGAAGGAAGAAAATGTGAACAATGAGTGGAGAGTAGCAGTGAGAAGAAGACCTGGCAAGAGAAAGACCAAAAGAAAGTAGGGAGATAAGAGAGCATAAACTGTAATAAAACAGAGATAGAGTTGGCAAAGCTGCAACAATTCTTGGTCACTGAGGGCAGAAGGCACTGGTCCTAAGTAAAACTACTCCAGGCACATGGAAAGGCAGGCACAGTAGGTTTAAAACCTGAACCACCCAATCTGAAGCAGAAAGAATTACACATAAAACCCAAAGGACACCTGTCGTCCACTCCCAAAATGAAAGAGTTACAACTTTCAGCAAAATACTTTTACCTTTGAACAGCTAGCTTACTTTCAGAGCCTTATATGACATTCTCCTTTACCACTTCAGCAGCCTCCAAGTTACTGTTGGGAAATATCATTCTGATCTTTCACGACACCCATTCCAATTAAAAAAAGCAAACAAGACTGCCAATTACAGAGACCCTGTTAAGTCTTGGGACTGATATGCCTATGGGTTTTCAGAAGGCTCTGGATGAACTGTGGATCCAGTTCTTCCTCACTGTCCTACCCTCCTTACACTTGAGCTAACCATGCTGAGAGTCTAAGCTCTGTCACTTGAGGGACTTCCCTCTCCTTCCCTGCAACAGTGGAGCCTCTGGCTAAAAGCAGAGCTGATGGCAATGGGCCCTATTCTTCTATGGCATCCTTGAGGTGTTTGGGATCTGTGCTCCAGCACAACCCATCACTCATCTATTTCTCTCCAGCAATGACAAATCTTCTGCTGAAAAGGTAGACAGAATGAGGAAAGTGAAGAGCTGAGCTGGGGCTCAGCAATAACAGCTTGTGGGGGCTAAAAAACCCACAGCAGATGTCAGATTGCAGTGGGATGGGCATCTATCTAGTAATACTGGTATCATTTGGTTCTGCATACACTTGAAAGCATGATACTATCCACATAGTTCTCATTACTACTTCAGCTATGCCTGTCCCAGCTACAGACTTCTGCTTTAAAGCTCCTGCACTTCCAGATTTATTCTCACCACTGCAGCGGAGGAACCACATCTGGGTTTTAGGACAGCAACAGCTATACTTCAGCTATGCGTTGCACAAACTCCTCCACAATTAATGACATCCAGCTTGCACACAGAACTGAAGATGAGAAGGAGGAATCCAAACAAAGACGATCATGACTGCCTCAGTGCATACTGAAAAACTAAAAATATGCAATGTGTGGTGAGGTACAACATGGAAGAGTTTTGTTTGCTTGTTTTCAATATTAGCAACAGTTCCAAAGTTCTCACAGTCAGTAGAAGCCTCCCCATTGATTACAGCGCAATTTGGAAAATGAGGATTAGGAAAAAACAGTGCACCCATGAAATTTGCCAAAAGATATTAAAATAAGAGATGCTGCAGGCCCAAGGCAGTATAAAGACATGATATAAAGGGACACAGGAAGATCTGAAATGTGAACAAGGATGACACTTGTCCAGGTTAACAACGTTTATTAAATAGGGGGGAAATAATTTGCAGTATTTGGAAAATGGGCTTATAGCAATGTTGAAAGACATAACAGCAGACAGTAAATTAGACAGGCATTTGTGATCTGATACAGCAGCAAAAAAAAAAACCCCAAACACAACTCAGATGCGTGCACTGAAGCACCATGGTGCAAAGAATCTCTTGAGAATCTGGAGTGATTTTATCTGAAAAAATGGTATTCAGTTATAAGCTTATTACAAAGTGAAAGATCTTCAGTGAAAAAAAAAGTCTTTACGGCTGGAGAGATCAATGGATGAGAAAGATTACAAAAGCTAAATGCATACACAATCATTATAGTAGTTGTGAAGGGCAGCACGGGAATATTCAAATGTTATGAATAGCATGCTTAAGTGTTATAAACAGGAGTGGGAATGATTTAGTTTGGCTTAGAAACTAAGAGAAGAAAAACATATGCTGAACCTTCAAAATCCACATGGCTAGCTTGACAACCTCTACAGAATAAATCTTTCTGCTTTAAGCCTTATCATGCCAAGAATTTTATGTCTGTGCTGTCCACCGTTTGTGCCAGAATTGATTCTACTCAGTCAATGATCTCAATGTGCTGCATGGATTATGCTTCTTTGGCAGGATTGAGGCCAAAACCTGGCTTTTGGTGCACCAATATCCCTCACTGACTGATTTCTTCAAAAATGCTTTAGTGGGTGATGGTTACTGGCTTCGTTATCAGTCTGGGCTATATAGCAATATGGGCCCTCACTGGACAGCACAGAGGCAGTTTTATCCAGGGGCATAAGGACCCTGGAAATCACTGAGAAGGCAGGAGGCTACTGTAGTCCCTGTCTGCATAATTTCCCCTCTCCTGATATTCAGGATGACAGTTGAAGTGGAAAACTCTTTTCCACCCGTTCACCTAGAAAGAGGTTCATAATACCGTAGCTGTTATTTTATGGAGAAATACTAAAGATGGGAATCTTTTGGCACACAGTAAACACCTCTACCACATATTAAAGATATTTAAGGAAAAGAACTGGCAACCTACAGGCTTCCTTACCATGACTTCCCTAAAAGACCATAAAGCACACCACCACTGCACTAACTCCTCTGCAGAAGCTTTTTGGTGCACTGCTACTAACAGCATTAACACGACACAAATAACAGAGGTGAACCTTAGAAGCACTGAAAGTGAGAATGGGTCAGAAGCCATACGTGTTGGGAATATTCAGAGACGCTTGCATTTAAGTGTTGACTGTACCTACTTGTAAAGAGGTGAAACAGAGGCAAAAGCTAACTGTGTTTGTGTCACACTTGGTGGGTCTGGAAAGAGCATATGCTGGTTTCATCTGGCTGAAGTGGTCCACCAAATACAGAACTGGGAAAGGCAAAAAGTGACTCAGCCTGATTAAGAAAAGTCACTTTCACTGGATCCAAGAGCAGCCAGGTAAAGGCAAGCCAGGTTGGAACACAGAACTGATATCACTGCACATATATATCTGCCAATGCCTACAATACCTAATACCGTCTCTGTTCAGCATTTATGCAGGCTTTCTATTGGGTTTTTTTTTATGACAGGTTTGCTCCTCTGACACATTTTGTTCCTGAAATAAATAGCGCTGTGCTTAGTGAAAGCTGTCTGGCCACTAGGCACATCTGCTGATGTTTTACGGAGAGGGCAGAATTGCAGGTGTCGAACAAGAAACTTAACTTGCTGAGGTGATCACAGCCAGCTACAGTCGCCGTCCTCAGCCTGGCGAGAGACCCAACTACAAGATGACCTACTGAGGAGAAGCCTTAAGACCAGAGCAAGGTTCTCTTCCAAAGGCCATAAAAGGACTGGGAAGATGGGTAACCCCAGGACACAAATCCAAACATCAACAAAATTCACTCTAAGCAAGCACATTGTGAAGAGTTGTGCTTTACAGATAGCTATATCTGAAGCAGAGAGGTGGAGCGACCATCCAAACGCATAGAGACAGCCTGAATCGGGGATTAGAGCTGTAACGCATGGACCCACAACTCCTAGCCTTATATGCACATTACTGTTTCTAACATTTTCTATCTCTGCTGGCAACATGTGACACTTTCTGCTTGTATGCACTGGATGTTTGGTAAAATAGCTGTACAAACAAGTTCTGATCCAAGTCTCATGGCAGGAAAAATGTAGATCTTTCCACTTGCCTCAGCAGGCAATACAGCAACACAAGGCCCTCTAAGCCTAAAAATCAACCTGGAAAGCATTTAAACAAATGTTTAAATGTCTGTTAACCAATAGCTTTAAAAATTAGATTTGCCAAATTATGGTGAATTGCCTTTTGGGGAGAGAAATAACATCAAAGGCTGAAATAGAGGAAGAAAACATGCTGTTTTAAAGCTAAATGTCAGTCACTAATTAGGTCAAGACATTCTACTTATATAAATTTGACAGAAACTACTCTGTCAAAAGCCAAATATGGATGGGAAATTAGATTCTACAAGATTTGTGTATAAAGAAACTTTTAATAAATAGCCTTTAGTAATGTTTTGCTTTCCCATAAGGAAATGCTGAAAGAAAAAAGGCTACTGCATATGGGTAAGAAGAATATAATGTCAGCCCTGATAAATTCCCAACATCAGTGTGCACAGACACTGGAGCACAGGATTCTTTCAAAAGTCTGGTTTAAACATTTCTCATTAGCTACTCTACATCAGATATGGAGATGATGACAGAAGTGAAATCTAGTAGCAGCTAAAATGCTACTGCAGTAATTATAAGATAGCTCTATCTACAGGCAGCTACCAGCAGTCCATATTAATTTATCTAAGAGGCTTCATACTGTAGCAAATAGTAATAGTAAATGAGATAACAGAGAAAGAGAAAACTTTGAGGTAAATAACTGCAAATATTCCATCTGTCTCACAGTAGCCACTAAATGAGAGTTCTTCTTAAGAAAAATATACAAACACGCTATCCTCATTATTCATAACTTTGTTTTGGTTTCACTTCC
>WAAD01034066.1:194317-270182 GCA_013389945.1 Fregata magnificens
GAAAACTCAAATTCCAGAGATTTTTAAACAGCAACAGAGCTGTGTTATGTTCAAATTTCTCAGAGAACTCTTAAGTGTTTGCATGTATTTTTGATTGTGGATGTGTTTCTGAAAGACTGCTGATATTCATAATACTAGTTCTCTTGAGGGAAGGCAAATGCATACCTCAGGTGAGTTGTTACAGAATTTAGCGGTTCCTCTGCATAGCTCAGAGTTGATATATAGTATATACAAGGGGAAGTTAAAACATCTCTAGAGTTCAAGCTTAGCAGGAATGAAATGTAATTCCTACTCCTGAAGGCACAATATGTCTTCAACACCCAGAAAGGCTTGTTCTTCCAATTCCCATATTTTTTGTCATCTTACCATGGCTAATCTTAAAGTGCACTGAAGTAATAACATCTATATTTCAAGAGTCAACATTTACTATTCTCCCTTCAACTATCTATGTCCCTTCATCAAAATCACGTAGGTGAGTACGGATGTTTTCGTGCAGCTATAGGGCAGTTAATATTATTTTTTGCCATGAGACACACGACCACCATTTTTTACAATGTTTTAAAAGAGATTGACTGGCTGCCTAATGCATTTCCTGAGACCATAAGCAAAAGTTAACTCTAATAATCAATTCTAAATCCAGCTTTTACCTGCTTCTGCAAAGACTGTTTCCCAGTTGGCCACCCTTAGGAATGCGCACGTGGATTGAAGAGGTGAAAAACAAATACCTTGTGATAAAAGGAGCTGTGGCTCCTTCACATAAGGAGCAAGCATCCAGAATTTCCACACAGGAACTTCCTTAACTCTTCTTTCAGGCTACTTTAACCTTTGAATAGCATCCCAAAATGCCCTATCGTATCAAAACATATGAGCTACATGATTTTTGCTCTTTTTCTTTTGGAAGCCTTTTACATAATCTATATTTCTCCAGGCTTAGAACAACTTTGTTCTGAAGCCTGCAGTTTATTAGGCATCATCAAAATTTTAGTGATAGCAGTGGCAGTGAGAACAGACTAAGTTTTATGCATTTCAAAACCAACACTCATATAAAATTATTTGGAGATGCTTCCTAGAATACTACAATGGCAAGGATTAAACTCCTCTAAGGGGAGAACTGCCTTCTGTTCTGCTTTTGTATAGTCCCTTCCTGGGATACCCAGGAGCTCCCACAAGACAAATAACAAATACCAACTCTTATGCTCCCACACCGAGTNCTGATTTTTATTTCAGCTGTGTGGCATTTCAAGCTTAATTTAAACACGGTAATAACAAAATCTACACCCAAGGATGCAAATAATTTCTCAGTGTTCTCATGACTCACCACAATATTAAATATTGCTACATTCAAACCTTTCAGCTCAAATTTCACCAACTGAAACAATCACAAAAAGGACTGGGCTGTATCCGCAAGCTGGCTTTGAGACAAACACCAGAACAACCAGCAGCAACACAATAGTTAACAGTGTTGCCATGCAAGTGGTCATAATAGGCTTTAACACTAATCCTCTATTGAGCAGACTGGGAAAAGCTCATAGTTTCTTTGGTTCTTTTGTTCCAGTCTGGCTGCTAATTCAAAACATAGTCATATATCAGTTTACATTGTGAAGGTCATACCCACAAGGCCAGGAACATTCCCTTTCTAAACAGGAGTGCAGGCTCATAAAAATCTGTGTAAATGTACACACAAATCTAAGCCGATAAGGATGCCTGGATCTCCCACCCCTATGGACTGGTCACAAACATTGAATACAGGATGCATCAGAATTCTATTTCAGGTCAGAAGCATGCTTTTGTAACGGCCCTTCCAATTGTCCCCACTTTGTCACCACCAGACTGTGTGGTGATCTTCGGGCACATGAACTTGATTCCATTCTGATGGAGCTAAACTGAAAGATGCATTACAGCAACTCAAGGACATTCAGTCTGCCAGACTGAGACTGTTCTAAAGCCAAGCTCCTGAAATACATTCAGCAGATGTCTGCTTCTACAGATCCATTCTTACTGGTTTCCCCTACTTTGTTAATGTGGATATAGCCATAGAGCCAGTTACCTTCCTACATTCCGAGTGTTTTCCATCTCAAACTAGCACCGAAAACCAAGTGATCTTCACAGTCTCCCATGTTCTTTAAGGGAACCAAAACACCAAAGCTCACCTCACATTAGGTTTTGGGAGGGGAGGAGTGGGAAGAAGGGAAGGAAAGAGAAAAAAGGGAATGAGGGGTGCTGCTGCCTGCTATTTCCTCAGTTATTTAGATTGCGAGCCTGAGAGGCTGGAGGCAAAACACCTTCAAAGACACCAAGGGTCAACTGTTGGTCTCTTGGAGAGTGGACACACTATTCATTTTTCATTTGGCAGCGGTGTTCCTTGGAACAAGCCATTGACTATTGCCATTAACACCAGGCATTCAGCCAGCGGGGGCAAGGATACACTTCACAATTCGCAATTCTAATTTACTGGGGTGTCTGGAGCAACATCCTGTTTGGTACAGTAAATTAAGCAGGAGTAGCAGGGTGGAGTTTTCTTTTGCCCAGTTAAACCTCTAACGTATTCAGATTACCTATAAAAAAAAAATTTAGACACTGTCTTCACAGCCCTTAATACCATGTCTGAGCTATGAAACCTGGCTGAACAAGTTCATTCAGTATGAAACAGCTCTATGCACTTTCTGTTGACTCCAGACCACCAGAAGGTACACTTTGCCTCTTTTTACTGAGGCAATACGGTCCTTCATGAGTTGCCTGCGCTACTGCAGAATAGGCTTAGAGTATTTCTTAGTGCCTAGTACTAGGGGCTGCTGTGTCTTCTCATCTGTTCCAGTAAAACACTCAATTGCAAGCTTAACTATAAACACAAGTAATTCTGTTAAGGTCAACAAAGCAGACTGCTTTCAGAGCATCTGTTTTAAATCCAGCCTCTTTTTTTTTTTTCCCTAAAAGATTTTAGGTTTCAGAAGCCTACTTTTATTTTCAAAGCAGGGTATTTTATGAGGTTACTCACAGGAACAAATACTGCAGCCTGGCTTACTGTAACCCCCACTCCTTTCCCTCCATGTCCTAAATAGCCACCCTCATGTTCCCCTTCTCCCAGTCTCTCCAATACCCTGAACTCATTTTCCAATGCCTAACACTGTGCCAGCAAGGTTCCTTTACATGCTCAGACCTCCCATTCAGTACCTTCTCACATCCCCTATGTCACCAACACCTGTGTTCCCAACATCCTCAGCACATGATGCCAAGCCTTCTGGTTTTATCCACTAAAGCACTTAAGTAACACCGTTGCTCCCTACGATGCCCCGCTATGATTGCTCCAAAAGCCCAGCCCACATCATCATATGCTTTACCTGGTTTTGGTTTGCTATCTGGGCAAGATGAAACAGTGCTGTAGGAACTAAAATACCTGATTAGTACTAGGCACGCTTATCCAAACAGATAAGGGACGAGTTTAACAACACTTCCCTTTGTGGGGGCACCAATTTGAATCTGTCTTCTTTACCAAGTCACTGGTTTTCAGAAAGCATTTAAGAACTTCACATTTTTAAGACCTCTAATCTGCAAATGTGTCCAAAACTGATCCACCATGTTCAAAACTTACCAGAGGGCAAAGAGTTAACACAGACTTCAGTCTAGGCAGCAGGACTATTTCCATAAGAACCAAATCAGGTTAAAAAAAAAAAAGTTAATTTTATACTGAAGTGAAACAATCAGGTAAAAGTGGATTGAAACCATTTCTTACTACTCTTATGTGGGGCTGGGTTTACTAGATAGAGATGCCAAAAATGTGCTAATGTACATAGCTGAATACAGCTTCCAATACACCCAGAAAAAAAAAAGGAAAAACTTTCTAGGACAACTCCAGACTGCCTCAGTCTATAATTATTGTTTGTACCAAAATATCGTTTGGCTATACAGAAAGAGGCGTTCTGTTTCACAAGGTTTTTAAATGATTCATATTCTTGACTTGTAAAACCTTCTCATCTGTCACAGATTACTCAAGGACTCGCAAGAGGAAATTCTGAAAATTTTCCCAAAATCCAAATAGCTTTAAAATAAAAATATCTTGAAATTTAAAGAAACGATCAACAGAAAGCCTTCTCATATCTCTGCTGCAGAAAAAGTGAGCACCAGGATTGGAACCAGCAATTCAGGAGCAGGACAAAAATCTTGTAATATATAAATCCACTTAAAGACTATGCTCAATGGAGCTGTATCAGCTCATTATTACCCGAATGCTTACAAACAAAAAAAGCAGCAAAAAATCCAAAAGGAAAGGGGCAAAGGGGACTTACCTATGAGATACATGCCAATCCAGTCCCCTGCATCCACTTCCTCCTTTATATCCCAGTATATCACTAGGTCCTGCGAATGCCCGATGGAGTAGTAGGAGCTGCTGACCATCAGGGTAGACCGGCTGTCTGAAGTGACAAGGTCCGTGTCACTGGTAGACCTAGGAATAGTGACCGTCTCATGGGAATTGTTCCTGATATCCATGTTATGGAACTGGTCAGGGTTATAGCTGTATCTGAGAGGCTCTTTGCACCGGCGCCGATTTTGTGAGTTCCTAGATGGAGATGCCATGGCTGCCAGGCCCAGGAACCTGTTTTGGTACAGATTCTGCAAAGAAAAAAAGAAAGGATAGTATTTACAGTATCATTCATTTTTCAGCAACGTCAAGGCTCAGGAAAAGTAGTACTTTAGAATAAGAAAGTAGCAGATCTTTTTCCATTTGGCATTGCAAGGAAGAGGCATGAAAAGGTATAGCAGGAAACATAGTGCTAACTCAACTCCTACTCCGTAATTCTTACCATGAAAACAAGCGTAAGAGCAAGCCTTGCACCACCAAGCTCAGCCACAACGGGCAGCATGTGAGAAAATTAATAGTAGCTGGCTTTCTCCATGTTAATGCACACATCCAGACACAAACATCACTACTATCAAACTGCTAGAGCACCATTCTCTTAACATCAGGAGATAGTCTTCCCAGTTTTGACTCCCCAAGCTAAGTCTCCTCCCTAGTAATTCTTGTTACATTTGCAGAGGAATCTTTCTTAAAGCCCAGTCACTCCAGAGACCATATCCCATCTGGAAAGACTGCTTAGCAATGAGTAAGAGCGCTTCCTCCCTGCTGGAGATCCGAAGAGTGAGAGCCAAGAAAATGGAGTTATCCTGTTACCAAAATAGAGATGTCTTAACTGAACTGTAAATACAAACTAAGTGTTGCAGTGTCTCTCGGTACAGCTGATAACTTCTGATGTTATTGCTCTGCTCCTTTTTTTGCAGTAGACTATGCACCCCTGCTCTGGTAGGAATTTGGGAATGCACTGGACAATTAATGGCAATCGAGAAAGCTACTGCAGAGGAGTCATTTTTTTCAACTGGTAGGAAAACATTTAAATACCAACCCTGTTGAAAAAATATTTAAATTCCAATCTATCCTCCTTCCTCAAGGCAAGATGAGCGACTTGTACAAAATGCATCATGGTGCATGAGTTAAGAGCTCTTGTAAGTTAGCAGATGGAGAATGCTTAAGTTATGACTGGGTTAAATTTTGATGTGAAGACTTGCTCTGATACTGATCAAAATAGTGGTTATTCCTTACTTTTGTGCTGTTTGTTTTTTCCATTTTCCTTCTCAGCTTTCCCTCTTCTCTCCCTGCAGCTCTGCTATTTCACTCACTCAGCTTTTCATTATTCATTAGCATTCCATTATCCATCTGTTGCCAACCATGCTGTTAAGTCCGTTAGATACAAAACCAGACAGCTTTCCAGTATGCTACAAAATGCTTTTCACATGATCAGAAGTCAAATCATCCTTTTGAACTCAAACAAATTAAGCGGAAGAAAAATCATAGCTCCTTTGTCCAGCCAAGCAGTTATTTAACCCTGGCTTTATTAAGGCTATGGTAGCACAGAAGAACAGTAAGTCCTGAAAAAATAAAATATTTTGTTTATTAATACCAATTTTTGTGGAATAATAGAGACCTATTATAATTCCTTAGGATTCTGTTACACAAAAACCATACAGAGAACAAAAAATTCAACCGGCATGTCTGTACCCCTAAAACATGCTGTCACTTCACAGACACTGCCCTACCATGCTTACGATCCATTGACTCAAATCCTCACTTACTGCATTAAACAGGTTTTAGAACCAAAAATAGCTCCAGCAGGAATGCCACACCTTATAGTAAGTGCTGGCAAGATTGAAGCTAATAATGCAAAAGGCTACACTAGAGATACAGGAATAGAAGGAGGAAGGAAGCATGTGGGGGAATAAAGTACATGGTGTTGCATTTGCTATGCATCTAATCATGTCTTTGCTGCTTCTTTTCTAACAGTTACATTTATGCACTGTTTGAAAAGAGAGTTCACTTCATAGTGTAAAGACCAATATTCCCTGTAAACAGAAAATGCACCTTTTATAAAAACCAAAAAAACAGAATCTCACATGCCGTGAACGTTTTCTAAGCTGGGGAGAACTTGTGGACACACACAACCACCACACTCTAGTCAGTAATTTAAAATCAATGGGAGTTTCTGTCACTTAGCAAAGAAGGCATCTGCTGTCACAACAGTACCCGAGATGACTATTATTGGTTTTATAATGGTGAGATAGCAACGCAAAGAACTTCAAGACCACTCTTCTGGATTAGTCTGTATCGTTAACATGGATTCATTTGCTCATAGCATGCTACCCAAAAGGCAGACATTTTATTTCTGGTGACAAATTACGCCAGGGAGTAGTGGTTCTGCAGATACTTTCATTTTTGAATGTTAATAGACGTAGAGTATTAATTAACTACATACTGTCAAATTAAATTAGACTTAAACATTTAATTTTTTCAGCTTCAGCATGACTTTAAGCAGTTTTAATGAAAATAGTAAATTCAACACTACGTTCTAATTCTGTAAGTTCCCATTTTCCTGTATGTTGATGCCAGTGGAACAAATGGTGTAATCTGAAAGCAACCCAGAAGGCCACATTATCCAGAAATACGAGTCCCTCATATTTACAGCATCAATTCTACACAAATACATTAATCTGCAAAAAAGAAGATCCGCAAACTGAAAAAATACCAAACAAATGGGACAGTCACACATAATTATCTGGATTAAATAATAACACCAAAATACAAGCATGGATGTATGAATAAGTAGAAAAGAGGTTAGGAAAAATAGTTACTCCACATTTTATTACCAGCTTTGTATGTTTTCCATGCAACTAAAGCATGCACACAGCCCCCAAGCCCTGGTGACAGAATCCCAGCCATAGTGAGACAGCTTAAAAAATTGCAAAGACATCCTATTGATGCCTTGTTGAAGCAATCTGATCCATCATAGATACCTAGTATATTAAAAAAAAAAATCTTTTTTAGAGGCTTGAGATTCATATTTATTCTCTCTATCTCTTTGCAGAGGTGTGTACACTATACATACCAAGCTATGCTCTCATTTCTAATATACCATGTAAATTACAAAGCAAGAACAATGAACAGCCAAATGTTAACCCAACAAGATCAAGCCTGGTTGTCAACAGAAACAAATCCCTCTTCATTCCTGGCTCAAGACAGTCACTCCATAGCTGCTTCTACAGTTAGGTCTTTCCAGGGGTGTTTCCACCCATGGACCCCCAGGCTTCACTTTCCCACCCAGTCCCCTCACCACTTGTATGATGGTTAGCAGTGAGGAAGGCCTTTGCTGATCAGGGCCTCTATATGTGTAAGAGGAAAGGTGGTTTTCTCCTCACACCTTTTAAATTTTTTTGTCTTAGATTATCAGATTTTGTCCTAAAAGGGCCAATCTTGCCACGCTTAAGAACATCATGCATATGATATGTTCAATATGTGAGCTCAAGCTTGTCTTAAGTTAAGGGTGCCAATACTGCATTGGTGACTGATGCACTGCTTGGCTATTTCCTATGTCTGAACCTATCAGGAGGAATGAGGTGACGAGGACGTACAATATTTCAGTTATATCAGCAACATCCAGTTACTTTAGTTTTTGACACCTGAAGTAGCAAATGTAAAGGTCTTGCCCTTTACATTCCTCATTTGGACATACATAATATGTAATACAACATAAATAATTTTCAGTTTAGTATATAGTAGACAAATTAACGTCAAGAAATGCAAATATCACTACTGGTAAAAACAAAGGTTTTCTACTGCTATCAGCTACTCTAGTATAAATAAGCATTTACTCCCATAAATTTAGTATTTTTTTTTTTTTTTTTAATATCAGAAACAACCGTTTGTGTACAGACAACTATGGCAACAAGTATTTAGCTATAAAATATTAGCATGCTGAGCAAAACTAGCTAAAGGGACACTTTTCCCCTCTCATTGGCACTCCTGATTTTCACAAAGTTCTGGAAAGCTTTGTCTTTAAGGATCTATAAGCCACATAAAAGTCCTACTCAAAATGAGATTTTTGGAGGATTATCTGTGGGCAGAACTTGCCTCTTATGTCACTTAGTCCATCTAATGAAAACAAACGTCAGAAAAATTAATTTAGGGAATTCCCCACCCCACCCCCCCAATATAAATGCAACTGCAATCCCTAACAAGGGAAAGCAGAAAGGAGCAGCCAAAAGGAAATGACACACAAGATCTGATTGTAAAGACAACTGATCTCAAAAATGTACACATAGAAAAACCTGTAATCAGTAAATACCAAGAAATATTTCACAGATTTTCTTCCCACGTTCTCTCCCTCTCACAATCACACCTCCTTACCTCATTGCTGTTTGGCACTGGGACAGCAGAGAGCTGTTGTCACCACTGCCTTTTCTTTCACCACCTGAGAAAACCATACCACCTCCCTCTCCAAGACAAGAAGAATCCTCTGGCTGCAAGGCTTCACACCATTACTACTAGCTGAATTTCACAAAAGGATTCAGAGCTGCCACACAGCACCTTCCCCTGGAGAGCTGTAGGGCTTAATGTTAGGGATTTTTTTTTTTTAATTTGGTATTATTTTAAATCACGCCAGAAAGCTACATGATGCTTTAACAATACAGAGTTAGATCTCAGCTAAGCATCTGCAAGGATCCAGCTCAATTCTCTGTTCAGACAATTAAGAGCTATCTTTCAGATACTTGGACTGATACCGGTTACCTCCTATTGCTGCTTTGTCAGAGAAGACGTGTTTGTGCAGGTCAGGATGGTGGTACGACAGACTTTTACTGTCCATACTAAAAATACTATATGATTGAAATACAACCCATCACTGGAGCATTGGCAGATAAAGAAATTAAAGGTAACAAGGTGTTGATATTAGCCAGCATGACAGTGGGCTCAAAGTAAGACACATGTAGTCATTCAGATGTCTATAAGCATCATCACAACCAGAATTTCAAGGGCAAGTACTGAGAAAGACAGTGAGATAGCTTTGTATGACAGGAAGCTTGGGACACAGCACATTTATCCATCTGAGTCAAGTCTGATATCACAGGCAAATCAGATGTGGAGTCAGTCTCTCAGTTGCTCCACCAGAGATGAAGGTTCTCCTGATAAGCTTTCAGCCTTCATTTGCAAGGCTTATGTGTTTTGTAAGAGACAAGGAGGAGCCAAGACAGATTAAAAAAAATTAGGGTAGCCTGGTGAAAGTGATAAGTTATAACAGCAAAAGTCTTCTGACCAGCTTTCAGGAAGGTAAGATCATGTGTATCAACCAGGATATTGTACTAACAGAAATATACGGTAATAACAGCCTGTATGAAAGGTTTAACTGGCCGGATGAGAGACAACATAAAAAGATTTTTAAAAACTTAGTCACAGCCCAGGTGAACACCCAGAGCAAAATCCTGAGGCTGGGCCAGAAAGACAAGCAGGAAAGCAACAGTGCCTACAGTCATCCAAAGGTGATGTGATGGGACTCTGCAAGCCAGAACTTTGAGGCAGACCTTTAACTTGAAGATCAGCCTGCCGAAAGGGCTTTCGGTATATAAAACTGTTTTATTAGAGCATAAATTAGAATCAGGTAAGTTCTGAAAGACAGGAAACACAGCTCTGTTAGGTGGAAGAATAAAAAAGCTGGGTGAAAGCAAAAAGATGAGAATGAATCCCGCCGCTGCTCCTTACAGAGCAGGACTTTCCCCTTCAGCCTTGCTCTCAACCCAGCAACATGAAGTCCTTCCTCAGAGCAAACTCTCCTGCTTTTCATAGCCCTAAAGACTTGTTGCAGGATCTGTTCCCTGTTTTTCCCAGCAACCGTCTCATCTCCACTCCCACCGCAGGCCTGCTGCTCTTGATCTTTTCCCCATCTGCTCTCCCCACCCATAGCCCAGAGGGCCCCTGAGCTGCCACCAGTCAGCAGCTTTCAGGGAAGGTACAGTCTCCCTCTGTCAAACTCTGAGCCAGGAAAAGGTAAACAAAGTACAGAGATTTCCTCCTGTTTGCCTAGGGACAGCCCTCTTAACACAACATGTGGTACCTGCGCGGCAAATTGTCAACCAAGAGAACATTTGCATTTTCCATCACTGCAGGCACAGTACAATTGACTACACAAAATGCAAGAGGTAAGAAATACAGTCCAAAAGTAAGCTATAATCAAGGTTACAGTTTCAGCTATCATAACTGCTCCCCATCAACCTACTCCCACCTATCGCAGCTATTTATTTATCATCATGTGAAAAAAATCCCTTTGGAGATTTGAATTTTGGAAGAATTGTTAGTATAACTGTTAGCACAAAAAGGATTTTTAAAGCATAGCTTGTAGTACAGCCAAATCCAGTAAACAAGGCCTTATAGTGCAAGGAGCTGTATAAAATCTTCTCCAAATGGTTCAGCACCTGACTTGCTGAAAACATAAAACCCAACAAGAAAATCATCAAGCTTGGGGATTAGAGAATGCTATGAAGCCAAAGGATTTGGAGAGCATGGAGAATTTTATGGGATTGGGCCATTTATTTGAGAGGCAGAGGAATGGTTTCTCAGAGCTCAAAGGAATCATTTAATAGCACGAGGGAGTTGCAGGCTTCCATGGTCTACTGACACCTTTTTCCCTGCAAGATATTACAGAGCATATAGAGGAAACTGCTGCTCTTGGGAAGACTGAAATGAAGGCTGCAAACGTTTCAAAGGGATGCATGCCATAATAACACTGGAGAACTTTAAGTGCATTTGTCTCAATGTTGCATGTCTACGGCACAATATATATATTTATGCCTATAATAAACACTAATTGGAAATCAAAGCCATTATACATCAACAGTGGGGCAAATAGATGTTATTAGGTTGTTCATTTTTCCATTTCCTGACCTTTGTGCATTTCCAGTCTAGCTGTACTGCTATGTTAATGTATCCTCTTACATTTAACTTTGCTTCAGTGATGTGCAAATCATTGCACAAATTGGAATCAAAATAAAAGAGTTGGCCTCAAGGTCAACGCGGCAAGGTTCGGTGCTGGTGGGTGGGATTGATTCCTGATGCAGGCTTATTAGTCATACGGCAGCAGAAGATGACAGCGCAGTAACCGGGGTACACTTAGCATCTACAAAGAAAAAGCACGATTAAGAGCAGCCCACATTTTCTGAGAGCACTTAATCCTCTTGGCACAAGCAGATGGAAGCTGGAATATGGGGCAATGATTGAAGAGAAATTCTTGGAGTTCAGAAAAAGAAAGGAAAAAAAACTAACAATGCTTTTTTTCTTCTCTTTCTGGAAGAAGTAAAAAAAGAGTGCTGTCTAATGAAGCCAAGACAGCATGCTGAAAGATACACACACCACATTTCCAACTAAATGATTCCAAGAATTAAGATTTGTACTCCTGTAAGTATATAAACCAAACAAGTTTCTTAAAAAAAAAAAAAAAAAAAAGACATTTTACCAGTTTTAGATGAGATCACTCCAAGCTTCTACACTGTAGACTACTTATGTCTAACTAAGAGCAATCTTACATTCAACACATTTGTATTAACACAGTGATAATTCACTCACAGTTCACTACATAAAGCCCTGGGAAGTTTCTGCAATAGAATGCAGCTAAGGACAAAATTAATTTCTTAATTTCTCTCAAATCAGTAGCAGAAAAACAGTCTTGTCTCAGCAGTTTGGCACAGCAAGGGATGATGAATAGCCATCAGACTTACCCATTACAGAAAAAAGATCTGAAAACATTGCCAATATTTTTAAAGGACATATTCAGGTACACAAGAACAGGTAAGCATGCAATATGGCCTGAATATAAAATCTCAAAAAGAGAACTGTAAGGAAATAATAAAAGGGTCAACATGGTAACATCTTAAACCACGAAAACACTGCACAGCTTCACTCTGTTCTTTCCACACTACAGAATTAAAGAAATAACTTTAGGATCTGCTCAGATGCTACTCTCAAATACTCATACGTCCACAATGCTCGCCATTGCTGGTGCTTTACGATGCACATAAGAAATTTATATTTTTGACTTAGTTGGTTTTAAACATCAGAAGCAGGCAGAGAAGTGCTGCTGCAGTACCAGACAGAGGCAGGACAGTGACTACCTCTCAACAGGTTCAAGATGAAGCATTCATTGGTAGGACAACACCCTCTCTTAACAAGCATCCTCATGTCCATAAAGGCCAGTGTGGACCATGCCAGCTTCACAGATATACACAGTCCTAGTAACTGTGGTGCTGAAGACTAAAAATGTCCATTCCTCACCTTTTCAAACCCAAGGACAATATTTACAAACAACAATCATTGCAAGAAAAAAAGCAATCATTCTGTACCAGGTACTGGTTTAATCTACTATTCAAAGTAGAGAAGCATCACTCTCAGCAGAGAGTTGTCCCAAAGAGCCTGTGTGCCCCGCACCAGTCTATTTAAGAATCATCACTGCATTCATCAGGTCCACTGCACAGCTGGACTCTGCTGGTCTCCCAGGAACACTACTTACTCCAAAGGGGGTTTAGGAGGGAGGAGGTAAGAACAGGGACACTCTTCCCGGCAGGTTAAAAACATTGCTGCTCTTCTGTGAAGTGATCAACTGATACTCCTACTGAGAAGCCCTGACCATGTTGGATGCCCTGTTTCAGGTTCTGCACAGCACATAATAAGCATCTCTTACCTGACAGATTTTTACAACCAGTGGCTTCAGTTCTTCAAGTACTTTGTCCATGCAAAAGATCAGTGTCTTTAATAGCACTAACAGGGGCCCAAATTCATCCAACTCAAGCTTTGAGGACTTGAATCACCTAATTTAGGAATGCAGGTTCCCAAGACTCCCTGTGTACTCAGAGGGAAGGGACAGGCTCCTCCTGAAAAAGACTGAAACCCAGGTCAGGCTTTCCCAGAGAGGATTCAGCTCCACCTCTCATCATCACCTTTTTAAGGAGTCGATGACTGTTGGGATCCTAGGTTAGGCATGTTAGGTTAGATAGGAAGGAGCCAGACTCACGTATGAACCTCTCAAGCTAAAAGATTTTATATTATATAAAAATAAGTAGGCAAAGCACTCCTGACAGTGGCAGAAAATGTGTATTGTAAGTATATTCAGGCATGTGAAAGAGAAACATAAGGCGTATTAAAAACCATACTAAACTACTACCTGATTATTTAAGAATAGCCTGATTTTCTAGGCAACTATAAAATTGCAAACTAGATGGCACATCCAGAGAAAGTCAGAGCAGAAAAGAAAATACTCAGTATACTGTATACGCTTTACGTACAGATCTTTTCAAAAGTGTTAATACCAGTAAACATAGCAGAGGTTTACAGGAAAAGCTGTGAAGACATCTTGCAAAATTTAAGACACCACTAACGAAATCATGTAGAGTAAATACAAGCTGCAGAAAAATATCCAGTAATGTACAACATTTCTCAGAACTGTCAGGTACATTCATTTCTCTGCTCAGAAGCAGTCCCACATTTCCCATATCTCTTCCCTAGAGTCCAAAGACGACTCTGAAAACTTTGTACAGAAAAAACTCTTAATTTCTTACGATATGTAAGAGTTATAAAAATACCATCATTCTCTACCATTAAGAATGTATTATACCTTCCACCATGACAACTGTTTTGCTAAAGAACAAAGCTTGTGTGATGTCTGTAGTGGATATTGCTCCCAGGTAGAAGAAGAAAAGAGTTGTCTAATGTATTACACAGGTATCAGGCATAGCTTATTATGTATAAAACCCACACACGCAAAAAAGGCAACAGAAAGCAACCAAGCACAGATATAGAAAGCAAAGTTTTTAATCAACCTCCCTTCAGACACGAGCATGAATCTTTGCAAACAGAAGGTTCATGTGCGTACGTATCAAAGCATTTATCCTGCAGAGCTCAGATCTACCATGTAGTATTCCCACCACCCATGCTTCCCTCTCTGCCTGGACACTCCTGTGCGCAGCACAAATAGATCCATAAACACACACCACAAGACGTTCATCATTGCTATGACCCGTAAAATTTCTATCGACACCATGAGTGCCATTCCCTGCAAGAGCTGCATATGGTTTCCCTCCTGCCTCCCTCTATTCCAGGCTGTCAGTAAGATCGCTGTTCCTCTGTGCCACATCCCTCCCATCACAGCCCATGCCATAGTCTCATGTGACCATGCATCTTCCTCTCCTCCCCATCCCTTTTTATTCTCAGGGCGTATCTCCTCTTCCTCACTCATCGATATTACCATCCTCCCCTCACTCGTAGGTAGGAAGGGATAGGGCACAAGGCAACACTTGCTGTACCAGCCATAGGACAGGCACTGGATTCACATGTGAGGACAATAAACACACAAAACCCGGGAGAGATGGAAAGAGGGTCTTTTCACTCACGGTTCCTTCCAGCTGCCCGTGGTAGCTGACCTCCGCTCCACAGCAAAGAGAACATTTTAAAACTCCTATTTCATTCTTTGCCCCTACGCTCTGTTATGCTTCTTACCCCATCTGTATTTAAGAGAAAAGTGATTTGAAGCGTCAGTATCTTAACCTCCTCAAGCAGTGAGGCAAGGCTGAGGCAGGTAGATATTATTAGCAGGCTGTTGAGTATTGATGCCTACATCAACCATTCTTTGATCTACAAACAACAGCAAACCCTTGCAATAAACTAGTCTCTCAACCAGACAGAAGCTTGGGAGCATGCCCTCAGCTCCATCTTCTACCTTTCAACGAGGCCTAGAATATTCCGACATTTTAAAATTAATTGGCTACAGAGGTCCTGTTATTATCACATTACCTCCAGACAAATACAGAAATGCCATCCAGTTGAGTGTGTTTGATCCCGCTTCCGATAAAATTAAAGGCAAAACTCCCCCTGACTTGTATGTGGAACAAAGTGACTTTGTAAAGCAAAGGAAAACCCATATAGATGTCAACAGCTGCAGTTAACAAGGGCTAAACCAGACCTGGGAAATCAAGAGTTCATGTTTTAACTAAAACACTTCAAACATTTTCACCCATGCTACAACCTATTCTGTTGGAAAACACATTAGACAAACATATAGAGCAGCAAGTTGTGTTTTAGGTCACAGATCACAGGAACTACTCTTAGAATGAGATCTCAAAACCTAGAATTTGATGGGTTAGAATTAATTTAAAATATAATCATATTTTTAAACCATGATATCTGAATGTTTTTTCCCATGCAATTATAACACAATTCAACACATTTTCAAAAGAAAAGCCGCCCCTCATGGATTTAAACTGAAACATCAGACACTGAAGCATATTCATCATTACTGCTTGTTTTTTGTCTGATGTCACTGGAGGGCAGAATGAAAACTGCTTGCAAGTATTAAGAGTTCGACTGCCACATTTAAGCATGCTTGTTCTCAACAGACTGACTTATGTCTGTATACTCTTGGGGAGATTATTACAACATCCCTGTATTTTTTTGTAATTAAGTTTTTAAAATATAAATATCTAAAGTTCATTATGTGTCAGTTTTTCTTTTTTTAAAGAAAAATCTATTATAACAAAGGTTTTGAGGATCAAGAGTTCTTGTTTTGCACTGAAAAACAGTAAAGGAAAAATTATTTATGCTTAGTAATGCCTCAGATCCAATATTTTTTTCTTGAAAATAATCCTGACACCATTAAAAACTTAATACTACTGATAGAACCCACAAGACAGTTTAAAGGGCGAGATTTCTCTGTTCCTGGGCAGGTAAAACTAGCCTCAGATACCTATCTCCAAATCAGATTGCTACTTACTGTTTCATCTTTATTAAAAGTTGTTTATGTTTTGATTGTATAAGTCATTATAAATTGCTACTATAATTATATTCATGAGAAAGCAAAGAAACTGGACAAACTATCCCATGAGGAAATGAGTAATTCTGGTACTACAGTCTCTACTTGAAGAACAAGATTCAGATTTACAAAGAGAACCTGCAGTGACTTTATCTAGGGCACAAAAATAATCCTACATGACAGAAGAGCAGCTGCATTCAGGGACTCTGTTTTCTTCTGGACCACTGTATGACAATTCTAAGCTATGTGTCAAAGGTTTTCTGGGGAACTGCTAGCCAAGGGTAGATGAAAGGTAACCTGGTAGTTTCCCCCTGGAAAACAAGTATGGGCATAAAACAGGTTTTCAAAGCAGAAACCACCCAGAACAACTGGAGGAGAACTAGATCAAGCAGATGAAGAAGAGCAAACTGGTGCAGGCTCCTCCAACCAAATATAAACACAGAAGAGAGACAAGCCCCACTGACTACCATCACCAAGAGAAACTGGACCTGCACATAGAGATGAGCAAGTCCCATTGTGGCAGTATGATTTCTGAACTTCACCCATACTTACTTTGCTGATAGTACACCTCTAATACAATAATTAGATATTACTATGTCATACCACACAATCATATGTACACAGGCATGTACGTCTGCTCACATTACTGCATGAGGTTCCAATCTCCTTTTTTCTCTTTTACTCCAGTTCAAAAGGGTTTGTGGTCCTGTGTTCAAAAGGTCTCATGAGAGTTTTCAGAGAAGAACAACATCTGCAAAGGTGACCGGAAAAGTTATATTTCACTCACCCACAGACAAAAGCACAAGAACGGTTCTGAATGAAGGTTCAAGCCATAGTTTAATTTAATTTTAATGAGGACAGTTAGTTATAACCCAATGCTTTTTTGCTGCCATTGAATCCTCACAGAAGAGAAGTAATTACCATTTTTAACACTGCACTTAAAGTAAGACCCCAAGGAGAAATTTTTTAACCTATTTTTCTGGTAACAACCCGTCCGTCAAGGAAGTGGCCGAAATCCATCAAGGATTAGGTTCTAGGGCATTGCATTGAAAGTCTACAGTTTAATTATTTACTATTTATAGAAGCCTGCACAAGTAAGCAACTTTGAAAGCTATTTGATTCTGCAGGCGTTAAACTTGAATTCTGGAAGAAAGACTGAGCCACACATATTGTCACACAGCAAGGCTGTGGCCGCATGAGCAGCCATACCCTGCTTGGATGTCTTGGCATGGGACTTGATTCTGTTCTCCTAAGGACAGTGAGAGCTACCCACTGTCCAATTCCTGCACAAATCAACGAAGCACGTTTTGGTCCACAGATGCTACTTTTAAATTAATGGTATTGCTTGCTGGATAAAATACTATTCAACTTAACCTTAGGCAGTGAAACTGGAATGCCAATGAGGTTAAAACTTGACTTTTGAACAGGTATTTCCATTAGGGGTTCTCAAGCACTGCAAGAATTCATTTGTGTGTAAGACCTGCAAACAGACAAGACACTAATTTGACAAATTTATCACTTGTAACACATTTGCTTAATGGCCACACAGTAATGCTTCTGGTACTTTTTCTCTCAATATTAGTGATAAATTAACTCGATTGCTCTATTTTTTTTTTAACCTTTAACCAGAAGCCAAATGTTTGTATTAAAGACATTCAGGTCTGATTCAGAAAGCTGTCCTCAAAACAAAAACAGCCCCATTACCAGTGGAATTAATGAAGCTGTTTTCCTGCAGAGCTCTGTCCTTCATCACCACCACCAAATCCCTCTACTGAAGTCCCAGCTCTTTCCTGTCCGTTCCTCTGCAAAAAAAACACCCGAAGCCAAGGTACAGACAATCCCAGCAACTGTCCCAGCTGCTGCAGCGGGTGACAGACAGGCTCTACCTGCCTTTCCCCCAGCCCCAGCTTGGGTGTCCCTCCTCTCCCCAGCCCAAGACCTGTAGAAACTCAATTATCTCAAAGACAACTACTCCTCCCTGTTTCACTTGAAATTAGCCAACGGCTTCAAAAGTAATTAGGTACAGGAGTGACAGATAGACAGAAAGTGCAATCAGAAGTCTGATCAGCCCAGGAAGATAGGCTATAAAAAAATTACAGACAGCCTCACCGATTTAATTGATTACTCACATGAGGGAATTTCCTCATGGGTACAGGTCTGCAGAAATAGGTGCTATGGTATTTCAAAAGCCATTACAAAAACATAACAAAAATCTAATCAAAGAGGCTTCAGTGGGAACAGGACCTGATCTAATATATAACACAACACTATTCCCCTTCCAGCTCCATTCTTCCTAATTAGTATTTTGTCATACAGAGTCCAGCATGTTCTCATCCTGGTGGAAAATTTTAGTTACAAATGAAACAAAATACATTTATACTTTCTGTATGGAATTTGTGACAGATTTCCAGCTTACTAGTAAGGCTGGTGTGAATATTTTCTCCCATGTTAAAGGAGGCATCAAGTATATAATTTTTCTTCAAGAAGCAAAGAAAATTCATAGAGGTGAAAACTTAGTGTCATGAAGAATGGACTAATTTAAATTGCAAAGCACAAAAAAAAAAATCTCATTTATATTTTTCATTTTTAAATTCCCAATGCAATTAAAGTATATATTCACATAAGAGTCAGAGATAACGTATTTAACAGAGCTTTCCCAGTGTATTGTAGATTTTTTCCATTATGCAACTAGCTCTGTACATGGTTTAATATTAATAAAATTTAATATTCATTGATTTTAATTAGCCTTTTACGATACAGAATTTCACAAAATAATGGATTTTTTTCAGCCAGTGTCTCTGCTGGCTTTAAAGAGACGGGCCACATTTTGAGAACAGACTTAAATTTCCCAGTAAAATCAAAATATTTGTGCATGTCAAAACCAAAGTATTTCCACATGTCATGCAAGGGCAAAGCTGCAAAGTACTATGGAAGCAATGTAGGTGCCCAGTATGGAAATCCTGAAAGTTAAAAGCATATTTGTATTTTACAAAGAGATATAAAGCTTTTTATCTCAAACTTTTTAAAGGCCCACGAGTTTCTAGGTGACAACAGGCAATACAGCAACAGGAGATTTTAAAGTGGCATTAAAATTCCAAAGACACATAGTACAGACATTTCCAATGTCATCAACATACTGTTCTCCAGTACAGACAACGGCTTGTGCATACAAGTATGGATCCACGTAAAACTTTTCAGTTCATCTGAAGTAAATTCAGCCTAGGCCTGATCTCGCATGTCTGATGCAATGGAAAGCCTCCTGTTGACTTCAGACTTTGAAGCAGATCCTGTCCCATTGGGTCATTCGGGGTTCTTTTAAATTCCTAAATACTCAAGGTTAGATAGAAAACATTATCTTCACAGCCTTCCACTTCCGTGATATAATGGGAAGAATAGCAAACTTATCACCAAATTTCCTTGCAAGTGCTCTTTTCCTAATACCTTGAGTGATAGCATTATTCAGTTGTGCTGTTTTCTAATGCATGTCTTTGTTTCTGCTGGTGCCCTCAAACCCCCTCGTGCTTTCCCAAATGTAGTTATTCCCTTACAAGGCTGGCAAATAATAAGCAAATACAGAGAATTGTTCCTTCAATTAAACTGGTGCTGGAAATAGGGAACCGGAAGAGGAAATTGTGCCAGAAATTAATCTATTTCTTAATTTCTCTATTAAGATACAACTATCATCCCAGCCAATATTTGTATTACTCTAATTAAATAGACATTAGGAGATCAAGGGCTCTGATTCACAGCTCCACCTCTCCTCCTACCACTGCCTCCCATCTGCTGCCTTTGCTGGGACCACCAGCACCTAGGTTGAGGGTCTACAGGACGAGTGGGTGTGGTTCTTTCATGCTTGCAGGTTGGCTAGCCACCACCCCTTTTGCACCCAGATGGATTTTGCTGGATCTGTTGGCTCTTCTGCCTATCAGACAAACAGATGAGAAGAGTTGCAAAGTTCAAAACACTCTTTTTACATCTTTTTGGTTATCATTAGCAAAAAGAAAGGCAATGCAAGTGCATAAGGTACAGTATAAAACAAAGGGGTTGCAAAATGCTTTATTTTAGATATGTAGGAAGGCTTTTGGCTGGGAAATAGCTTTCAGTACAGGTTCTACCTATGTGTGCTGTTTTTAAAAAAAAAACACTCCTATAACTGATTTTTCTGTTTATTTTTTGCTCAAGAACTACACTGCAAAAGAATGTTTAAAAGGTTTCTGTATGTTGAGTCCTAAATAAACCCCAGGTAACAACTCTACACTAACAATGTTTGGCATAGGAACACCAATAAATCTTTTTTCCGTAAGTAACATGTATGATTAAAACTATGAACTCCACATGTGCTAAACTCTAATTAAAGGCACTTTTTTTAATAAAACATTGCTGTGTGTCTTAGTGTAAACACAGCATACCACAAAAAGCACATGTGCTACAGTGGCTACAGAAAGACCAAATATATCATAAAGCTCACACAGAAGCTGATTTTTATAAGCAACAGATCAATGTAAGCCCTCTACCTTTTCATTCCAGTCTTTATAGTCTGCATTGAGATTTGGGCACTTGAATGAGGCTAACTTCTCTGTATGGGTTATAGAGTTACAGGAGAGAAAACAGTGCTCTGAAACACCACTAGGAGCATGACTTTACTCCGTTGACTATAACAGGGTATATGTAGGGAAACTAATTTAAGAAACTAAATTAGGCACTTAAACACAGGGCTGTGAAGAGTGCTCAGGCCTACCCCAGGATCTGGAACGGTCCTGCACTCCCTGTGCCCAGCAAGTCTTCGTACTGCTAACAAATACTGGCACTTATCTCAAATGCCTACATACAACTGAAAAGGCTTATCTGCAAGGTCAAGTAAATGCCCTTGCAGGTACATACTGTTCATTGCCATAGACTAAATCGTGCATCTGGTTTGCTTTTCCTGAAGTAGTCTATGCTGAGACTGAAAGGGAAACAATTCTTTTTTTCTAATAAAGAAATAAAGGAGGGGGAAAAAAGCATCCAGTAACAGCTAAAAATATTGTTATAAACTTGGTTCAACATGTTTTCCAAAGGGGATGAGGAGAGGGGAGGTGGGGCAGGGGACTGAGAAATTACTTTCTTCAATTTAAAAAGTGTGTTTTGGGTTTTTTTCCTCCATACATAGAGGAGAGTGGTAGAAACAGAGCCAAAGCTGCATTTTCAGTTAATGAATTTGGTCAATAAAAAGTAGGTGATATATCTAACAGACAGCACTTTGTGACAAGTACTTAGAATTTGCATCACTTGGTACATCTGAATACAGCTGTCCACATGGACTGATGACCAAATTGATCTTAAACAAAAGACTCCACTGAGGAGACTAAGCAACACAGCCAGTTGAATGTGCTGCAGCAGGTGGTTAATTTACTTTCTTCCTGCTGTCATGTCAGCTACCTATTTCTGGCAGGATTCTTGGTGGGAGGTATTTAAGACAACCTCCAGGTTCTCCTGTGTGTTGTATGTAAGGGCTGAAATTCGTTAAGACACTTAGGTAGCAGTGAGAGATGCACTTGTTTAAAACTTGGGAAGATTCATCACCACAGATTAACTTGAAAATGCTGCAAAATGTATTATGCACGCTGGTTTACTAAAAAAAAACCCCACTTCTCAATCCTTTTGATATCTCTTCTGCTATTAAACATGCCCTTCCTTTGGAGACTCTTCACTTGAGAAAAAACATGCAATCCTACAGTGACCTGCATCATCATTTTGGGGGGATATTTCAATCTAGTTTTTGGACTGCGGCCTAATTGAAATACATTTTTTTTTCCCCAGAGAAATAAAAGAAACTGCCAAATACCTCTGAAGATGTACTTACCTGATGCAATAGCTGCAAAATTCAAATTATTGTCACGTGAAATATCAGGTGGTGAACAGTTTCCGTAAGCTAGAACATTCAATGATTACTTTTCACCAGAGAGTCTTCCCATGACTCTTCTCCACATTTTGAGAGACTGTATGCACTGTATATAGCGCACACATCTGGGAAAATTTCACACTGCATTAGTGTAGAATACCAGTGAGTTTGCAGCTATAGAGGGGTGAAAGGAGTGCTGTTGGACACGGTCACACAAATTCTCAGTTGTCAGCACCAAGAGGCTGCATGTATTTCCTCAGCAATTACAACACTGCTTAATTTGCACAGAGGCTCAAAATACCCCCCAGAAAAACGGCCAGCACCTGGGGCTCTTGCTGGCTACTACAAAGTGCAAAACTTAATGCAGAAAGGATACATCCTCATGAAACTGAAAGAACATGACCTATTACAGACATGGCTGTTCACGGAATTCTTACTCTTCACAGAATTAAAGTTATTTGGATGATTAGTAACAAAGAAAAATGTAAAAGCAAACACACAAAAGCCCCAACCATAACAACATTTCAGTGACAGAAATAACATTAGATAAGCTTTAATGCACATTCTGGCTCTCTTTGATAACACATGACAATTCAGAAGACTAAGCTGTGCAGGAAGATGCATACAGCAGCAGTGTCTTATGCATGCACATCTCACAGGTTCCCCCTAGTAAGTGGTTAGTGCCAGTTACACATTCCTGTGTCTCACACATTAGTGTCTACCATGATGGCCGATTTGTGTGTTGTGATGACTCAGAATTAATTCAGTTAGAAGCTGCAGGTTTCAGAAAATGCCTTGTGCAGGTGAGTGGTTGATGCATTCTGTGCTTTGCCTACGCATGGATGCGTGCAACTGCCAGGTTACAGTTGCCTGCTGCTCCCAGGACCTGCTTGCTATGATCTTATAATTACCATGTCTTGATTCAATAAGAATTCTTGAGCAGGCCACACAAAACAAAACCAACACTGACATCAGATGGATTCTTAGCAGGTTACAAAAAAAAGAAAACAAGATAAACAACAAAAGATCACTTCAAATGAAGCTTGATTGGACATGTTGTTGAAAAGGTGCTCAAATTACCTGAACCGCTTTGTTTGATCTTAAACATGGACCAGGGGCAGCTGCAACGAGCTCCGAGCTTTGGCACATTCCATTATATGAATGGTAGTGAATTTATAATGGAATGGTATGGATGGTTTTTATAATCAGAAAAACACACTGACCTTAACACTACACAGGTGGAGCAGCATAATGACCCGCCAATTGTAAGCGCATCAATTCCTGGGGAAAAGTTCAATGAGGTTAACTCAGCATGTATCCCATAACCAACATAAGCGACATTTTAAAACATTGGTTTTTTTCCACAAAAACCTGTTTGTTTTTGCCAACATTTAATTGAGTTACTTCACTGTTCGGCACTGAGTATATATCTTACCCATGTTAACAGTGTACTACATTATGTTCCAGTAGACCTGGACGTTGTCATATACTTCAACGCTGAAATTCATGTGTTTAAAAAAATAAGAATGGTGTTAACTACAATAAACTTTTCAGACTGTATAAGATTAAGCATCATATTCATTTAACTTAGAGATAGAAAGAAAAAAGAGGCCTGGATATAACAAGAGACACCATCAGTGGATCTTCAGCTTCACTATAAAATCATCACATTGAGTGAGCTTAGATGGGTAGCAGCCAGTCAACATTTCCACTTCCCATCAATTTATAGATAGCCTTGGATAATCGTGAGGACCAGAAGCAAAGGAAGTTAATTTCCATGTACCATAGTCGAGCTGACCAGGTATCCAACATAATTCTAATAGTCCAAGATCAGACCACAAAAGACAGTGAACGAACCTAATCAACCTCAACCAGTATGTCAAAAACCCACACGTTACAAAACTATACAGACAGAAGCAATGAAACAAAGAGAAACTTCAGTCTGAATCTGGGAGAACTAACGAGCAAGGACAGAAGGATCTCCAAACACACAATAATAAAACTTTAAATTAAAAAAGTTTACATCCACGATTCAGCCACAGCAGCAACATTTACATCTGTATTTCAGCTCATTCTCCCTCCTCTTTTGTGACTGGGGCACGCCAACACTTTACAGTTTCTCCACAGCACTAGCAGGGAAAGCACCTCAGCAACAGGACAATCCAATACCCCCATCTCCTCACACCACATACCTCTGGAGGCTGCCATCCCACCCTAACATTCCTTTCCATCACCAGTTTCTGCTATGTACTCAGTGACAGCTGAGAGGGCAGAAAAAAAAAGGTCTTGTAACAACATGATTGTAACCACTACTAAAATTGTCAATTCAACAAGAGCACAAAAATGAATACGAGAACCAAACGTGAAGGGCAAGGTAGCAGATTTAGGAAGAAGTTCTACTGTTTGGAAATGTTCAGCTAAAAGAAGATTTACAAAACAATGCCATTTGATCATCCTGCCCTGAGAGTAAGACATTCAAAACACATAAGAGCCATTAAATTAAACAAAAGTATACATTGCTTTGTCATCTCCCTCTACATTTCAAAAGGCACTAAATCTCATGGACATAATCCATTTTAGACCCAAATCTACCAACTCTCTGCAGTCTGGTGGCCCTTTGCTTTTATTTAAAAAGCACTTTTACATTGAAAATAAAGCAGGGTGATCTCAGAGTTGGGAAAAGAGCCACATAATCTTCGGAGACAAATCTCAGAGAAGTTAATACACACACACACACTTTTTTTTCAGCTGTCCATTAGGAGCACACACAACAAAAACACTTCCAAATAACCAGGACTGTAAAACCGCTTCTCACAACCGCAGTCACCATGAATTTTCTTCAACCACACGGAAGCTGGTTTTAGACCTAATAGCTTCGCCCACAGAAAGAATTAATATATGGTAGCATTTTCCTTGACATAGTCCAGAAGTTTTGTTTTCCTGACAAGAGGAGACAAAAACACAGAATGTTACCTGAGGCTGCTCATGCTTCAGTACCAAAAGCAACAGTATGGCAACCTAGCGAAAGGTACATACGGTGCTTTCCTGATCTCTGCCAGGATGTTCACAACCTGACCCTCAATGACACTTTTCAATAAAGGGAAAGTTTCATTCTCCATAGGCAATATGAAAAACCCACAGCCCCACTCCTACCTTCAAAGCCACCCAGACCATACCACCAGGTTACACAGACCAGGGATACCGCATAACCAAAGCAAAGCTCTGGAGTGACGAAGAGCTCCTGGACCCATACCCCGCTGCCTTCTGTTGCGCCAAGCTTGGCTGCAGCAGACAACACAACCCTGAGGTGTTACAATAAATGCATTTCCCTGCCCAGTTTCTCAAAGCATCTCAGCATTACACACCTTAAGTCACTTTGTGAATGGGAAGCAAGAGTAAATTGATATCCCTAAACTGCCTGGCTCACACATCATGCAAAATCTAAACTAAGTCACAGAAAGTTTTTCGCACAGAGACAGGATGCGTTGTAATGCCTTCGCACATTTTATCCAGAAAGAACAACATTGCTCAGGGTTTACAGCAAGCGTTGCAACCCTAGCTGCCTTCACCCCATCCAGCCACGAATGCCCCATGGGGCAGGGAAGCTCCAGTGCCACGCTGTGGCCGGGTCTCTGGCCACCTGTGGTGTATTCACACTCCTGCTCCAGGACAAGTGGCACGTGTGCCTGTATGTGTTCAAACTTCAATAGCAATAGCTAGGAAAAGCGCTATCTTACATATTAATAGATTTACTCAGAGGTACATTTATGTTAAATGAAGTGCTTCAGAAATGTAATTACAGCTGAAGTGCGCTTCAGGTAAACTGGAGAGCCTGTGATCAGATAGACTATCATTGCTCTGATGAACACTGTTTTCTGGATTTCTTTGTTGTCTGTCTCTGCTTACGTATAAACTCCTGTCTTTACATTTAGATTGCACGTTTCCTGGCACTTTTGTTTGGCTTTCATGTGGCACTCGTACAGCATTTGCCCTCCTCTTCTCAGTCCATGACTAGGTCTGCCAGTTGCTACTGCAATAAAAAATCTAAAAAGCACTTATTTTCAGTAAATGCATACACAAAGACATCATCTCAAGGGCCAGGAAAATCAGTTCTATCAATGTTTTGAGCCTGTATAACAATGAAGTGAGAGCAAAGAAATCAGGAGCGGTGCTGTTTGTGTCAAGACCACTCACAGCCTGAGCACCCATTCATTTTCTGGTCGAGAACAACAGTTGTTTTCAACAAAGTTAACCCTGCATCCACAGAAGATGAGTAGTTTCTTCTGAACTCTCTGTACAAGATTATCATGATTCAGGAGAAAAGTGAAAAGTAAAGATGAGAATCCCCTCAGCAGTGGGGTTTTCCTAACCTATTTCTCCTTCTGAAAACACGGGGGAATTAAAGTTGATTCAATTGATGTTTACTCTCTCTCCTGATTTCTGTTTTTATCCCTCTCACCTCTTCTAAAACCTTCTCTTTCATCACCTATCATTTAACATTAAGATTTCTTGTTTGCTATCCAACTCTGACAAGCCCAGCTGTGCCTCAACACCTCTCCCTTCAGGTTTCTTATCTCCTTCATTTCTGCTGTTATTCCATCTCCCCTTCTCCTCCTCGACTTTTCATTTCCTTCTGGTTTGTCCCTCTCTGTACAGAAGCCATTGCTAGTCTCTGCAGCTGATGCTTGACCCTCCCCCCCATCCTGCCTCTTAAGTAGCATCCAAGTACCTTCTGGATTTTTCTGCTTATCATACAAGTACATTAACATCATCTTTATGCATGCTATGTCCTGCCTGAAGCAATCCCAAAACTCACATCCTGCTGGTACCTGCCATCTTGCTTCAAATCCCTACTCAAAACCACTTTTTGCAGTAAGTGTTTAGGTAATAAAAACCCTGATCGTGGTAAAGCTGGCATGCAAACAGCTTAAATCAATACCTGTTTCACATGTCTGCATATATGTGCACACACCTACTTGTACGTGATTACATATCTACAGTGTCCTTGCCTCCTGCTGCTGCCCATGCTTTTTATATTGCTTGCTCTTAGCCTGTGAACTGTTCAGTGCCTTGGGGTAATTTGTATAGTAATTCGCCCAACAAACCGCCAGTCATGATATGCAGTACAGGTTAGTAACAACCTAGACTTTGCAAGAAAACCCATCCAAGGCTGAAAAATCATTGCACTCAGTGGTCAACAGTTTGTTTCTAGAGCCATCGGTGAATACTTGTGCTCAGCTGCCTGAAGGCTTGATGCCACTTGCATAGGGGTGATCTTGTAGCACAGAGAATGGGCAACTGCCCAAATATCGAGCCACTTCAGACTGACTACCGCACCCAGCCATGTTAAGAGAAAAGATACGCTTTTCTGTCGACAGTAAACAATTCGTTAGCAATAACAGAAAAGCAGCTATGTTTTTTTCCTGCAGATATACTTTTCCATTTCTCCACCGCTCCCTTCTTCCTTCTCCCCTGCAAGCATCAGCCCCAGTAGGTTGTTAATTAACAGTTGCCTGCTGCAGTTTAAGTATTGCCTTTGCATTGAAGGGATCAGAACAACATTGAAGAGATCAGAACAACTTTTTTTAACCTCAGCAGATTAATATTTGAAAGGTTTTTCAGTTTTTATAAAGATCAAAGAAAGGTAGTACTGATTGTTTATGCTAGAAGTGGTTGTTCCTTCCATCTCAAACGAAAACATGTGAAATAAACTCCTGTAGTTTTCAATTTTGCTAGTTACACATGCTAGCTAAAACCACTGTTTAAACATACCTAGATACAGTAGGAAATATATAAAAATCCCTTAGAAAAAGTGCTCAGTTTTGTGACTGTAAGACAAATCTTAAATTCTCATGTGTAAATTAGCTAAATATCTCAAACACCAGTATACAAACTAGACATTTTCTTTTCCCTTCAGTAGACAAAAAGAAAAATAATATAATGTCATTAGGAAAAATAATTAATATGTTAACTGAGGATTTTAGTTGCACAGAGGCAACCTCAGTTGCCTTGAAATCTGGCTCAAAATCAGAGTTACATCTGCTGTGGAAAGCACTCAAGCTCTTTCAAATAAAGGCACAAAATCTGTACATATTAATATAAAATGAAACCTCTAATTATTTTACACCAAAGGCAAATTAAAAAGATAGCAACATCATGCCATTTCCAGGTGAGATCTTCCATTTGCTAATCTGCAAATCTACCACACTGTTCTCAATTTGCAGCCCAGTCTTAGAAGGCATCAGGTAGTAATATTAAGAACAAATAGTTAACATGATTATAAATGCTATTGTATTATAAACTGTATTATCTGGGGGTTGGACTAGATTATCTTTAAAGGTCCCTTCCAACCTAAACCATTCTGCGATTAAATGCTGATACATCAAGATAAAGTTCAGAACTGGGGTCCTGAACCAAGACCCTCCATGAAGCAAGGAGACATATCAGAGTAGAACAAAACCCATGATTTTTCCCTCCAAACGAGGCGACACCTCAAACACACACCCACTCAGACCTTGAGGTGAACAGAGACTGAAGAGAAAATGAGACAGTATTCATTACTGTAGTAAGCTGTGGTCTCGGGACAAACAGACCCCAACTGTTCATCAAATTTTCTATAGGCACTGCAGAAAGGAGGAGTTTTAAAAAGAGGAAATGGAAACAGGATGATATAGTATTTCCTTTGCCTGACAAGCAGGAAGGACAGCAAGGAAGAGCCTGCAAATATTAACTGGAAAAGGGGGAAACAAGCATTCAGAGATGTTGGCAACAAAGACTGACCAACAGCGGTGCCAAACTCTTGGTGTGGAAGGAAAGGTGGTAGGAAGGGTGCCCACAGGTCATTCATTCCTCTGAAGATGAACAGCTGATGTTTGATATATTCTGCAGAAACAGGAACCAACAAAGCAAGGCGGGGGAGAGAGAAAATAGTCAGAGGAACACGCTCTGTAGGTAGAAGATGCTTCCAGCAGTACTGTGAATAGATACAAAGTGAGGCACATCCATTCCTACAAAGGATACTGCAATAACTGAGGCCCCAGGGAATGAAACACTGGACAACAACGAGCTAGAGAGCTCCACAAAGCCTATTCTCCTGCAGAGCCCACCTCAACCAATCAATTTATTTCCAGCATCATTTCTTATGCTCAACGGAGGGATCAAGTTCTGACAGAGCACAAAATTCTTCTTGCTTTGATGAACCTCTGGGAAGCTAGGCTTCTTAACAACCTCTCCTTCCTCCTCTGGATTTTGGCAGGCTGTTCACCAAACTCCGTGGCTGTATATATAACACTACAGCTACTAACAGTGTGCAATGAAAACTAAAGCAAGTTGGTATTATTGCACCAATAGGAGAGGTCTCAGAGTTGATGTTTCTGCATCATTAACATTAGTTATCCCCTTCTCTTAAGAGGTGAAATGATGCATGTGTCTGTTTCTACCTAATATTTTTGTTAGCAATAACATTTTCCAGGAGTAGTGGTCCATAGATATTTTTGATTACTTGTTCCACTTTTTTCTTTTTCTTATGAATTAAATTTCACGCTGATGACAGGCATCGGCAGTTCAACCACTGGGCACAAAAGACTTCTGCGTGTTGTGGGACAGGTGCAGGAACAGCAGCTGCCAAACTCCTCCTAGAACTCTGCCACAGGGACTCAGCACTGGCCCGAGTAGAAAACATTTTGCTTGATGAGGTGGAACTGTGTACGCCACCACATCTTCAGATGGAGTAATTTCTCATCGCTCCACTGGCTCCAATATACTATAATTAACAACGGGTTGAAGGGACTGGCTTCAAGTCTCCAGTCTTTCCCTGGCAATCATGATTTTCCTAGTGAAAGGAATATGTACAAGAATCTGTAAGTCAGATACTTAGCAGTACACTGACTTGACTAGGAAAACAGTTTAACACAGTCCATCAGCCACTTAGGAAATGAAGTTGGATCTGAACTGTGGTCCTAAAGCATCAGTGGACTGCTAACATCTGCAGATGAGTTAATGCTTACCAAATTAAGTTTACTACTGAACGGGCTGTAAACAACAAGCACAAGGAAACCAGACCCATCTCCCAAAGAACCAGGTACGAGTGAAGAGTCAGCATTTGCATCCCTTATCCTGTCTCTATAAGCCTGTACTTTGAAATGCAATTTCTAGGTCTATTTCTTTTGCTGGAGCAGAAAGAGACAAGGGAATAGAGCAGACCTGAATGAACAGCACACATGACAGCGATGCAGTAAACTGTTGTGGTATTTTGTATTCAAGCAGGATGTTAAAGCTATTAGACCTACAGTGAGAAAAGGTACAAGACAGAAAACTTTATTTAGCACTGCCTAAATGCCATTACTCCCCTCTGAGTGCAACAAACCACTAAAGCCTGTATCTGCAAAGCAGCATGCTTCAAGTATAACAAATTGCTGCTGGACCTCTCTGGAGCTGGCAATCTCCTCAACTTATCTGATGAATTGTGACACAGAAACATCCAACTATCTATTAGCAGCACCAGCAGCATCTTCCCCCAATTGCTCTGTGCAATGATTTGTATCTGCAAACTACAGCTTACATTTAACTGGCAAAAAAAGAGGGGGAAAAAAAAGCAAGCAGCAAGCCCAGTAATAACAAGCTTCTACTGTAAGTGGTAAATACCAGACCCTTTTACTCCTGTTTCTAAACCACTACCAGAAATCTTAAGGCTACACTGCCACAACACTAACTCTCCTCACTGCTATGCAGGCAGCAGACAAGGCTCAGCATCTTTATCATTTCAATTGAATTACCCCGCGTCCCACTTTCACCCTCTTTTCATTACAGATATAACCACGTGCTTATAAAACAACAAACTGGCACTATCTATGCCAAAGTCATGAATTTATTACCGTATTAAATGCTGGGTTTCGATAGTTCACTAAACATGGAAGTTAAGGTAAAGAGATGTTTGAGAGGTAGATCCACTATATAAAGGGATTTTGCAAGCTCTGGGCCAGGCTATGATACACTAGACTTTTATTTGCTTTCCCATAAACACATAGGCAAAGGTTAACACGACAGCATCTCAGTGAGTCGTATTTAGAATTGCACCATTCACTTCTTCAAAGCAGTATTCACAGACCAAGTTGTTAATGGAAAATATAAAAAGGAAAAAATTGAAAATCTTTTTTTCTTCCTTGGGAAAAAAAAAAAATTCCGAAAGCAGAAGCATTATTTCTATTAACTGGTTGGCTCCAGCTCACTCTGCATAAAACCTCTTGGGGAGCACCTGCACCAAGTCTCAACAGGCATGCTCTTGGGAACCCAAAAAGTAGATAACCAGTGCCATCTCTGAAGTCACAAGCAAGCTAAATATCTAGACAAGCTGAAATTTTCTACATGGATAAAATGTCAAGCCATAATGACTACTGGATAAGAGTAACCACTAATTATTTATCCAGCAGTCCACTTTCAAAGCATTTTAAACTGGCTATACGGAAAAGAGATTTTTATACTCAGAAAAAGTAATAGATAGGATAATCAATCAGGCAGATAAAAGGCGACACCAGGCTTTATAAAAGGCCACTGAAGAAGGCAAGCACTATTTCTCAAGTAGACAGACTTGAGAGGGACACATTGAGAAGAGCAGGACACATTCACCAGAGGGAAAACAAACCGGTTATCTTCATAGAAACCTGCCCACAGGGACAACAGCCCCGTATGTCCTACCTAGACCACTAACTTCCCACTACTTGCCATGCACCACCTTCTAAATGGAAAGAACAAGATGAAACACTTTTTTAAAAATGGGCCACTTAATTCCCCACCCAAACAGGGTCAGACCAGCAATGTTCCATCTTCTCTTGAAGTATCTCAGACCGTCTTCAATACACAACCTGAATGAAAAACAGCTACTTGCAACTGATTATGTCCTTCTGATTTTTAATAAGGCCTAGGAAATAATAGGGTGAAATTCCTGTACAGCTGAAGTTGGTTATAATTTGCTATTAACTTCTAGGGTGAAACACTGGCCCCATTAATTACACCTTGCTTCCCCATTAATTTTACCCTATAAAAAGGGGCAGTAGATTAAATTAATTTAAAAAGAAAATCAAAGCAAGGTCTTACTTCCATATGTGTGACAGTAGTTGGTGGGTTTTTTCCTCTTAAGAATTGAAATTAAGTGACTAAAACTCTCTCAGAAAAATAGATATCAAAGATATAAATAAGAGAACATTTCTGTCTCTGCCTTCCAGACTGTTATTTCCCACACTGGACTATGAACAAGGGGCTAAGTCAAAATAACTTCTGAGTGTAATCTTTTCCAAAACAACAGTTATTTACTTGACTACATTTCATCATTTCTGTTGAATTTAAAGGACAGTCTTACCCAAAGGTAAGACTTACCTTACCAAGAAGGTCAGCAAATATGTAAGGAAATTAACTTTTTTTGCAGAGGAACTGATGGATTTCCTCTTCTGCTCTCCCTGGACCTGCTTAAGATCACTTCTATATACATATAAAACACCTGCAGTGCCATGAGGAAGCCAGTAAGATTTTCTTATAAACTTACAGTTCGTATGACCCCTGTGGACTACAGGTTCTCAGAGTTCACCAAGGTCCCTGAACTGACCACAGCTGAGCTGAGGATTTCAAGAGCATTCATCTCTGCCTCTTCATGGATGACAGTCTTAGAGCAATCCAAAAAAACTCATGCAAAGTAAGAAAAAATAAAATGCATCTTTTCAGAGAGAAGAATTCTGTAACTAGTAAGAAAGAAGAAATTCTTACCAGCACCTAAACAACAACACTGTCAGGTGAAACTAGCACTCCAGATAAAGTTCTCCTTAAGAATAAAGGAAGATTAAGTGTTGAACTTGAAAGTAATTTTGCATGCATGTTTCCAGCATCCAGTAATTGCTGTCTTAAAGAAATCTCCCTTGTATCATTATGTTGGTATTTTCTGTCATTGGTTCTCTGCCTAGTTTGATCCTAAAAGGCACGTGCACTTACACATACAACCTCTTCCTGCTCATGCCCCTATTCTCTACATTTGGTGCTTACAAAGGCTCTCAAGACTCATTTTCCTGGTGCAGTACCTTCTCTCTCTGCTTGCCTCAGCCTATGCCTCCAGTCATTCCACCTCAGCTGCATGGACATGATTTCAAAAACACAAGTTTAAAAGCCCTGTTAAGCATCCTACTCATTCATAGTATTGTTCTATTACCTCGAAAATGAGATTCCTCCACTACCCACAAAAAAAAAAAAAATCAATGATGGGCAACAAACAAGCCATCATCTGATATTTGTCTCATCACACAAATTTGACTATGTCTATAGTTTAAACAACATACTACTATTACAATATTTTACTAGATGCCATAGGCATACAATACGTTGTTTGGCTTATTTGTAATCAAAGACAATATATAAACAACATTCTTATTTAAACACTCTGATTAAAAAACCCTCCAGTATACTCATTTCTGGGTTACGCTAGTGGCGAAGATGAAAGGATCAGTATTCCATCTGATACCAAGATTTCACACCACAGTCATCTGACTAAAGAACATTAATTAGTGCATGATAAAAAAAATAAAAATCAGATTCACAATTCTCATTCCTTTGATTCAAAACAAGGAGTTAATCCCCTCTTTCTTAATAGAGCTGATTACACATGATCATTTCCTTGTTTTCTATTCTTTTGGTACTCCTTAGCTGTCCTAAAAAGATGATTTGATACAGTAAGAATACTCTTTCCTCTTCTGACATTAGAAAACTCTGAAATTGCACATGGTTGGATCAGAAGGCACAGTTGGAACTGTCGTCCAGTAACAGAAAATGAAATTACACCGCCATCTTGTGTAGACTAGTCTGGGTCTAATCATCAAATTTGTTAAAACTAAGATTAGCTCCATCTCTAGAGACCACATCATTGTCTAACCACAAATGATGAGGCCAGAAAGAGGATTCTGCAGATTGTTCCTGTGGCCTGTGACAGGAGACCACACTGGGTGCTCACCACTCACCACTTACGAGGACACAGTATGTAATCCTCTAAGAGCACAGCCAATCGATGCGGATCTGTTAAGGGATGGATAACATTAGTGGGAATAGGGGATGGCAGACAGCACTATACTGGGCCCTCTTATGAGCCTAACTCCTGTAGCAGTCGCTGTGCAGAGAAGGAGATGGAAAAATTCTGTCCAAATCCCTGTCCACTGGACAGTCTAGGGTGCCAAGCTGCAGAAGATGCTAAGTATGAAAGTGATGCGATATCCATTTTAAATCAGGAGAGAGGGGTTTTTGCCCCCTCTCCCTCCAGCACTGCACTTCAAGCCTGGCCATTCAACTTGACACAAGACATCAGGCACGCTTGTTGAATGTCATGCATCAAGATCCCATCCTCCCGTGCCCGCAATGGCTGGCAGCTATTATTACTCTTAAAGTGCACGCTATCATCTCAGGGGGTTTGAACTGAGGGGCCTTCTCCTGGAAATAGTCCGTCTCCTCATTTGCACGGCCATTGCTCAAGCAGCATGGAGTGGAAGAACTTGAAAAAGAAGAGGTGCTTGGGGCAGTCCTATCTATTGCCTCTTACACAGCCTAGCCTGTTTCTTCACATTACACATGCACCAGATTTGTGTTGATGACAGTTCTACCTGATATACCAGCCCCTTATCTCCAATGTGCGTGTTTACCTGATGGCACACAAATGTTGCAGCTAGAACAGCCTCTGCAGAACACAGCCTGCAGAGGTGGGTATTTTTAATGTATATTACATCATTATAAATAGACTTGAGAGCTAAATCTTGGAACTAGCCCGTGGTATTAATTCTAATGTAGTTTAGGCCTGATTCCAAATGGGTGACTATGCATGCAAACATTCGTCTGAGCGTACAATTGTCTGTTATGAAGACAAAATTATTTCTCGTGCTCATGCATGCATAATTTACACGCACTAATTTAGATACCAAAGTAATTCCCTAGCAGAATTCCAGTGACCAGATTTAACATGAAGACTCATGTTAAAAAACTATAAATCACAGTAGTATATTCTCTAGCCACATAAAAAGGAAGTAACTGAGAAATTCATTGCTGTTTCTATAACTAAAAAAAACTTCAGTGTAAACCTATCATTTCTCAGCTGACTGCTGTTTCTTTTTCCTCCCCCAAATCCCCCAGTTAATTTCCCCCATACAATTTAATTTCTACTAATACATATTCTAGATTGTGGCATATAAGCATAGTCATCCATTAAAAATAATCAGCAGGATATGAATACTGTTAAGCAGCATGTTTTCTACCGGGTGTATCTGAGTTTCATGCCTATATGCACAAAAAACACAACCCCTCTCAGGAACCAATACTTGGCTTCTCAGTTTTGAAATGAAATACTAAACAAGTGAACCTAGCGAACCACGAGTGAGCTACGAATCATAATCTAAGAAAAATCTAACTTGTATTAAGGAAATCAAGCAAAGGAGGTTAGGCAAATTGTGCTTATGAACAAGCAAAGTAGAATTATTTCTCTCCAGGTAATTCTCATGATAAAGTTGTTTGTGTCCTTTCCAAAATAAACTAATAAACATTGATTAAACATATGTCAGATCAGCTGCCTGGAATATTGCATTTTGTAACAAGATCATCTAAAAATCATGCAGAATCATCATCAAGCACGCAATTAGCACAAGAGTACCCTGGAAACAGGACATATGCAAACAAAGGCAGACTGATTTTTCCATACACTATTGCCACACTGATTTTCCCTTTTTGTCACCTTTACTTAAAGGGGAACGGGGGTATTTTTTAAATTACAAGAGATTTTTAAGAGAGTTCTATACTGTGGAAGGTGTGAGGCTTGTTTTTTAATAACTCACTTTTACCAGTCTGAGCATTTGCTTCCCAAGTTAGTATTCTTTAAGTGACATACTCAAGATGTTCATTTGTAAAGTAGAATCCAAAGACTGGTGTTCATTCAAGTCAAATAAATTTGTTCTTGACTATAACTCAGGTAGAAACAGGCCTTGTACGTGACAATAAACATGTATGGGAAACGTTTTTGAAAACAACCTCTCATAAAATAGGCTTCCCGGAGCTACATAATAATATATCTAATACATAATAATATAAGCAGCAAAAAATCATTTGGAATTTCCCCTGCCTCTTTCACTGTCCTTCATTACTGTTCACTGTGATCAGAAGATACTTAGAAATGTGCTGACACCCTTTACATTCAATTAGCAGAGGTGGAAATTACCTTACCAAAACCAAAAATGTAGCTATTTCAATTCAGCAAATTATGGCATATTCTTAACTAAATGAATAAAACAGTCAAAGCTAGCCAAAGCAATTATACATACATTTGTAATCAAGCTGGCATTTAAGAATACAATCAACATTACCTGTTAGAGTTTGTTACTTGTGGGGATTTGGGGAAATCTCTGCTGGAAAATTTATTCTGTATTTCAGCCTTTTTAAGGAAACAGAATCTAGCAGTAATTCATTTTGCAATTTGAACAAATGTTTATATTACCATGTGGCATGCCCCTTGATCTATTTTTTTATATATAAAAACATGTGTTTACACACATATATGTATGCACATATATATGTATCCTTATTTGTCAGCATAACTTATACATGATGTCTCTACAGATTTTTTTTTTTTTTAATTAAAAAGCACCACAAACCATGAGAATAGCTCATTAAAGTGAGATTGTATTTATGGTAACTTGAAAGATAAAGCACTGTTCATTAAATGAATTGAAAGGATGCATTTTCCCATCACAGAACACTTCTGAGCATTTCACCTTGCCTTGATTGATATATTACATCTAGCAGTTTCTCCAGCCAACATACTGTTTTTCAGTCTAGTTGAAATATGCTCTTTAGGTCTTATTCAGAGGCAACAAAGGAAAAGATCCGAGTTGTGAGCAAAAGTATTGTAAATATTTGGCCAAAAAATGCTGTCATCTATTTTGGACTGTTCAAGGGGGTTTGGGGTGAGGGGATAAATAGCAGAATTAGTAACTAAGAATTTAATTGCAGCTTTTACACTATTTGGTATTCTTAAAAAAACCCTAACCCTGGAGCTGTATGAACAAGTAAAAAAAAAAAAAATCTTTCCTTTTTATATGGTGAGTTTCTCGCTTTGATTTTTCAGAGAATCTGGAAAAGGTCAACCTTAAAAGCCTAAAAGTCACAAGGCAAATTTCAAAGAGGTTTTCCTTCCCACAAACCTCATTTTTTCATAAGACAATTTCTTGGCTTCTGGATCTTGACTCAGGTTTTTAAGCACTCGGGATGGGCAATAAAGAATTAGAGATAAAAGAGACCAAGATGCAAGCAAGCAGCTCGCAGAGGAAGAGGTTTATGCATTAGCTCGCACGCTGCATGGCGTGATACAGAACCACACGCCAGCTCACTTGGAGCTGCCTTGGCTGTCCCCCTTCCAGCTCACAGCATAGATGCACCTGAAAGCCAGGCAGATGAAGAATATGCGCACATCCCGAAGAGGCTGAATGGGGCAGGAAGGAAGCCTTATGATGTTTGTCATTCACAGAAACACCGTTTCCCTAACAAATTTCCATCTTGCAAACAGCAGAAAGTACAACATAGCATTTCTCATCTAACCATCAACCGTAACTTCAACTGAAAACACATCGTACAAGATTAACAAAACCAGTGAGAAGCCCAGCCAAGAATGTTTTCTTCTGGAGAGACAGGCTAACACCCACATTGGAAGAACACACAGCCAAGAAGATGCTCGAGGGATACAGATTTAGGTAGTGGTTATTTTTAATACACTTGGGCCTAAGGTAATTGTCCTCCCTTTCACTCTTGGATTTTTTGGTTTGTCAGAGATTGACAACTCTGTTGCAAAAGATTGCATCCCACTGAGATTTCTCAAATGCACTCAGCCTGGGAATAAACATTAGTCTGGGTCCTGCAAACATCTGTACAGGTGATTAACTTAGAGCATGCCTGAGTGCAAAGCCACTTACTTGCCAAAACATTTGTAAGAAGGGGCAACAGGTATGAAAAATATGGCAAGAAACAATTTTAACAATTTATCACTCAAGCAAACCTTAGTGGAATTTCATGTATGGCAAAGAAAAGACACTTTATTACCTCAAGTGCCTTCTGCCTTCCAAACTAAAACAGCTCCTCCAGAAAAAAAAGTTGTTTCGCTGCCTCAGAAAAGGTTTCCAAAACATTCTTACAATGGAAAGTTTTAATAAAATAAAGATCACACAGCCAGTTCCTACAATTATTTCTTCTGCAGTAAATGCAATGCAAAAACAATATGAACACATTGACATTTACTGGCCATTTTATCCACTCTGTCACATTAATTTTACATCTACCTGTAGATTTGCAATCAAACCAATTACATTGGGTTAGCAGTGATGCAATGAAGTAGGGAATCAGACCCTTCACATTTATACGTGTTCCACTTTAGCGGAAAGTAAAATGAGCACTACATTTTTCCAAAGGCTAAAACTCCATGTTTTTTTCCTAATAACAGTTTTAATTACTCATTAATTTATTATTAATAGCTATAAGCAGTGAAATTCTAAAAGATTCATTTAGCATACAGAGATCAAAAAGAGTCCTTTTGGCAAAAAGTATCCAAACTTCCTCATTACGCAGCTTTTCCCTTTCCCCCACCAGTAGATGTATTTTGAGAAATATGTGTCCATATATGAACCAGGTTTAAGAATGAAAAGTGTCTGGAGAAAAGTGGAAAAGCTTCCCATCAGATTTAATCAGACTGTGAAGATCTTGGACTCCTTAATTCAAATGCAGAATACTGTAGCAGTCTCAGAAGCAATGGATAGGATCAGGACTCCATTGTAGCAGCAGTTACAAAAACACAGGTGAAGAGAAAATAACTGCTCAGAAGTGCTTCATTTAAAAAGAAAAGACAGAAAATGGAAATATGAATTATCCTGACTTTGTAAATGGTGAAGTACAGCGTCCACACACCATGTTAATCTGACATTCTGCAAGCACTCAGAAACACATCCCTTGTCACTTAAGCATCAATCCACTGCCTTTGCTTTAAGGCCATCTTTCATATCTTTTCTACGCTCTGAATTATGAGAGCTCTAACCCCTGAAGACAGTAACACAAAGCCTTGCCAAAACCCAACACACATTCAAAAAGATAATGTTATAAAGTGTGACAAAAACCCCAACTATCCTTGAAAAAATCATCTGGTCATGCAAGTCATGGAAATTCTTGTTATCCTCTAAGTATTTTTATATTTGGAATCAAAGAAACTACAAAGTATTTTCAAGACATTTACTCATCTTATTTTGAAAAGGTCATTTACTCAGAAGTGCTATAAACCAATAATGATGAAAAATGGCTTTGTTTCCCTATGCTTACTCCAAAATCTCTTCTGATCACTTAGTAGTCAACCACCACTGATGTACAGCTTTAATTATGCCATCACACAGTTATCACTTCACATCTCACCCCAACTTGGTCTTGCTGTGCCAAAAACCAGAGTGGATTCTAGCTCCCAGTATTCCCCATGAGAATCAACTCTTATTTCACAACTGGCTAACTGAAGCCTTGACAGATCCTCATATGTTACAAGCTATTACGAATTACAGCTAATTAAGATACTCTGAAAAAATGACTTATGACTGGTAAACTCCAGCTCAGATATGGAAATCTCCTGATTTTGTCTTGGTGAAATCCAGTAAGTCAGACTCTGCTTGGAAAGTCACCTACGAATTCCTTGACGGCTACCAATCGTTCACTTGGGATTGGGGAAATAGTTTTGGGGTTTTTGTTGTTGGTGGTGGTTTTTTTTGTTTGGTTNGCGGCTTCTTAAGGTTAAATGGATCTTACAAGGCACATTACATGCACAGCCCTTGGCCTGCCCTCCAAGTTACTACAATTCAGGTAGCAATGGTTAACACCATACCGAGCAGGAGCAAACATGCCCTGCAATAAACCGTCTTCATTCTGTCTACTTATGAAGAGCCGTAGGGATACAGAGAAGCCATATAATGTAGCCCATTTACCAGCTTTTTTTATGAATTGAGCACAAAGCACCTGGAAAAGGGACAGCTTTCATAGGGACTCTTCAGGACTGAAGGCAGCCTTCTGACCATCAGCAGCTGGCAGGCCAACATCTCTGCTGTTGTGCACCAACACAAAGGCAGTTGACTTTTATATGAAGCCTCCCCTCTTTGCATACAGCATTGATCTGGGGCTGGTTTTATTTAATCTCATGCTGAATTCTTATAGGGTTTTTGTTTCTTTATTTTGGGTCCCGGATCTTTTTTGCTTCTTGAGCAGATCTGGAGAGTGCACTTGGGATTGGCAGCTCCTTGTCAAAGTTCCTGGCTCAAATGCTCATCTCAAATTGCCTTTGACTAAACCAGTCTCTACCTTCAGCGCCCTAAGAGCCACTGTTTGCAAAGGGAAAGAAACCAATTGTCCCATGTAAAATGAAACCAGGATTTCCACATATCTGTTTCCCAAGATGGAGGCTACACAGTTTCCGAAAACTTCCTTTTTCCACAGAATAACATAAATTAAATATATTTCTCCTTTACAAACACCACCACAGGCAAGTTAAAAATTAAGATACAATCATCAAAAAGAAAAGAAGTAGGCCAGGGAGTCTTCTAGTGACTATTCTGAGGTTAATAAAGTTGTAGAAATTAATTTGGCCCAAGTTCACCATGTATTTAAAGCCGATTACAAAAATTAAGCTCCCACCAATTTAAATATCAGTGGTTACAAATACTGAGCTTTCCTTTTTCTTAAAATTACAACTTGCAGACACCACAAAAATACTTTCTCATACACATAACACACTTATATTAGCTTCATTACTATCCTTCTTTCCTTTAAAGCATAGGGCAGCAATTTGCTTGTCTCCATGGAAAGGAGTAGCAGCCCAAAAGTGAAAATACAAGCTGGTGACTTTACAAATTTCTCAAAGTGCTGCAAAGCAACTCCAAAGCAACAGGGCCCCCAAGTTAGAAAGATATAACTGGACACGATCAAACCTTCTGACTTGCTTTTGTTTACACCCTCATCTTTGTTGCTACCACGACAGCATCGGAGAAGGATAGAAATGGGGACACTTTGCAAGCTGACCCCAACCCAACAATGCTGGCTGGACTAAAAAGCAGTCCCAGGAAACTGCCCAAGAAACAGCCCTCAGTATCTCACAGCAAACCAACAACTTAGGGCCTAGAGAGACATTATGTGCCTTATGACACTGCCCAATTTCTATTGTGCTTCATGTTAAAAAGGCAGGACAGACTCAGCTTCAGCTTTTTTCTTTGCTCCTCACAGCACCTGTCAACCTGACCAATGATTTTGCCCACACTGGGTTTTTTGCACAGAAGAAATGGCAATACCTGGCACAGATTGCTCTCCTGGTCCAGATAGTGGGAGTAAGGAAATTATTTAATTGGTAATTGAGGCCTAAAGAACAGATCTGAAAGAAGACAGCCTAAGGCTAGGTAAAATTTAATTCAGTCTCTGAACTAGAGAGAGCTTCCCTGATCATGTTACTCCAGACACTGAACTCACCTTCTACAACAATAAAGCGTTTTTGTGCAAACGTCAAAGTTGTCACTCTGAAAGTCACAGAAAAGTCATTATTTTAAGGAATTGTCACAACAGGGGGCAAAAAAGTAATACGAGAACACTAATGTGAGCCTTTTAAGTGCCTCCTACAAATCATGAAGGCAGCAGAAATAGCAATAGAAAAAGACAAACCCAGGTTTTATTTTAAGTTTGGATTTGAAAGCAAGTCACGTTGAGATGCAGGCAATTATTTTGTAAGTGATATGAGAGAATGGAGCTTTTTTCTCCTCCAGTAGCTACCCTTGCTGTTTTTCTTTCCCTCCCTACACACACAGCTTGTCACCATCCAAGCTTTGCCTGGGCTCTGAGAGCCGTAACTCCACCATGATCTGATAAACACGCCTAAGAAATGCAGCAGCTCCAAGGACACATGGAACAGGAACCCCTGTGCCATCTCCCACCACCCCAGAGAAGATCACGTGCTCTGCCCCCCATGGCCAGACAGATCAGCTGGCTAGGAAGAAAAGTCAACTAGAACCTAAGCCTCACACTGTACCAGCATTTGCTCAGACCCATTCTCAACTATAAGGAGTCTTCAGAAGAATAGATAAAACGTGCTCTGCCCCTTGTTGTAATCGCACCCCTTCTTGCTTTCTTCATCAAAAAAGTTATTTTAAAAGCAACTTTAAAGGATCTGAGGAACAAGCATGGTAACAGCAGTCACACCTCCTCTCTCCTACCTCCTCACGAACTTGGACCTCCACTCGGAAGGCATAGCTTAGACTTGACGGAAAACTGCTGAACTGTGGTTCTTCATTAGCTACATAGGACAGTGGCAAAACTTACTGCCCGTGCCATCTTCCCCTCTCTAAAATCCACAACTTACACCGAGCTGAGAAGAAAGTAGATAGGTCTACACCAAGCCCCATCCCAACACTGAAAGAGCACAAGGAAAAGCAATAAAGACTAGCTATTTGGACTGTGATGATCTCTCAATTGTAAATCACTATGTCTAAAGATGCTGCATACCAATTCCTCTTACCTCAGGGGTACAAGCTGTAGAAGTATTGAGTTGGAGGTGCTCATCATCTCTGCCATCACTACAGCCAGTACAATCACAGCCTCCTTTGAGGACTGTTACACAGCAGGGCAGAGGGGGAATGACTGCTTGCTGTGGAGATTTCTGGAAGTTTCAAAGTTCACAAAAAATAAAGTCCAAGGAAAAAAGACCCAGAGACAGCTGTTACAGGATTACAAATTACGGGGGGGGGGAATATCCTATAATACCACAGGGCCATTAACCTCACATTTTAAGTGAAAGTGATAAAGTACTGCTTGCTGTGTGACACTGGAACAGCCACCTGAAGAAAATTCATATCCTTATATTTTAGGGACCACCCCAAGAATCACAGAAAAGTGTATTCCCCTCAGCATTAAGAGAAGCAGACATTGTTGGTTTTCAACTGTGCAGCGTCTCCAGTATTACGTAAAATTCATCTATCTTCTTTTCCCATTTAGGTCATTTCACTGGATGTTTTTTCCATAAGAAAACTACAAACATTATCTCCATAGCATTCTCTCAAAGCTGTTCATGGTGGCATCACTAGCTTACATAATTCACTGTATGTAGTTGTTTCTCAACAGATTTTAAGGTTTAATTCCCTTCTGCAGGAGTTCAAACTTTCAGCCACTAGCGCACTGGCCTTGAGGCAGATTTATGTACTGTTGTCCATGCACGCAGGTAAAACTGTTTGAATTCACAAATTGCTGCAGAAGACCTGGCTGCACATGATAACAAGTACCAGTCAGTATCCAGACAGCTAGATCTTTTCTTGACATTGAATGGATCTTTTGCTCCACCAGGAAACCCAGAACATCCCACACAGTCAGTTTAGTGTCTGTGCTGCAAAACTAGGATAATCAGCGTTCCCATGACACCACCACTTGTCTGGCATCTCACATATTCAGCCAGTAACCTCTCATAGCAAGGGTTGGGCTTTACTTTGTGCAACATGCACAAAATACAGAGTGATTCTGATCTCTGCTGGGGTCTCTGGAAGCACCTTCCATACCATTCATACAACCTCCATGCATGTTTTCAGAACACTGAGGTAGTTCATCGAAGTGTTTCTTTAAACAGCAAGACCCTGCCACCGCTACCATTCTGCATCCAGCTGCTTTCCGCAGTTTTGCTCTGTGGACTGTAGCTTCAGCAACTCTGATATTCAAAGCACTATATAAAGAGTAACATGAAGTTTAAACTTACACAGATGAGTAAAAATGATGGAGGGGCCTAAAAATTAGAAGAGATTTTTAAGCTTTTTAAAGTTTCAGAATATCTACTGCCTCTGTAAAAAGCACAGTGTAGTGAGACAGAGATATTTATGTCCAAGCAATCAAGTGTGGCTATTAAAATCACTAACTACAAAACCACTGCTGGAACTACCATGGACAAACTGCTTCCAAACCAAGTTCACTCACTTACAGGTAACTTATATAGTTTTGCACCTACGTGCATCATTCAGTTTCCCTATTCAACGCAGTCTGGATCTCCAAGGCCTCATTAGAAATTGAGAAAACCTGACCTGAAGCTGCTTAAAGTATTACATGGATAGCTCTCAAAATGAGCTCTCCAAGGCAGTAAGCTATCTGCATCATTTCAGTAAAACTAGATTAAACAGTTTAGCTGACCTCTTTAGATGAAATAATATCTAAAATTTATTTCTTGGCTTCTAAGGGAATTTAACCTCACTATGATCTGTTCAAAAAAAAAAAGACACACAACAACATACCACCAGTAGCAGCTCTCTAAGAACACATTTTTTTCTGCAAAGAACAGTGAAGGCCACAAAGAACTGACGTGGCTGGAATAAAACTACAAAGTCCATGGTTTGAGCATAACAATCAGCATTAAAGGATAAGGTAAAGAAGTTAAAGGGTGAAGATGTCAAAAGTGTCGTCTTACACTGAAACAGCGAGAATCGTTTTAACTAGATCCTTGCTTAAACCAGACAAATAAGTTTGAGATTTAGATCTCAAGCACTTACAAACCATCCCTTACAGGTTCAGTTTCTTCTCCCAGGAACTTCTAGGAACAAAACCCTGGACTCCTCCCTCTGACCCCAAGTGAGAATCAGGCTCATATTGGCCTCTTTCCTCCAGTACCACCAATGAGAGATATTAAAGGATGAATGCAAAAGAATGCTAACAACTGATAAGAAACAAGTAAAAGCTAACACAAGACCCTGAAGAAATAACATTGTAAGACCAAGATAAGGGAAGCATCTGGGATCAGATCAATCCACGATTCCTCCCTGTAGCTCTTTGTGATGTATTTTGAAAAACTGGAATAAGTTTAGGGATCCTATGACAAGAGACAAAATGAAAAGATATTGCAATCAATGGTAGCCTAATTACAAATTAGATTATGATGAACAGTGGCCAGGAAATGGGTCTTTACAATATAATATTATATTACAATTAATGTTCTACTGTCGCCGACAGGGAAAATGGGATGAAGTCCCATATGTAGATGCATTTATGTCTTTGTATAGAAAACCAGATGTTCAGAAGAAATGTAAACTGGGAGAAGGTGCAGCCTTTTAAGAATGCCAGAAAAGAAAAAGAATGAGTGCTGTGATAACTGTGAACCTGAAAAGGATAGACAATTGTTGGTGCCCACTGCTCCACCTCCGTGGTGTCCATATAAAACAAACACAGAAAAATTATCAGATACTTCCAAGAAGCAATTGGGTGATGATAATTTCAGCCCTATTTCTAGCAGAACAAGCGGGCAAGTCCAACCCCTCATTCAGGCACCTTTGAGACAAGCAGTAGGGGTGGAGGGCACACCAGGTTTTGTACATGTGCCATTTACTACATCTGATTTATTGAATTAGAAATGATCTGTCAGCTCCTACCAAGAAAATCTGAAGGGGAATATATCAACATTCAGAAACTATAATGCTGGCTCATAATCCCAACTGGAGAAATATACAGGGACTGCTAAATACCCTCTTCACTGCCAAAGAGAAAAGGATGGTAGTAGAAGAGGGTAGAGAAGAGACTGGGAAACAAAATAGATTGGGAGACCCCAAGGATCATTGCCCCACAAGGGCTAATCCTGAATGGGGTCCCAGTAGTGGCGGGGGAAGGGCTCAATTACAACAATACCAGCAATTAATTTTATATGGGATTCAACATGGAGTACCTAAACCAACAACAAAAAAACAACCTTAAGTTGTATGAAGTGAGACAAGGTCCGGAAGGAAGCAAATTAAAAAAATCCATTGGCATTCTATGACAAGTTATGTACAGTGGCTAAAAGGTAGACAGGTTTAAATCCAAATGAAGAGGCAAGCCAGAGGATGTTTAATACGTTGTTTATTAGACAATCAGCACAGGATATTAGAAAGAAATTGCAGAAAGCTGATGGGGCAGGCGGAATGTTGATCTCACAGTCAATAGAAATAACATATAAAGTATACAACAACTGAGACAAAAGGAAGGAGAAGGAGGAACAGGATAAAATGAGATTGCAGGCATCCTTGTTGGCAGTCACTATAGCTGGAAATACCACCGGGGACAGAGGTAGAAGTATGGGTGGAGGTGGAATGAGAATGGGATAGAGAAAGAATCTGCAAAGCTGATCATCTTTGGGACCAGATCAATGTGCTAACTGCAAACAGGAAGAGCACTGGAAAAATGAATGCCCCTATAAGGAGGGAAAAAGAAACAAAGTCAATCAGAAAATACCAACCTAATTATGATGGAGGGTTTGGATAATGAATGAAGGGGACCAAGGTAAAATAAAGTCTCCCCAGCTGACCCCCTGGTTCCAGTAAGGCTGAGGAACGAAACTATAGACTTTTTAATTGATAGTGGGACTACGCATTCAGTAGTGACCAGTTGTAAAGGACACTTAAGTAAGATTACTATACCAATTGTTGGAGCAATGGGAAAAAGGACATTAAGGCCACTTTTACAACCTATAGGATGTACAATTAGAGGTACTAAATTAACTCATGAGTTTCTAGGTATGCCAGAACGCCCCCTTCTTTAACTAGGATGAGATTTATTATGTAAATTAAACGCTCAAGTAACTTTTTCTGAGAACTCTGTACAGCTTCACATTCCTCCCAAAACAGCCTGGAAAGTACAAATTTGCCTACTGGCAGATAAAGTCACAGAGAAGCTGGAAGAAAACATCCCAAGCACAGCACTGGATGCAGTAATTCTTTTGTTATGGGCCTCCAAGAAACCAGGTAAAGCAACCTGGACGTACATACAGACTGGGGAACAAGAGGCTGGAAAACAGCCCCGCGGAGAAGGATCTGGGGGTTCTGGTCGACAGCAAGTTGAACATGAGCCAACAGTGTGCCCTGGCAGCCAAGAGGGCCAACCATGTCCTGGGGTGCATCAAGCACTGCATTGCTAGGTGATTGTCCCACTCTACTCTGCACTGGTGCGGCCTCACCTCAAGTACTGTGTGCAGTTTTGGGTGCCACAGCATAAAAAGGATGTGAAGCTACTAGAGAGTGTCCAGAGGAGAGCCACAAAGATGGTGAAGGGTTTAGAGGGGAAGCCNACAGGGTCAGGAGTTGGACTCAATGATCTTTGCGGGTCCCTTCCAACTCAGGACATTCTATGAACTGTATGTACATGAAAGACAACAAGTAGCCTCTGGGGTAACGACCCAAATGCTTGGAAGCTGGAAGAGACCAGTGACCTACTTTTCAAAACAGCTAGATGAAGTGAGCAGGTGGCTTGCTTGTTTACAAGCCATAGGAGCTACCACCTTGTTAATTCAGGAAGCCCGAAAGCTCACTCTGGGGCAACCTACAACAATATTGGTTCTACACACGGAGGTGGCCGTTTTAAACCACAAGGGACATCACTGGATTTCCCCAAGCCAACTGGGAAAATATCAGGCCGTACTGCTAGACCGAGAGGATGTAATCTTGAATGTGGTATCCACCTTGAACCCTGCTATCTTGCTGCTTATAGAGGAACAAGAACCTCTGCAACATGACTGTCTAATAACTATTGAACAAGTTTACGCCAGCAGACCAGACTTAAAAGATGAGCCACTGAGAAACGTGGATTTAGAATTATATACAGATAGCAGCAGCTTTGCACAGAATAAAGAGAAGTTCAATATGCAGTGGCGACCCTTTGCGAGGCGATAGAGGCTAAGCCCCTACCTCAAAATACCTCAGCACAGAAAACAGAAATTGTCGCTCTTACAAGAGCCATTGAGATTGGAAAAGGACAAAGAGTCAATATTTACACTGACTTTAAATATGCTTTTGGAGTTGTACACACCCATGGAGCCATTTGGAAGGAATGTGTGTTATTAAACTCCCAGGGGAGTGGCATAAAGTATGGACAAAAGATTCTAGAACTACTTCAGGCCATATTACAGCCAAAAGGGGTAGCAATAATTCACTGTACAGCCCATCAAAAAGGACAAGGAGAAATAATTCAAAGAAACGGAAGGGCTGACTCAGCCATGAAAAGGCCTGCCTTACACAGACAGGTGATTGGAGCTTTGATACCTAGCAGAAAGATTGATATGGAGCCCCCTCAGTATTCAAAAAAAGATCAATTGGCAGAGAAATTGAAGTGTACAAAGAATACAGAAGGATGGTAGATCACTCCAAACCAACAAGTTCTCACTACCGCCAAAATTATGGAAGTCTTCCTTAAAAAGCTACACAAAGAAACTCAAATGGGAGCGGACGCTACAATAAGCAGTGTCAAGGGACATGCTATAGGGCCAAAAATGCAGTCAAGTGCGGACCTAATAACAAGATGTCAGACCTGTTGTGCAAACAACCCAAAGATCAAAAAAAACCCAAACCCCCACACAAACCACCCCTGATGGGGGAAGTAAAAAGAGGAATAGCCTCTGGGTAATACTGGCAAATAGATTTCCCTGATTTACCAAAGTGTAGACAATATAAATACCTACTTGTTTTGGTAGATACATTCTCTGGGTGGCCTGAAGCTTTCCCTTGTAGCAACAATCGAGCTAGGGAGGTTGTTAAAATTTTATTGAAAAAATAATTCCTAGATTCAGGATTCCTGAAGGTTTATCCTCTGACAATGGACCTCATTTTATTTCAGAAATAGTGCAGTGAGTGTCAAGATTTCTCCAATTTAAATGGGATTTACATACCCTTGGAGACCACAGACTGTTGGGAAAGCAGAGAGAATGAATCAAATCCTTAAAAGACAGATCTCAAAATTGTGTCAAGAAACTCAACTCAAATGGGTAGATACCTTGTCAGTTCCTTTGATGAGGGTTCGAATTACTCCTCAAGTAAGAGAGAAAGTCCTTTTGAAGTACTATATGGGAAACCAAATCCAGTTAACATTATGGGAAATAGGAGCAACCAGATGCACCTTAAGGGAAAGGGGATGCTGGAAGACTATTTGTTATCTCTTTCTCAGGTATTGTCTTCTTTACACATATACCTTAACCAACGAGCTCCACTTCCTTTAGATTCCCCTGTACACAACTTCAAGCCTGGAAGGACAAACCATTGCAAGAACAGTGAAAAGGACCACACTTAGTCCTCCTGACTACATATACCACAGTGAAGGTAAAAGGAATTAATCCCTGGATTCACTACACCCAAGTGAAGAAAGCCCCCTCTGATAAGTCATGGACATTGACTTCTACCAGACCATTAAAGTTAAGACTGGTTAAAAACCCTTGTTAAACAGACTATATGAATTAATAAATTGCATTTAGAACCTCAGACCTCCCTATACCAAACTAGAGTGTCACCAAGGATTATTGTAATATTTTGTATGATCCTTGGGTGTGCAAAGAATTTGATAATTAGATCCTTAACTCCACAGGCAAAGCTAATAATGTTAGCTACAGAGGAAAACAATATTAGAGAAGTATTTCTGGAAACCATAGAATTAAAAAAAACTATGGAGCTGTTAAAAAGGAAAAGGAAGGATGAGACTAACAGGAAATATCAACAGATCTCCATTAAGTCTCAAAGGGGGGAACTGATGACAGATGATTAAAGGATGAATGCAAAAGAATGCTAAGAACTGATAAGAAGCAAGTAAAAGCTAACACAAGACCCTGAAGAAATAACATTGTAAGACCAAGATAAGGGAAGCATCTGCTGACCCACCAGCTGCTGAAACTAGCCGCCCAAAAGTAAACTATATTCATTTTAATACAATTATAATGGTAAAAAAACCACACCCCTAAGAAAAAGTAACTAAAAAGTAACTGCTCCCCCAGCTTGCAAGCATGCATAGTTAAATAAAAAGGTAGCATGCCTTTAAGATGAGTATGTAACACAACCAACCAGTCAGAATGTAACATATAACATTTGTCTTTATGAATGTAGATAAATGTCAAACTCTTACAAGGAAGTGTGCTAGCTTTGTGGAATTATCGCCTAGCACCCATCTCTGCGCAGAAGTGTAATAAATATCTCAACTCTGTGAGAATCAGCTCATTGCACACCAGGTAAACAAACCCTGACTTTGGGACACCACCATGATCTTGGGCTGCACAGTAGCTCTCATTCATTGAGAGGGATTTCTCTAGTTCAAGGGAATTTTGTTACCCAAACCTATTTCTAGTCTAACGGTTAGAAATTTCTCTGAGGAAACAGGCAACTGGATTTAGAAAAACAGGAAAGCAAAGGGTATAACCTCACCCATAATTAGGCCCCTTCAAAGCACCGTGGCAGTCAAACATGGTTTCTTGATCTTTAAAATACAGGTGCTTTAGTGCTGTGCACAAGGCAGTTTGAACAGTGACATAAGCAGAAATTGGCTTAATTTCAAGGTCACACCAAACTACTGAGCTTAAAAGACTCCACGCTTAGGGCAGCAGCCAGTCTGTTATTGCGAGCTTGAATATGGGCAACTCAATTCTAGACAGTCTGCTTCAACTAACTGGGTTTAACCTTTTTAATTTGCAAGCTCAGCAAGTTTAACTAGTCTTTGCTGAACTTAGCTCTAAGGCCCTGGTTCTGCATAGCAGCTCAGGTTTACCTTCAGACATGCCACAGGCCAATTTAATTCAACTACTCATGCACCATTTATTGCTGGTATGGCTGCAGTTCAAGACTGATCTTATGAGCCACCCACCATGGTCTTCACATGACTGAGAACTAAAACTCCTCACACCCAAAAGAGCCAAGAGGCAGCTTTAAGACTAGCTCAGCTCTGGAGCGGGGCAGGGATGGGAGCAAGCAGTAATTATGCAGAGGTCCCAGAACTTCATTAGAGGATAGAGCTGGTACACTCAGCAGTCCTTGAGTCAGGCCACAGCCTCATGCTGCTCCTGGCTGCATGCATCTCAGGGAGCACGAGCGGCCACCCTTGCGCGAGCCTATCCTTGAAACAGGACACGTGTCCCAACGCAATGTGCAAATACAGAACAAGAGACCAGTTCCAGTCCCAGCAAGCCCCTGACAAACACAAAGTAGACATGTAGAAACAGATAAAGGAGAACAAAGGGACAGTGGAGCACACACTGACAAGCGAGACGAACCCTAGCTACTACAGACTAATTGCTGCTTATTTTTGGATATGCCACATGGCAAGGAGAAACACAGAGGAGGGTAAGAGGTGGCTTTGCAGTGCTTTTGCTTTGGCAGGAGGGATTGTCCCCAGCATGAGGGCAGAATGTGAGTAATAATAAAGGTCTACTGCTCTTGCTAAAAATCTGAGGCCACGTAGCACCTTTTGGATCCTCAAAGGAAGCAACAATATAAAGCTTCTCCCATTTAGACTTCATTCTCTACTTCTTCCTTCCACTCAGGGGAGAGAAAGGGCAAGATATGGAAAAACACACAGTTATAGGAGCAGTTAGTATCTTAAGAACCACATACCTTGAAGGAGAAATCCTAAGATCATTACTAATAAAATAAACAAGTTTTAAGAGACACATACGAAATTTTTTTTTTTTTTTTTTTTTTTTAAAACATTACTTTGTCAATGGTGAGATTCTGCAGAGACACACTGGAACTCTGCCCAAAAAGTCTGGGAAACAAAACCCAAGCCCAGATTTAAAATATATGTGAAGTAAGATCTCAGTTGCTGGGACTGGAATAACCAACCCTGATCTGGAACAAGCCTCACCATATTTGGGTAGCCCCTTGTAAAAGTTTTATTTAGTACCTCTCTAAAAAACAACCCTCCCTAAAGCCAAACCACATTGGAGCTCTAAACAGTGAAACAACAAAGATTTACTTGGGAGTAAACCCCAAAGTCAGAACTTCACAAATGAGACTGCAGGATCCCTCAATAAGAGATGACAATTGATTCCCCCGCCCCACCGCCCTCTCTTGCAGAAATATTGATGATTGCTGGAAGGTTAACCAGTCCCCCAAGAAAAGAATCACAGCAGCCAGTCAACTGGACTAAACCATTTCAGTAAATCCTAGTTTCCAAGTGACCTTGGCTGGCTGAGTTGGCCATCACAGCTCATTTCCCCATTCTGCCTTCATTCATCTCCAAATGCCCCCAAAGCAAATCCTCAAGGCCTATCTTCGAGCAATGGCACAAAGAAAATTTGTAAGATGAATGGAAAATAGCTCTCTGCTTTCTGCTCTTGTACCTCACACAACAGATGTTTTCATCATCACCTTACACTAGGTAACGGTGCACTGTAAGAAAAAAATTATTCTGATACTCTCCTATGCCCTTCCCATGACTTTGCACACTAGGATATTTTTGAAAAGGACAAATTGCCTTCATTAATTGAAGCTGTGCATCCTGCATTTTACAGGGAAGATACCACAACAAGCCTGACCCCACTTTGCAAGGAATTACGAAGTTCTTACACAAAAGCAATGTAGCAAGGAGAAAATACAGGGACTCAACAAAAAACCCAAGAACCCTACAAAGTTGATTAGAAAAGAACAAACCATTCAGGATGGTTCTGAATCAGCCACTGCCATGTGGACACAGTTGTGAGAAAGTATCCACAGGGATGCCAAAAAGAGGGATACTCAGTTTTATTTAACATCCTTACTATGAATCCAGCTGAGGGTCTAGAAAACAAGTCTTATGAGGAGTGGCTGAGAGAACTGGGGCTGTTTAGCTTGGAGAAGAGGAGGCTGAGGGGAGACCTTATCGCTCTCTACAACTACCTGAAGGGAGGTTGTAGGGAAGCGGGTGTAGGACTCTTCTCCCAAGAAACTAGCTATAGGACAAGAGGGAATGGCCTCAAGTTGCGTCAGGGGAGGTTTAGATTGGACATCAGGAAGAATTTCTTTACTGAAAGAGTGGTTAGGCATTGGAACAGGCTGCCCAGAGAGGTGGTGGAGTCGTCATCCCTGGAGGCGTTCAAAAAAGGTGTAGATGTGGCACTCCAGGGCCTAGTTTAGGAGTCATGGTGGTGTTAGTTGATGGTTGGACTTGATGATCTTAGAGGTCTTTTCCAACCTTAATGATTCTATGAGGGGCAAAGTCATTCCTTCACTCTGCAGATGTCTGTAACGGAGAGGCACTCTGAGCCTTGGGGTGCTGATGCTGTGAAGTACACAAATCTATCCTTGATGGTAGGCTCGCTCACATCGGTGGCAAGTTTCTCAGAAATCCTAAATCCCTGTGCCCTTGTAAGGATCAGAGTTTTATATCAGTGGAGTTACTCAGGTGCTAGGGGTTAACACACACTTAGGTGTTCAACTCAAGAGTCTTAGGGAACCTGATCTAAAGACTTTTGAAAGCAACAGGAGTAAAGACTTGATCTATGGTCTTTGGACAGGCCTCCAATAAAATTCACATGGGAAAGCTAGTACTTCAGATACAAAATAGACTGTACAGCAGAATATCCAACACTTCAGCTCTTTCAAGCTGGATAAAGCACTATAAAGCGTGCCAAGGGGTAGGGAAACATCTTTGACCAGCTTTGAGATGGATGAGAAAATTTGTTGGGTCATTTTCATTACCAATTTATTTGATTTTCAGCTTAAAATGACTAAGCCTAGGCAGCTCATCTTTGTACCTTTAAATAACTTACCTTAAGAAAAACATACAGGTAATGCTGCCAAAGCAGCAGCATTTTCTTTATAATAAAAGCATAAATTGTAAAGTACCAGTTACAGCTTGCAAATATGGGAACAATGCTTTTATGGAGGAATTACCTCAAATAACTAAGATTTCTTCAGTAGATTCAGCCACACATTTTCTTTTATGTATGTGTGCTATATATAGATACATGCACACAGATATGGGCATACACGAGAGAAAGGGAAAAAAAGCAAGCTTTAAGACAGACAGGTACAAGCTTCAAAAGTCAGATCCAGTTCAAAACTTTCAAACACTGATGACATTCAAGCTCTTGCTCTTAGGAACCATCCACAGGAATGCTGTATCTAAAGCAGAGAAGCCTTACAAGACAATGTTTAGATTCTATCTTCACTATTCATTCAATATTAAAATTGTGAGACTCCACAAGCTGCCTGCCCACCAGAGAAAAGCTGATATGAAGCACTAAGAATTGACTAGACATTTTCATATTGCCCCATGTCAAACACACAAAGGGTATCTTGTAAAACCACATGAGCACAAATGCTAGATATCTAACTCCATTTTGAGCCTGAATAGCTAACATGATTAGAATATTCAAACATCATATTCAGCCACCAGACACAAGTACACTCCTAACCATGCAGGCGTACCAAACTGGGGTGGCACACCAGCATGAACACAAAACCACAGGACAGAGTTTTTACTGAGCAAATGATAACAGAAGTAGAAAGACAGCGTAATTAAGAACAGTGATGTTTTCGTAACTGTTTATGGAGTATATCCTTGGCTGCTTTGTCTTGTTTCACACAGGACTGATTTGCCTAAATGTCTCATTGTCTGCTAGTACAACATGGAGCAGCTTGTTTTAAAAAAAAAAAAAACCCACAGAACTACAGCCTTCTGCATAGAAACAGCTGTTTGTACCACATAACCTCCTTCTTACTGATGAGGCTGTACAATGCACCAGCTCTAAGTTAGAAACCATCCACTAGCCTAAAAATGTTGACTATCTGGTTGCTCTTTCTTCTGTTGCTGCAGTGAGGGAGGGAAGTTTTTTCTCCCTTCACAGCAGCATGAAGTGCTGTTCTCTCCAAAGGCATCTTCGGCTGTGACAGTAGCTGTCACATGATACTCTCCTAATCCTTATCTGCATGAGGATGTTCAACAGCCACTTCATTACCCTAATATTTCAGAGGAAAGACCCCATCCCTCAGCTAAGCAATCAAATTTAGACTATAAATCCCTTAGGTTCCTAAAGCACAGCCAGCAAGCAGACACTTGTGGCTCAGAGTGTGACCAGTCTGAATAGCACTGCAGGAGACTTTTCTTGCACATGTACCCTTCCTCCCCTTCCAGTCAGCCTTCCTACCCATTAAGTGACTCCCCTTGAACACCTTGAGAAACCCACTTCAAGATTTCAAAGAGTGGGAGAGCCGGGACTCTTTCCCAATAGTGTGAGATTGTATAGCTCACTGGGAGGACATGGAACAGCCCCACTCTCAAATTCATCTCTTTTCCCTGATAAGAAATCCTTAAACCTTTCTCTTTACTCAAGCCCACCCCATGACAAATCATGGGGTCTCTGTTGCCCTAGACCACTCCATTCTGCAGCCTAGCTGCTAACCGACAGAGAAAAGACACAAGTGTGCAGACCTGCTCTGCTTTAGCTGGACCACACTTTCAACCTGGCAAAAAAGACAGATGTTCTGCACAGCTGGAAAATCCGCATTTGAATAGGATCTGTTAGAGCAGTAGGTTCACGTTTCTTAAAAATTACTACTTTTATGTTAACTGCAACTGGTCAGGAATTTGACTGTAATTTCTGATAATTCTCGCACCACTCATGTTTTACAAACACAGTTAATTTTTACAGCAAAACTGACACTTCCCAGTTGGTCAAAACCCTGCCAACTCACCTGGCCTAAAGCAGGTCTCACCTCATATGCTGTGTTACAGGATATGCTCTAAGTGGCTGCTCTTAGACTGGCATATTCAGAAAATAAGCCAAATCCTCAGATGGCACAGACTAAAGGTCTGCTGAAATTAATGCAATTATTCCAAACTACATCAGCTAGTGATTTGGCCAACTGATATAACAAGCAGACCCATCACTTAGAGATCTCCATGACAAAAACGCTGATGGGTGATCTGGGGAATCAGATATGCTTCTCTTAACATCCAAAAAAATTGATGTCCATGATAAACCATCTCTTTGAAGAAAACCAGAGGCCTTCGATACGCATTTAAATAATTTAATTTCTCCTTTAATACACCTCACCAAGACAGAAGAATATAGCAGAACAATTATAAAATGACATCTCTACCAGCAAAGGAAGGCCTTTGATGGAGTACACTAGCTGGGTAAGAATCAGAATGAATGATTTCTTTCTCCTCTGACAAGTAAGTTTTCCTCTTAAACCTCCAAAACACCAGAACTTTTAAATTGCAGTTATGACAGAAGCAATCAACATGTTTAGAAAATGAACCAACCCAGTTCACAACAAATAACCAGGCTTGATAAAGAACAGACAAGAATAAGCACTGGAGGGGCTATGACTTATACAGAAGAACACACTGCATGATCATATAGCACCCCTACTTGTCTTAAAACTTCACATATTACCTTTTGGGAAGACCTCTGCACTAGTTCCTTTCAACTACGAAAGCAGCTAGTTTTACTGTAACTTGTATGTCCTCTTAACAGCTCCTACTACCTGCTGGCTCAACCACTCTTGTTATTAAACACAACACTGCAGGAGATCTGACTAGCAATTAACATCCTTTTTGCTGCAAAAAACACTAAACACATTACAAAAGCAACAGATACATTTGCTTAGAAGGGCAAGGAACCCGAGATGGTTGGCTTCGACTCTATACAGTAACTTCTCTGAAGAATGCATCCAAAAAGTACATCCCCCAGCACTATGTGAATCTGACTCACATAATGTTAGCAGCACTCTACTGGAATGGAAGAGGAAACCCTGGCTCGCAAAACTGCTGGTGGTGGGTGTCTTCAGTTTGCCCAATAGCTCTCTAGCTCTGGCACTCGGTTATCAGGATTGAGTTCAACTCTCTCCTCTGCTCAAGTGGATATTCAACCACCAGTATCTACATTTCATGCTACAGGACAGTTAACAGTGAGTCCCTCTCAGCCACTCTAGACGAAGTTGTTCCACTATAGATAAAATACTTAAATATCAATAGAAAGAAAAAGCAAGATAATCAATCTGGCTCTCAACATCACCGGTAAGGATGCTCACTTGTCAAGCAAGATGCTCATTCTTGGTTTCTGCTCCAATGAAACTTAATTATTTATTTAAAATTTAAACAGAAGGGACCATGAAGACTCCAACTTCTAACACAAAGCTGAAAGCTAGTCTAAGTCACTAGTGTGACATGCAAGTTTAAATGACCCCTCAGGAAATACGGGAAGTGAATGCTAGTTTTCCACATCCTAGGTGACAGCACAAAGCAATAAACTCCAAAAAAAAAGGGGGCATGACCATTGGTGATTTTGTGAACACAGGAATTTCCTTCCTTTGTTTTCCAACCAGCTGCTGAAAATGGTGCTGTATGCTTCATTTTTGGACTGAGTGGAAAAAAATGGTTTTTAGAGAAAAGGGAAAAACTTTACAGGTGGCATAATCTGAATTGGCTTTTTTTTTTCTTTCTTGTTTAATTTTATTATTGTAGTATTCAGTTCATTTGCCATACTTTAAAAAGTCAATTGTCTGGACAGGCCAATTACAAACTTTTGGCATATTGATACATGTTCCCTCAGTCTTTGCATCAGACATGCACTAACATCAACAGGTGTCACACACACAGATCAAAGACATATTAATCTCAAGGGTAGCCCTGAAGCAGCTCTGAATCACTGTCTTTACAAAAAGGCAGGAATCTTCTTTATTCTTGCAAACCCATCTGTCACATCAGTACACCTCAAATTTGCCATAAACATGAATACCACAAATGAAAACATACATGAAACCGTACTTGAACAGATTATAGACAAAGAGTTGTTCCTCAGTTAGGGGGAAGGCTGCAGGTGAAAGAATAACCCATGTTAAAAAGTCTGATGGATTCACATCAGGAATTATGCCTGTCTCCACTATTTATATTGCTTTGTTTTTCACCCAGAAGAGAATTCAATGCGCAAAACATAAGTGCAACAGGATAAGCCAGCTCTTTTTCAGGTAAGTCTTTGCAATGGCTATACACCCAACTGTACTTGGTAAATCTGAGCTCACGATCCCAACTCTGACTAGGTTTGCAATATTCCACACACCCCTCAGTAAGGCCCAAGTGGCACTGAATTATATACAGTGGCTAGGTGAGCCCAAACAGCCAACGCAGTTTTGTTGAAGCTTAACAACATACTTCCATTCGACACTGAAATTTTGTATACCAGACACATTTATGTACTCAAGTTGAGACTCAGGTTCTACACACTAATATCTGCTACTCATGTTTTCTCACTTAGGAGTACAATCACTGGCTCTGATTGTTTACAAAATGTTTGATGTATTTGTATCTATTGTATGACTTATTTTCATTGTCTCAGTAATAACAGAGACATTCACTAACATTCAACATTCACAAACAGAACCTGAATGCAGTGCCTTTTTGTCACATGGCATATACACGTGAGTAGTCAGGAAAAGAAGTATAAGGCTTTGATTGCATAACCTTCAATGAATTTGATAATTAATACCTAGTTCTTGAGAAAATGAATCTGCCATTTGTCTTGTAGTACTGACTCAAATTTCCTTGTAAGGCATCCAGTACCACATTGCAATCTCTAGATCATTCTAAACTTTACAGCACATTTTTTACCTTTTTTGTTTTGGGTTGTTGTTTAACCCTCATTTCCCAGGTGCCCGACTTCCATGTTAGCAGAAAAACACCGGCTAAATCAGGCAGTACAACATCTGTAAACTTCACTTCTCACAGTGCAGAGAAAAGACTGGAAAGATCTCCAACTTGTATCTTGAACCACTTCCAGGACAGACTTCTCTTACCTGTTGTTTCTTTAAATCTATTTTAAGCATCACTGCATGTTTTTATTTGGTATTTAAAAAGAAAATATTTGTTAAAAAAGAAAACAGAACCTTTAAAATATACAGAATAAGCATTTAAATGAGCAGTTTGGTTGCCAAATGTTGTGTGGGTAATAATTATGGGAAAACTAAAAGCCTGGGCAATGCAGTGAACACAGATCTGAAATACAGGACTTCTAAACATTGGCAGTCTCTTATCACAGCCAGTGTTATTTCTAGGACTTGTAGAGGAAAAAAATCCTTATATTACAGTCTGCTCTTGTCTCACTGCAGTGGACTAACTCTATTTTGATGCTGTGCAAATAACACTGATCTTTGCAAACAAGTGACCTCAGGTGGAGTTTCTTTAGCAGGAAAAACTCAGTAATGTCCCACAGTGCTTCACAGCCTCCCTTTTACTGTTAGAATTGCAGGAAACCCAGATGTCCTTCTCAGTTCCAACATCTGAAACCCCTCACTCCCCACTACAAGGGGAAAGGTTATTCTTCTAATAGAGAAAGCTTTGCTCTATTCTTTAAAATACATCTGAAAAACTAGACAGACCTCCCAAGACAATGACAAGTCTGCTACATAAACTCATATGCCCAATTATATTTCCAGCCCTTCAGCTCATTAAGAGAGCATATCCCAGGTCACAATACATTATGACAGCCCACATTTCCGACTATTACCATTTGACAACTGGGCTTAAGGTATACCAAACCAGCAGCGTGGGTCCCCGTGCAGCTTGCACATGCATTAGGCAAATCTTCCACTGGAAACAATAGCAGTGACACCTATGGTGAGGTGAATCCTATGGAGTGCAATTCAGGCAGCTATCTTCTATTAAGCAGGGAGGGAGAAGAGTGGAAATTCAGATTTAATAAAAGAACTTAGGGAAGATAAATTTGTGGCACAGGGACAACAGAGGGACTGCCTATTATGATATTAATATCTGGTGCAAAAAAACTGGGTGCTTAGTCCAGGCACTATCACCAGTGTTTATTGTGCTCTGAAGAACAAAACTTCTCTAAGTGCTTGGGTTAAGAAATAATTGGACACCCAGATTATGGTTTAACAAGTATCATTGATGGAACAATCTCTCCTAAATCTAAAAGTCAGTTGACAAAATTTCAATTCCAACACAATCAGATACTTTCTAGTGATAACCAGGAGAGGCATATGAGTGTCCAACAGCTATATTTGTTACACCTCATAGGCTGAGTGCAGCTTTCTTCTTTGCCTCCAGGTAGCAGTCGTACATTTACACAGCTATCTCATCTTCCATGGATCTTTGCCAGCCTCTTCCTGACATATATTTTCCCTACCTTCATATCAGCTCAATAGATTCTCTCAGGGAGGGGAGCAGAGGGAAAAGTAGCCTGGGCACACCGAGCGTTATCACATTCAAAACGATAAGGCACAAGCACAGATTTGGGTGGAAAGAGCTCTGTGTCAGATTGCTGCAAAACTGAAAGAACAAATTATATAGAGGTATTGCCCACAGTGTTCTCAGTTACCAGACTCTCTACGTGACATTTACACTTGGTGAGAGTCTGAGACTCATGCTCAGGGCAAGATGTTTCAGGTTGATTACTTACTCAATTAGACTGTACTGTAACCCGATTAAGGAGATTGCTGTATCCTTGATTACTTAGTGTGGTTTTGTTCATACTCTTTATAAAGATTTGGGCAACTTGGATGAAAATATTAAGTTTTCTGTTACTGTTTTCTTTCCTCCAAAGAAATATCCCAAACTAACTGAAATCACATTTTTTCAAAAACAGCAAATCATAGCTGCTTGAATTAGAGCATGCAATAGCAGTATCACACCATCACATCTCTCAAGTAGCCAGCAACTGCAGTTTCAGAGTTTCAGGATGGAAACTTCATTTGTGTGAGAAACATGGTGGTGAGAAGGGGAAAAGGGTTAAGAGGGATAAAGTGGAAAAATGCAACTATATTTTAATAAATTAATAAAAAACCCTTAAGAGTTATTAGACAATACAGACACACAGAGTACTGCAACTTGGGAGAGTACTGGCAAAGGACCATTACAAAGCTGTGATGTTTCTACCTTTCATTAACTAAACATATGTTACTGGCTCATGAGACAGGAACTGCACAAGGGGGACCTTTCCTTCTGATGCAATACAGCTGCTCTCATGTTTTCACAAGGAACTTCATTACTACACACCATGCTGATCACAATATCTGTTATTAAACCTACTCAAACCTCTTAGCATACAGAGGGTTTTTGATTGCTCTAACCTTGAACTAAAGTAGGTGGGACTCATGAAAGCAAACCCAACTTGCTAGTTCTTCCCAACTTTAAGTCCTTGAAGCATTTCTTGGCAAATCAAGAAATAAATTGAAAATGTATTAATTTTGGCTACATAGCCAGGCATCTCTTTGCCTGTAAATAGGACCACAAAATTATTCTTTTTCAGCAGCTCTACTATACAGCTATTATGCATACATATATTATATGAATACACATATAAATATGTATTCGTTGTCCATTTAAAACACAACATTTTTCAAAAAGCACTTCTCATTTTACCAAAACCTCCTCCCAAAGAAGTCAATGTATAAAATTTCTCCGACCTTGGTAACAGTGCTGTTAAGCCAGTCATTCAAAAAACCCTACTCTGAAAAGCAAACTTTGTACTGGATACTCAAACTTGACAGAACTCTACTTTTGCAGTTTTCCCCTCCAATATGTGCACATGTAGACATCTGTTCTGCATTCTGACAGGACCATGAGAACATCAAATATTTTTGCCCAAATAAAAACACTGCATTCAGGAAAATACAGTTCATTGGCAAATTAATATCATGGTCCATTAATCACTGGGGGACAAGCGGAGGGAATGTTTAAGAAACCTTTAAGAAGTTACCTACATAACATACAGCCAGTGAAGCTCTGTTTCTATCAAACTGATTTGAGGTACTGGACCCTGCCAGCCAACTGCCACGTGACAGTCCTCCTGGCTAACTTGCCAAAGAAATTGGAGTACTGTAGAGGAGATATGGGAAAGCAAAGTTATTTCAGAGGTGGAAAAGGTAAGTCATGTGGGTAGAGAAAAGTTGGGGTAAAAGAAGAACCTAGAAGGAACAGCAGGTAGCTTAGAAAACAGGGCATTGCAATCAGATTTTTATATGATAATGCCAACAAAATATTACCCATTTATTGGAGTTATGTACTCTGCCTTAATACATGGCACATCCTTGCCGATAAATGGCACATTTTGCAAGTCGAGAGGAACTTCACAGTTAACAGCAGAATTCATATACTCCTCAGTGTACCCTTCTGCCTACTATTCATTACTTTGCTATGATACTGCCCATCTGCGTAATACACTGCCATGCTTGTCCATTACCACAATTTACCTGTCATCTTTCACATCTTACAAGCATTGCTAGCTTAAATGATTACAACTTGTACCTTCTGGTACAGGCTGGGGATAGAGTCCCCAGAGTTCACGGCAGGCTGGCCCTCAGGATAAAGGAAGGTGCACATCTTTTGCTGCGTCACTGCAGGGGAGCAGGAGGGCAAAGGTGATTCCTGGCCAGAAGCACACAGAAGTATTCGTCCTTACAAGAAACCTACCATGTACACTGCTACCAGTCAGAATCAGACCTCACATCACTGTAGCAAATCCATTTAAGAGCCACTGGTTATCAACAGATTATTAGCTCCATCTTTTGTGGACACAAAGCAATGTTTTCACCCCTCATGGCTCCCTTCACCAGCTAGCACCACAGTGAAAAGTTGCTGTGTGGGCACAGCCTTTTAATTAAAAGCCTTGTTATGCTCTGCACAATGCTTATTTTTAAAGCAGTGCATGAAATGAAAAAAGAATATCTCCCAGCGCAATGTATTCCTAGGAGCCTCTGATAATTAGGGCAGTCAATTTTCACATTTTGGTTTCTACTGGGGTATGTGCCAATTAGGAAGCTTCTGTGACATTCCTGCCTCCCAAACTTCCCCCCCCTCTTAAAAATTCATGCAGCTAATGTACAGCTGCCTACAAATTCCACTTATGCTATAGCAAACATTAAATATTAAAGTGCCCATGAAGTATTATGTAAGCTATCACCAATTCACCAGCACTAACCAGTGCATTTTTAACCCAGTGATCCTGGTACATTATACCTCCTCCCATTTGGTGCCCAGCTCACATATGATACAGGTTTAGGATAACACCCCAGTGGGACCTCAGCCATGCAGCCCAGGCTGCAGAGACAAGGACGCCTTCAGCTGCGCCCCAGCATCAGCCCTGGGCACTGCCCAGGACATTGCACCTGACAGGCTTTGGGCAGCACAGGCAGAGCATCTCCCTTGCTCCCCCCAGGAACAGTCAGGACACACTCAACCTTACACAGCAAAAGAGACACAGAAGGACTGTCTCAGCCTCCTGAGCTACTCACCCACTTCATACCCTTTACCTTCAGTGGTGAACAAGTCCAATGCCTTCAGTATTACCTCACACTCATTGGGACTTTACTGTCCTACGTATGCTGTGCTCTCTTCTCAACATGCCACTGCCTCACCTGTCCTCTCAGCCTTCTTGCACATAGAATCATAGAATCATTTAGTTTGGAAAAGACCTTTAAGGCCATCGAGTCCAACCGTAAACCTAACACTGCCAAGTCCACCACTAAACCATGTCCCTAAGCACCACATCTACACATCTTTTAAATACCTCCAGGGATGGTGACTCAACCACTTCCCTGGGCAGCCTGTTCCAATGCTTGACAACCCTTTCAGTGAAGAAACTTTTCCCAACATTCAGTCTAAACCTCCCCTGGTGCAACTTGAGGCCATTTCCTCTCGTTCTATCACTTGTTACTTGGGAGAAGAGACCAACACCCACCTCACTACAACCTCCTTTCAGGTAGTTGCAGAGAGCAATAAGGTCTCCCCCTCAGCCTCCTTTTCTCCAGGCTAAACAACCCCAGTTCCCTCAGCTGTGCCTCATAAGACTTACATGCACACAAATAGGGCAGCAGCTCATTTTCTGAAATCAAGCCCAGTTCAGCACTGTGCTTAAGGATATGGTTAATTTTAAGTAGCCCAACCAAAGTCTAGCTTTTAAAGACAGGCAGAAGCTCAACTGTCTTGAGGATTATGAAAGGGTGATTCTAGCTGTTAAGGTGAGCTTTTCTGTAAAAATGAATAAAACACAGAACTACCACTCCTCACAACATCCCAGTTTTGACATTTGCTTTCATCTCTAATTAGGGCAAAAATTCAACATATCAATATTTTTGACAGAATAAAGCATTTAGAAGACACTAGTTTCAGATATTAAATATTTCACTATTCCTCAGCTGAATGCGTTAGCATCTTGGACTAAATAGAGAAATCTTAATTTAAACTGGTTTGACATTAAATTGAATTGGGTCTAAACTTGCCCCGAGGCCACATACAATGCCGCAGAGCCTCCCAATAGCATCTCCCAACCTTATTCTCCCCCAAAGGGCTGATCTTCCCAGCCGCATTACATCTCGCTGCACTCAGCGTACAGGGAGAACGGGCGGTCTAGTGGGAGGCAGTTCAGCCAAGAACCCAGGGCTCACTGCAGGGAACAGGGTTAGCTTCTCTCACCAAAAAGGATGACAGGTGTTTTTTTGAACTTAATTCCTGTACGCCTCCCTGTGTGCATTTCAGAAAAAATATGCAAAAAGGCTTAAGATTTCAAATGTGGCAAAAGCCACACAAACCTTGAGGAATTATTTAAATTGTTAATTACAGCATAAATGAAAAGTACCTGTTACAATCTCAGTCCCCAGGGTGTTATAGCTTTGCCTTAGATTTCAAATTTTTATCTCCTCTGTATGTATTTAAGACTATGATCAAGTCACCACTTAAGTTCTCTTTGATAAGACAAACTTATCAGCAGATTAAAGGGGCCCAGTATCTCCAGTTCATCACTCCTCCTTGTGGCTTTTCTCCAAATTCCACTTTCAAAAACTTTCCTGACCTGTGGGCACAAGAAGAGGACACAGCACAGAAAGGAGTGGAAGCCTTATGTCAGCAATGGTTTTTCCTATTTACCATTACATTTGGAGACCTCAGTTATACGGTTTTTATCTATTTAACGTGTCACATTGATTTTGTATCAACCTAGTGTCTCAATCAAAATGTTGTACAAGAGCAAAAGAAACGCCTCATAGTAGTCTTGGTGTATTAAATCAATTGTATAACTTCTCTTAACCAGGCTTAAAATGTCATAAAGAAAAAAGGCCAGTTTTACATGATAGGTGGTTTGTTTTTTTTTTTTTTTTTTCCTACAAGTCAACACCCACATGGGCTAGCTTTCCTTACAGCTGTATTAATCACATCCCAGGCATTCCATCATTTCTGCTTGGCATAAATGACAGGTAACAAACAAGTAGCTGGGTTGTACCATTCACCCTTCTTAAATACCTACAAAACAGTTCCTTTTTCTAGCTCTCCTGAACCTCTCCAGGGCTCTGATATATATTAAAACTGACATTAATGGCCAGCAGAACACCTTGATAAGCTCTTTTAAAACTATCAAATGCAAATCTCTGGATTTGTTGACTTCCTTAAATGTAAAAGTTTCTATTTTCTGTCCCCCATCCAGTAACATATAAGCAATATGCTTAAGAGACATACACAAGACAGACTCGGCTCAATGCTGAGGTAGAAGTGTTTTGATCTGGATAAAGTAAACTAAACTAAAGCAAACTATTTTGCACTAATTGTGCAGGTCAGAAATCACAGTATTCCCCCCCCCCCCAATACTGAAATCTTCTTGAGGAATATATGTTATAGATCCTAAATTTTCTGGAATAATGAACTCAAATGAAAATTCCAGATCTCGATTCCTAATTAACAATTGTATGCAGATAATCTATGCAACCTTGCTAATTTCTCCCCTTATTTTACCTCCCTACCTTTTGTTATCGCTCATCTATATTTAATTTTTAAATGGTCTCTTGCATGTTTTAGGACAGAACAGGAATCTGTACAAGGTCTTTTAGCCATTACAATCTTTTTTCCCCAGATGTCTTCCCTTGACCTTAATGTCATTCTTTTTTCACTTATAAGATATATAGATAGATATAAATAAAAGATAGTCATGTCTGGTGCCCTGAAGAAAGGATTATTCTCTTGCTCTGGCCATGTCCCAATACATACCACTGAAGACTCTTTAGGATGTTTTTAGTCGTAGAGAAAAGCTCCCATTGTGCATTCCTGTGGCTAAAAATAAAAATTGCTGTCAAACACTAAAAGGGAGAATCAATACAAATTTTCCATTCTACCTACTCCTGCATTGCAGAAAGGTGTAGATAGCCTGAACAAAACAAAACGAGCTGTATGTTCTGGGCTGGTCCAAGGGAAGGGAGCTGGGTCAAGAAGAAAGATAAAAACACAGCAGATGTTCTAAAAATGCCTCGCTCTACCAGAACATCAGGAGCAAGTCAAAGACAGAATATGCGTCTGAGCTGTACAAACAATAATAAATCCCATTTCAGTGGTTAATCTTAAACATGTTTTCTATGAAGAATGGAGGGAAGAGTCCAGAGTTCATTTGAAGAGGACAGGAGCGCTGGCCCCAGGCTTCCTGCACAGGACAAGAAGTCAGAAGATGACTTAGCTCCTTCTAGTTTTCCTGTGGCAAATCTGAGCTCATGATCAAAAACTCTGCCTCAGAACCTGCCCAGAGCCTTACCCAGGGAAACAGAGAAAAGACAAGTGCATGAGTGGAAACCAACCCCTTAGTTTAACAGCATAAGCAGCAGTGCGATTCTTGAACAAAGCTACAGCAAGGTACAGCGGCTGGAGTAGTCTCTACCATGCAGATGATTTTTGTTCTCTTTCAGAAGATAGCAGAAAACTCACATTAAGAAGGGCTATCCAGTCCTTTCCCACCTCTTCCCTAGCCTATTCACCCCTTTTTGCCCAAAGAGCTGTGCAAAATTCAACCTTTCACAGGACTATATGTTATCAGTCACGCACAGTGAAAGAGTGGTGTAAGTTTGCTGGACCAGAAGAGAACCAGATTCACCTCTCCACTCATTAAAGCCTCATATCTTTTCTGCAGTAAAATGAAATCAGACTCCTAAAGTGAGAAGATAAATTTATCACATTCTTTGAGCTCCTGAAATCAGTATGGAATACACACGGCAGCCATGCCTATGCAATTCTTCTCATACTGATGTAAATGTACAACAATGTAAAAAACAACTCAAATCCCTGCAACACCCAAGCAAGCTGCTGCAGCATTAACTTCTTTTAAACTGATGTACCAGCGTTCACAGTGGGTTGCAGGGATTTAGCTATTGGGGTCTTTTTTCTTCATAATTTTAATTAAGCTAGTGCAAAAAACCCACCCAAAAACACACAGGGTGGGCAGGGGACAGGAACCAAATACACCACCACCCCCAGCTACAAGACTGAAGCACACACTTTTCATCACTGTACCACCAGTCCTGTATCTGTGGTGGTAGACAGGACTTTGAAGAGGTTTGCTACCTGAGCACATGCCATATCACCTGTGACTTTTGCAGCACCAACTATGCCTCTATGATCACAATGCCAACAGTAGCTGGAGAAGTTAGATAAAACCTAACTCTTGTATCTTCACAAACTAGTCCCTGCAGTGACTATACAGCGTACACAACTTTCATCACCAACTGAACTCCCTTGCTGTCACTTAAACTACACCTTTCTCTCATCTAACTCTTGACACTGATTTTTCCATACTTTCAAAGCCTTCTCTATACAATATCACTGTTCAGAGATCTCATCATTCATTAAAAACAGCCTTTAGGGCTATATTGGCAAAAAAATTGTGAACTGACAATCACAGCATCTATTTTAGAAACCTTTAGAAAGCAGATAAAGTAAATCCAACATGTTTTGGGACCCACAACTGTTTGTGAATAAAAAAGAAAGTAAACTTTGAAATTCAAGGGATCCCTTTGGTCTGCATCAAAAAAATTTAAATGTAAAACCACACAGTTCAATTATAAACACACACACACGAACTAGACTTGTGACAACTTGACCAGCCATCCACACAATTCAATTGGTTCAAATTTTTCAGTAGAGATATGTTAAATTGGAAGGTTTATTATTGCCAACATCTGTGTTTAAGTTTTTACCAAGACTGAAGCTTCCTTCCCTTAATCTTTTTGAATATAGTGCAGACATTTTGGAAGATGAAGGCAATTAGAATATGCTGCCTAGAGACTTCATAAGAAATGCAAGATAAATAGGTTAGCTATTCCCTTTGGTGTACTACTCATGTTAGTTCAAAAAAGGCAGGAAGAACAGAAAAATAGAAGTGTTAAAAAGTGATCTATGAAGTCCAATGATAGCAAAAGAAGGTATGCAAGCATAGATTACTCAGTAACCAGCTATTCCTAATTGCTATTTGACAATCAATGGAAAAACACATGTATTGACTCATCACCAATGACCACATCTCTCTAATCATGAAACAGGCTTCTGTTTCAAGAGGTCTGGAACCAGTCACCTTGTCAGTTGCTAATTTCTCCCTAGGGATAATTTATCTTCTCAACCAAGAATTCAGCTTTGCTGCCCACCTGTTGGGTAAGTAAAGGACTCCAGCTCCAGGAAGTCTTCTTAGTATCTGACCATCTTCATATATTCTGACACACATCTAGTTATCCTCCCTACAACATATGCAAAACCATGGGGTCTAAGGCCCATACCGAGAAGTTACACAGAACGAGTGTCAGATGAGTCTTGGGACAATGACTTCCCATTCCGCAGTAACTTGATTGTATAGGTCTTTGAAGGAGGAGTAATTCAGCTGCCTTTTCAGCATCACACATTTCTGTTCTACTTGTTCAATCTCTAAGCCTTAGGCAGGAAAACACAAATCCCTTGGAACAGGAAAGCCAACCCAGAGACCTTTTATTTTGTAGTTCGTTCAAGACAAAGATGACACTCTGCTAGTGGTTCCCAAACTACACTTCTCTAATGACTGGTGTGGGGTGGATGAGACTGGCTTTAATTCACTCAGTCTAATGTGGCTTTCTCTTAAAAATCTGAGAAGAATCCAAGATGGTCCATAAGAAATTGAGACTTGACAGTCATCCATTTCCAAGAGGTTTCAGAATCACTGCTACAGACTATGAGCAATACTAAGTATGATTACAGCCTCATGACTCTTGCTCACAGGTTCAGGACTAACTCACTCAGTATACTAGTGCAAAGAAATCATTCCCTCCAAGTAACAGCCACATGTTGCTGCTGAATAGGAATCCAGCAGCTGCAGTACTAGCACCTATTAGAAACAAAGGTGTGCCTTTAACAACCATTTTGCCTCACAAACAAATCTCATTCTTGAACTGCTTCACTTTATATTATAAAGTGACTCTAATTTAATTATGGCATATATAGTCCATGCTATTGACATATTTCCTGACATTGCCCTTGTTACATCCTATCCCTTTGAACATTCCTTCTCTAGAGAGGCCAGCAGAGACAGCTCAAGAGCAGCATACTCTGGGGGTAAAATCATACATACGCATTTATCTACTTATGCAATGGGAAGCAGATTCTGCAGGTTTACAGATGTAGTACATACGTCACATGCAGCACCCCAGAACTCAGGACAAAAACCACTGCAGAGGAGCACATAGCAAAAGAGAAAGTCCTAGTCAAAATTACAAAGTCTAAAATAAAAATGCCTTCATAAATCACCTTGTTGGATCCTACTGGAATCAGAGGCAAAACACACTTGTAAAACATTAACTCCTTCCCCTGTTAAACTTACACCACCGGAGGTGTATGGAGCAGAGTAATTTACTGTGTTTTGCTAATAAGGAAGTTTCCTGGTAAAACTGTAAATGATTCTTTTTTGTTTAATAACAGCAAATGGAGCATCACAGAAATACATGTCCTTTATGTGTCTATTGTAAGGTAGACAAGGAAGCCTGGCAGTTGCTCATTATTATTCCCCACGCTGCTTCTAATGAACAGGTCTATGCTCTCACTTTTCATTGGCTTAATCAAGGATTCTCTATAATATGCAATTAATCTTTAATACGAAAGTGATTAGGGAGAATACAGAAAACGCAGCTGAACATCCTGACCACTGAAAACCAGATTAAGGAATTATTCAAAATCCATTTCCTTTATATTGCATTTTTACATTTGCAAGTCTCTTGATACATGAAAGCTCAATAAAACAAGTTTATTTTTACAACCCATGGAACAAATTCACAGCTTTCATTCAGATGGATATGTTGGTAGTTCTTCAGCAGTGAGCCCACATTGCAATTTTAACACTCGGAGGCAAAGCAGAAGAAAGCAAGACATTACCACAGTTCACAGAAAGGTATTGGGAATACATATTGAAGTCTAATACTGGCAAACCATCCACATCAATCCTGTCCTGGTCAAACAAAAAAAAAATCAGATATGAGTCTAGTTTACCCTGCCTCACTAAACCTGGCCTGGATCACTGGTCTTTGAATACGAGCTTAAAAACATGGAAGATGATAGCTGGAGAAGCTGCTCTTGACTGGGACAGGAAACCAGCTAAAACTCATTAGAAGGATGGATGCATTTGACCACCACCACACATTTAATTCAAGCTTGAGAGCCACTGATTGGGTTTGGGAAGTCTTAAGGGCAGGAACAAGGCTAAAAGCTAAGCAGGAATCAACAAAAGATGGGTTCTGTGGGTTGTCAGTGTGGAAGGGACTAAGCCCCCTGTGATGCCTAGCATACAATATAACCACCATGAAAGGGTGTTAAATAAGCATGTCTGAATTTCCACATCAACCCTCCTAAGCAGTTTGAGATGGCACCTCGTATTTGGAAGCTTAGTAGTGTACCACTGGGAATACAGTTAAGACTGCTATAGGCAAGTCTTTAACGTGGGTGGTGTTTGTTGGCATCTTTGTTTCACCAGAAACGTCAAAGGACTTAATTTTCAGAACATGGAGGCCCCCTAAGAACTACCTTCTGAGGAGATTTAGGAAAACCAAGATCCTTTAAAGATTCACTAGTCACTTTTGAAAACGCCAGTAATCAGGTAGGGAAGGTAGGCAATAAAACGTGACTACGTACATATTTGACCATTTCATTTAACTCTGTTCAACAGACCATTTCCACAAGTCAGAACAAAAAAACAATTCTACAATTTCCTTCTGAAAGAGTATCTTGCCACTTCAATACTTTGTACAGTAAGCAGAGGTCTGCAGGGGGTTAGTCACCTCTGAACAGTAATGTATTAAAAGACCCAGCCCTCTAGGACCCACTGGAGGGGGATCCCATTCCCTGAGCAGGGCAACACCCCCAGTCTCAAGCCACGTCTCCAGAACCTGCCTCTGCCCTTGGCAGCTCCCCAGCCTACCACCACCTTCCATTTGCCACACCATCGCCTACAGCAATACTAGTGTGGGTTATCTGTATTTCTTTTAGTCAAAAGGTATCTTTGATACTTACGAGTTCCCTCCTGCATTTACCCCTGTACAGTCACCTCTATAATGTAGCCTAATATTTTTAAATAAAAAAGAAAACTAGAAAACAAAACCCCCTCCTGCCTTCCCATAAAAGCTCCCGTGCAAGATAGTATGCCGTACTAAGTTTGATGGGAATTACTTTGAAGTGACCAGAGTAATGTGGTAGCCTTGCACTTCTAAACCAAGGTCAATATAAATCTTTAAGCTACTTTCACATTCTTTCCTTTTTATAAAAAAAAAATCTCCAACACAGCTAAGAAACAGACTCTACCAAAACACCACCACCTTTCCAGTGACAAATGCAATCATGCAATCTCTCATGCACACGGAACTGCTTCTTTCAGAGACAGGGAAGATGTGCACAGCCCAAGTAACAGAGCAGACCACTGAATACACCAATTTATCCTTGCCCATGCTCCCAAACCCTCTGAAGTCCTCCGTCCCTCAACTCTACTTTGTATTTTCACATTTGGTTGCCAGTACTAGCCTGACAAGCACATTGAGGAGGGCAGGAACAACCACATTTTAGCTTCCTGACCAGACAACACAGCACAAGCACAATGCAACAAGCCTATTGTGTGCAATCTTTGCATTGTACAAACCTGAAATATGGATTATAGTCAGTCTATAACTGGAAGCCCCTTCACACCTTGCAGTCCTTACATATTTTCCCTTGTGCCTTCCCAGTATCCCATTAACTTGAAAGAGAAGTAACCTTAACTGTTTCCAAGAGTATCAGCCTCTCATAGTTCCCTTACTTTGCGGTTTAGAAAAGCATCTCATGAGAAAAAGAGACACTAAGCACATGCTTAAACATTTTCCTGAATTCAGAACAAAGGAACCAGGCTTTATACATTGCTTATTATACCCATCTAGCTTAGATGCTTGTAATTCTCCAATTGTCAGTGCCCACAGCCTCCTTCCAGGGACTGAACAGGGAGCCAGAACCCAGCTTTTCACAACACCTAGAGGAACTTAATTACCTCCTCAACTTTGGCCCCTCTGTCAAATTCAAATAATCTGATCAATAGGGTCAAAAGCTACAGGGGGCAGGGAGGTACGGTAGGAGAGAGACAGAGACAATCAGAACAGAGGATTGTTATTCATAAGCCTCATTTCCTTCCAAAACCAGGCTAAAGAAGTATCTTGGGACAAAAGACTTGTGACAGCACATCACTTACCTACTCATGTGCTGGAATGTGGCTGGCTAGCACAGTAATTATGGACTGGAGAACTTGGGGGGGGGGGGGGGGGGNGCTTACCCTGGAGCAAAAGCTTTAAAAGGACAAATTGCAAGTAGTCCTTATCTCACCCCACCTCTCTCCATGTTTCCTCCCTTCCCCCTCTTTTTAATTTTAACCTTGATCAGAGCCTGCTCCAACAGTCAGGCTTCTCCTTTTGTTTGACACTGTAGTAAAGTTGTAGGGTTGTTTGTGAAATATGTTGCCATGGAAACTAATGTGTGCTGCCATGGAGATCATGTCAGATCCAGCCTCACATCTTCACCGCAGACTCAAAGGAGGAAGAGAAGCCAGGGAGGAGAAATTCTTCCTTGAAAAACCAAATGTTTCAAAATATTAGCAAATCTAACAAGAAAAGTGACAAAAATTGAGGTCACTCTTAAACCATCAACATTTACTAATAATTCACACAATGCTTTCTGAGGTGTCATGTCTTTTAACAATGTTCTCAGAACCAGTGTAGTTAAGGGCTTCGAAGTGTTGAACAACATATGTGAAAAAACCAAGATTCATTTTTAGACTATCTAGATACCAAAAAACCTTGCTCAACAATTTTTCCAAGTCAAATAATTTCAAAAAGCACAGAGGGAAGGAAAAAACTATTAACTGTAAAAGCTGCATAAAATGCACGTGGTTTAATAAGATAAATGAATCAAACAATGATCCATGACACACATATATGGTCAGATTAAGACCTTGATTAAAGAGACTAAGGAACTGAAGTTCATTCTAAAGAAAATAACTAAAAAAATCATCTAGGCATCTTTTTAAAGTGAATCATGGGTACAGGAAACTTGCATTCATTTCCCCTCACTTTAAAACTGCGATGTTTATTTTTCCTGCATTCTTTAAATGAAAAGAAGGAGAAGCTATAACTAAAAGCCACCACTAAATTACTTTAAGGACTTACGAGGTATAGTAAATCCTCCCAAGAGCCAAATCCTAAACATTTAGGCTCCCTGAGCAAAACCTGATAGACACAAACTCTATTTTAGCATTTTAAGCAGAGTCTCTCTAATCAGCATGCATAGTCTTCTTGCTTCAAAATTAAAAATATGTCTAAATCTTTGCCAGATCAGGGACAAAGTAAGTTTGTTGCTTCATGAAACAACTTGAATCACTGATAATAAAACCTCTGAATGAGGAAACATATAAATGAATGTTTAAAGACCCATCATGAATAGCAATCCCTTCCTAAATTAATGCTAAATCTTGTCAAATAAAATATCTATTATGTTTTATGGGAGATATATTGCGTCTCCTAATCATATCAGTTCTCCACACTTGATGGTTCCACAACCAGCACTGACAATTTGCCGCCTTTTATAACTCCCAACCACGAAGGTTTTTGTATTTTATAAGTGCATTTGACTGAAGACTAAGACTAGAGATTTAAAATTCAACCAGTTAGTTTTCTGTGAAAGAAATGAAAACAAACACTAAAAATAGGAAGAAACATGTCTTCTTCCTCAAGCTGATAGACTTCAGGAAAAAAAAAAATGAAGAGCTCAACACTTGACAAAAAATTTACAGCAGGGAAAAAACTTTGCAGATCCATCAGTCCAAAGGCTTTGTCAGAGAAAAACAGTACAGATATCCAAGTGCCTGAAACCCATCGTGCTGTAACTCCACACAGGCTGCAGAGACCCTCCTCTGAAATCTTAAGAGGTCTACATGTTTTCTTGCACACAGAGGGTATTCCAATGTGCTTTTCACAAAACTAGATATATAATCAACACTTTTATACTTACAGCGTTAACATGCAGGCAGAAAACCTGCCTTACATCCAATAAATCAAGTTGTGAGGCATGTAACACTATTTTCAGAGTTCCAGCAAGAAACAAACCAGATAAGGCAGCTAAGCTGCACTGTACAAAATGAGGAGGACCAGCAGAAGCTTTCCACAACTACACAGCAATAAAATAACTTTCTGTAAAGAAAGTATATTTTAGATGGAATAACATTCAGTAAATAAAGTCTATTTTAGATAAGAATAAATTTTAGGATTCACAGATTCAGCTCACAAAAAAAAAAATCTTTAAAAACTATACCTTAAAAATAAGATTAATATCCTTCAGTGCTCCTGCTCTCTGAAAACAGCTAGGATCCGATATCCACCTTGATAGGGACAGGCTGAAGCCCTGCAAAACACCCATGCTAAGACAACCTGATTCACTGAGGTGCTACAACTTTAATTCTGTTTCTTTTTCACACATCTACTTTCTCACTATAAACAGGTATCTAAATAAAACTTTGAGACTTCTCATCCATAAAGATTTTTTTCCCCACACACAGTAGGGGAAAAAGCATGTCATAAAAGTACAGTAATTTAATTTTAACCATATCATTAATAAAATAAAGTTTATGCTATATATTGGATCCTATTGGATTCTTCCTACCTCATTCATTTGGCTACAAATGCATGAGTATGCAGGTATTGGGGGAAAAAAGGGATTCTGTTTGTCTGCAGTAGCAGTGTTTCTTCTACTTGGGTGCAGTCCAAAAAATAAAGAAAATATTCCAGATAATAGTTTTCAATACTCTTTCTAGCTGGCAACTGCTGCACAGATTATAAAACCCACTGACACACTATGCACCTGGCCAGTTTATTAACTTTCTGGATCTTGCAATAATCCCTGAGGAAAGAAAAAAAAAAAAAAATCTGACTTTTTTATTCCCTTGACATTGAATTTGTACAATCTTACTATTTAGACTTCAGAAGGGCTCAAGATTTACCAGATACTTCTCCAGAACAGAGGTAAACCCAGAGCCTGCTCCAGAGACTGCGAAGTCTAGACAAAGAAGAATAAGCCTGGACTATAATCCCTCTGGCAGGCATTTACTCTGATGAGAGATCCCAAGAGCTCTTTGAGTGGGCCAAATCCAAAAACAGCATCAAGAGATTGTGGACAGGAAGCAACAAGAAACAGATCCATCAAGAACAAATCACCTCAAACCAATTTAATTTCCTTATGCAGCAAAGTAACAGTTTTTGTGGCTCAGGAATAGCACAAATCCTATATACTTTGATTTTAAATAAGGTTTTTGATACAGTCTCACACAACATTCTCTTAAGTTTGGAAAACATGATCTAGGTGAAGTTAATTCAGGCTGGATGGAAAACTTGGAGAGCTGTATCCAGCAGTTACCACTGGTTCTACATGAGCGTATAGCATATACCTGGATGAATTCTGTGGGCTAGTCATGCTCCGTCTTTAACTGGATGACAGGAAAGAGACAACTTAAAAAAGAGCAAAACTCAGGAAAACACAACCCATAGAGATATACGTATAATTGGGACTGGTTAGCAAAAATGTGGAAAAAAGAGACATGAGATGGAAGAACTGTGCAAGTGACACAATTTAGTATTTAAGATGCTACTGCAAAGAAGAAAGAATATTTTCTCTTGTGCCCACGGTGGATGGGACTGACTACACCACAGCAGGAGTCAGTTTAAACATTATGAAAAACTTCCTAACAATAAAGAGAGCAGCACAGGTA
>WAAD01034066.1:272918-289428 GCA_013389945.1 Fregata magnificens
TAGACCTGGGGCAACAAGAGTCCATCTAAGAGAAACAGCCTTTGCTGCTTTCTTAATAGCTGCCATCACACATAGGTCTCCACTCCTCAGCTGATCTTCTGCCAAGCAGTTAACCACCCCTGCACCTCCAGGGTTCAGTCAGTGCAAAACTGCTTCTCACCATCATGCACGAAAAATTAACCCCATCAATTTAAAGCAACACAAACCTGCTGAAATCTTAGTGAACTTACTCACTCCAGGTGCAACTTCATGAGGTTTGTATGGCTGGTGCATAGTACTCTTCAACTGATGCCATGCACCAGACAGCAGCTCCTTTTTAGCCAGTAAAGGCTGGAAACAGCTGGTATCTCTGAACTGCAGGCAACTTATTAGCATGAAATCTAAGCAAGGCATGAGCAGAGACCCACGCACAGCCACATGCCATGACCAGCCCTGATTCCCAGAACTTGCAAGCCATTTCACAGGCTAGATACGCTCCTTGCAATACTGAATTTTAAAAGATGACCTTAATCAATCAGGGAATTAAACATCACCTTAAGCCACTCTATTGAGCATCCTATTTCACAGGCTTGGTACACTGCAGAAGCTCTTACTGATGGGCAGACACTGCTAACAAATTTCTCCCTCATCTGTTGGCTTTTCAGCAGTCCATAACAGTCACTCTTAATGCAATTTCATTTTCTTAATTAAATCTTTCCTGAGGTATCATCACAGGGTATTATTTCCCTTTCATTCCTTTATTTAATATTTTAGAATAGAGACCATCTCACCCTGCTTTCATAGGTTAGAAAGTTTCTCCCTTGAATAACCCTCAGAGAAGATGAGAGGATTTTTTTTAAGTGAATAACATTCATGTTTGTTAAATAAACACATATAAAAGGCCATATAACAAGGGTTAGGAGACTGTAAAGGAAAAAGTAAAGCATAGCCAAGTTAAAAAAAACAATATAAAGAAAACATTGTTTCTTGCTATCTCAAACTTTACAGAGCAGAGTTTTTTTGCAAAAAGGGGAGAAAGACCCCCAAATCTAACTGCCTTCCAGTGGGAGCAACACTTTTGTGAGTTAGTTAAAAAATGATGTTTTTCCTAATGTACATAGTATCTGTAGTCACAGGGTCAAGGAAAAAAATCTTGGCTTTCCTTTCCGGAAATAAATCTCCAAGCAGCATGTACTGAAAGTCAAATCATGAATCCTGTAAACACCCTGATCCCATAAGAGAAAGTCTCCAACCCAGAAGCCTTAAATTTCTACATTGGCAGGGAGTCTAACTCCTGATTTTTCAATACTTATGGACAGAAATATTGGCTGAATTTGTGATTACCCTTTGTGCCTTCCAAAAAGTACATTGCTCTACATAGTTATGCACTGGTGATTATGAATCAACCATTACTGCTTGTGACACCTTCCGCTGAACGCAGTGATATGCAGCCCCTCTGTTAAAGCAAAACTGAACTCTACAGGAAGACAGACATGAACAATGTTAGCAACCATACACTTCAAGAAAATGCTAATATGAATATTGACCAGTAATTCCAGTCCTTTATTACCACAGACAATCCTGTAGTAGATATAAGGTGAGATTTACATCATCCAGTTCTAGCTGTTTTGCTTAAGTTTGCACCGAGGCTTGCTCTCTTCTCGAGAGCGCCAACTTACCTTAAAATACCAAATGGTTCATCCCAAGCTCCTCTCCCCACTACAGAGAGCCCATTTATTCCTGGCTCAAGAGGGCTCAATTCTAGATAGCTAAAGTAAGGTGGGATGTACGTAATACAACAGAGGGAGAAAGATCCTCAGAACATCCACCAAAAAAGACAGAACCCCTCAGTCTGACAGCCGTAACAATCCCAAGCCAAACTCATTGAGGTCTTCTACATTTTGGAAGATTTAAATATCGTATCACCTACTAACCAGGCAAAGTAAAAAATGTCAGAACATCAGAAACAATTGGCTAACATCAGACACAGTTTTGTGAAATGCAAGGTATAGCACTGAGCTGCAGATCATCCAGTCCGTGTCTGTACACCAAAAACCTGATAGCCTTATATAAGACAAGACAAATACCTAACAGCCGTTTACAGATATTATTGCAATAGCCATTTTGTAGTAGTAAATATTTGGGAAGGATCTGAAGGAAGAAAGTAATAAACTACTCAGGCAGTCTCTTACCACTGGCTTGAGTAGAGAAAGTAACATGAAGAGAGTTGCCATACCAATGGCAGAAATGAAGTACTTCAGTCACATTAATTATCCAGCAAAAGGGACAGAAGGCATGAGAACATGAATTTAAGAATCAGCAGTATTCAGCAGATCCATGAAGATAAAAATAAGACAAATAGACAAAAAAAAAATGACAAAAATTACCTGGGATTGAAATAAAATGGAACAGAGGAGAAAGGCATTCACAGCAAAATTTTAACTTGCAGAAAACAAGATAAAGACTACAACAGAAAAGGATAAAAATTACCAACGTGAGAACAGAGCTGAATTCAGCCTGGTAAAGTCAAAGACTAAAACCAAGACTAAGACCAAGACCTAAATATGCATGACAGGAGGAAAAAAGAGGAAGGAGAGAAAGGGGTCACATAGAAGAAACTGCACTGGATCCAGATGAGGCAGCAGTGAAACAGAAACACACAGGATGCACAGAGCTACAACTGGAGATGCAGAACTGCACATTAGGGGTTGGAGTTAGAAGTAAGGATTAGTTTAGGAGTTAATGCAAAGGGAGTGCCTGAAACAGGAGTGCATAGTATAATGGTAACAAATTAGGAGAGGAAGGGTATTGCAGGTACCAAAGATGAAGGCAGGGGTGAAGATTAAGAACAGATTCAGGGAAGAATAAAAAAACTGCAGGAAGATATGACAGAGGTTCACAGACTCGCAAGTGGAAAAGAGAACGAAGGATCATTCACTTCCTTTTCCACTACAAGGAGGGGGCATCAAGAGAAGGCACTAGGAGTCAGGCTCCCAACAGACTAAAGGAGGTGGTTCTTAACATGTTGGATAGTTGAGCTGTAAAATTCATTTTCAAATTACAGTAAAAGTGTAGATAGGTTCAAAGGAAAGCAGGGAAGGTTTCATGGAGCAGGTCTCTGTTGAAGGGTACTAAATCCACATCAACGCCATCAGTTAAGAAATTTCCTGAGCAGAAAATGGTTGGGGTGGAGGTAAAGAAATAATATAGCAAAGTAATTTTCTCACAGCAGACAAAAATCCCTGCCAAAATGTTCTCTCTGTTGCCTTGGTTTCTTGGTAAGTCTAGACCAAATATTTTTACCCTTAGGTCTTCAGATCTGTTCACAGTCCACACAGGTGACTGTCACAAACATTTTAAGTCAGCATAAACTGACACTTCCACAAGGAGAAACACCTTGCTTTCCTCCACTCCTTGTTCCCAGCCTTGCTGGGTGTTTGCTTGCATTGCCATAAGCCTTCACAGAACAGTCAAGTGGACCTCATCTGGGTTAAAACCACATGGCATAAAGTAATAGGTTACTCCTAACCCAGGTCACTTCCCTGACACAACTCTCCATGCAGCCACACAAATGCATGTCATGACCTAAGGAAATGGCTAACATGTAGGAAAGAGTGGCTAGAAAAGGAGAAGGATGCACTGGGATTATTTAGCCTGGAGAAGAGGCGGCTCAGGGGGAATCTTATGAATAGCATGAATGCATGAATAGCTGGCGGGATGGGATGAGGCAGACTGAGCAAGGCTGTTCTCAGTGGTGTCCAGTGCCAGGACCAGAGGCAATGGGCACAGACTGAAATACACAAAATTCCCTTTAACTATAAGAAAAAAAATACCTTTTTTTTTTTTTTAAAAATTGTGAGGCCTGAAGAACACAGGTTACATAGATAATTGAACAGCAGGTATGACATGACATTTCTCCAAGGGGGTTCACATCCCTGCTAGAAGAGCATTTAAGGTCTGAGATTTAGGGTCCACAAACTGAAAATGGCTAAGTATTCCTGACAGAGCATGACAAGGATCTCTGAAAAATTCCTATTTTCATGCATGGACAGCAGCATACCTTAAAGGAAGAGGGAAAGAACTTTTCAAAATATAATTGTTTTTCATATATAATACCTGGCTATCTACACTCAGCCTATAAAAACATTAAACACAGTGATAAAGTTTCTGCTATTCCTCTTTTGCTTCATCCATGGGCAGACAAGAAGTTTGACACCTCCAAGTTTTACCCTGATGACAGAGCACTTCAAGACTAGTTCTGCCTCTGGCTATGTGGATACCTGAAGCCAGGGAACTGGTGACACAGCAGGGACCCCCTCCAGCCTGTCATGCAGCAAAAGGGGTGCAGGGCCAGGGAAAGACTGAAGGGTAGGTATATACACAGGATGCAAGGCAAGTGCTAGCAAATAAGCACAAGAAACTGGTGAACTAGCAGAATGAGAAATAGTCTCAGGATAATAAAAAAAAAAATCCATTAACCCTCTCTTTCTTCACCTTACTTAGATGACAAAGCTGCTATATTATTGCTGCACAGTGTGCTCTGAACAAGGAACCACTCAGTTGTCAAACAAATGCAGCGTTCACACTAAGAAAAACGCATTTTTCATATTCACATTTCGACAGACTGAACAACTGGAGGATGGTCTTCAACACACCAGAGCAACCTATGGGAAAAGGGTGAAAAAAGGTCTTTGCAGGAACAAGACAAATCACCACAAAAGGGGAGAAATGATAGGACTTTAACTGAAGCCATCATTTTTCTCTCCATTGCACCAGCACCCGGTTTGACTGCCACAGGAAAAGCGAGTCCAGAATGGGGCATTTCTTTCCTTGAAGGCCACTTTTTAACAGTAACACTTTTCTGCTGCAGAGAGCTTGCCTTTGCTGTACCCCAAGTAAGACAGCCCAGCTGTGTCAAAGCACAGGCCTTTTTGCAACCAAAAATAAGGTTGCAACACCACTGAAACCAGAAGGGCCCAAACAGCAGCTATATTGTTGGTTGCAACAGCTTAGGTTAGAAGCCCAAACATCTCACAGGCTTGCTATTGAGAAAATATACATATTAGCATCCAATGGCTATAAAAAAGGTATTTGTGAGGTGGAGGGAAGTAGAGATAGTGATGGGAGGGAAAAAAATTGCTCCCAGCAGTGTCAGGGAGGGGGAAAGAGAACCTTGCTAAAATAACACTAGTATCTAAACTGGAAAAATATAATTAAAAAAAGGGAGCCAGGACCCCATTCAAGGTGATCTTTTAAAGGCAAGAAACAAGCAGGGGAGGGTGGGTTCCCTCACCAACATGCTTTTGTTTTCCAGTGTACCAAACCAAGTGTTACCAAACTGCAAGCTGAAAAGTCTGTGGTCTCTGTCCCACGTAAATATGCAGCGAATCTTTCCACAGTTATTTTAAGACCTCACAAGCCAAATACATCCATAGTGCAAGATCACCGATTTAAATGAACTCAACATAGCAATGAGATCGGCCCCAGGCTTCCACAAAGTAAATACAATAGTACAACACCATAATGATGATGTACACTGGAAACAGTAGATAGTTTTTAAGAAACAGCTGTAAGAAGCAGAGTAGGTCAAGTCTCATTTTCTGCACTGTGGGAAACTGAAGCATTTTGAAGTCTTCCTTAAAGCTGAAGCATAAGAACAGCAACCACCACCTTGCCACACCTCCATCTCTGATCTCTCCCAACTGGATCTGATCATTAAACAAGGCTGCAGGGCTCCAGGTCCTCTGAACAGCTGCCAGCTGCAGTACAAACACATTCTCATGAGGAACATTTTGATTCTGTTTAAAACAGTGGTTTTCTGATGGAAAACTGTTCCACTGGCAAATTTTCATGCAGCTCCACTACTTAATATGCCTCCCCTCCTCCCACACATGCATGCACCAGAGCTACTTTGAGAAGATAGTTATGCTGCATGTTTGCAGCGCATTGGATTTGCTCCTGCCAGATTGGCTGTCTTCACTGGGAGCGAGAGACTCCAAAGAAAGGAGTCATCAAAACAAGAGTGATTCAATGTCTGCACGTAAGTGACATGTGCTCCCAAAAAATATATGCAAGGAAAAAAAATATATGGATTTTTTTTTTTTTTTAAGAGGCTTGGTAGCCTCAGGGTGGCTCACACAGCAACAAATTCAGCTCTTTACTCAAGCAGCCAGCTATTTGAAAACAAACATTGTAATTACACCACCAACCTCAATGCACAACTGAAGCACGTGTGATTTGCGGGGGTCTCTAGTTTTCAGCAAATAATCCACCAGTGCTGTGCAGATCTGAGTAATACTTGTGTCTCCAGCTCTTCCCTATGACTCAGCATTCAGCAGGGCTGCCAAGGGCTGGTCTAAGCTCCTGAACCACACCTGAAGCTGGACTGTGAAGACAACCCCAGCAGGACAGCACTGCAGGGACACGAAGTGCACACGGCAAGAGGAGGAACATCACACTCAGTTAATGGTCTCTAAGAAAGCCTGCTCAACACCAACCCTCTCTGGCCTCAAATGGGATTATTATTTTTTCCTCCAAAGCAATTACATAAAAATGCTTCCTTATTAGGTAAAAGACCTGCTACCTCCAGCAGATGCAGAATTTGCCTGCTGACTTAAGCACAAGAAGTTTTTTAGCCCCTGCTTCCTTTAAAAACTGGGGGGGGGGGGGGNTTAATTCACTTATGAACTGCAATGTTAACTTGTGTTCCTCTGATGAGAAATCCTCGATTTGCATGAAGTCCAGCTGAGACCTCTATGGCTGCAAAGTCTCCCTCCTGCCCTACCACCTATCAGAGACCATGAACACAGCATCAAGGGAAGTAGTTATAGAAAGACAATGGTTTTGGCTGAGCAGTGCAGCTGGAAAGCATTTTTCAGTAATTTCTCACCTATATCTTCTCACTCAAACTTAGAGGTAAGCCCAACAACTCTCTAAGCTCTGATCCTAGGTCCCCTGAGGCTTGAAGAACTGGTTACCACACAATCTGTTGCTTATCAAAGCCCTGACTGAATTAGGTTGGTATCCTACTACATGGGAATTTGTATCTGAAAGCTTTCATATTCACCATTAGCCACCAGGATTCAACTCTGAAAACTACTGCATAAAACAAGCCAAACAAACATGCAGATTCCCACTGGACACATCACTGAGGCATGAATAAAAACAGTTCAGAAGACTAAGACTGAACATAGATATTTTGGGCCAGATCAAAAGAATGAGACTTACGCAGAATTTAGGCATTAAAATTCAAAATGGTACTCACTGCTACTGAGCTCCGCTTTCAACATAACAGGGACCTAGCGTTCTGCTCCTGTGCATCCCAGACACACCAGTCTTGACATCCCGCTTGCTACTCTGCATATAAAACACATGAACCAGCCCTTGGCAAAGGAACCCAGAAACTCCCTCTCTAGCCATTAAATCGGAGTTATGCTCCCTCTCTTGCTCTCTGGCTCAGTGAATCTTCAAATCTTCTATGTAGAACACGACGACTTTGGTCAAATGGGTGTAAATCACATCCCATACTCACACACACTTAGAGGAGCTCCCTGCCTGTTAGGGCACATTCCTGGAAAGTCACAAATCTAGGTCTGATCTAAATCAGGTGCAAGAGAAATAACAACACTCCTTCCTGGAGAGGGCAGCTCCTCCCAGAGCAACAGGCCCTACCCAACACACCAGTTTTGGAGTATCTGCTTCTGAGGACCTGCCTCCCCTTCAGGCACTGTTAACCAGCTTTGCACCTAACCCAGGGCACAAGCACACCGAGGGGGCAGAGATGCAGCAAGCTGTTTTTGCCTGCATTACACTGGAAATAAAAGCCCTGGGGAGCACAGAGCAGGAACCCTATCGCTGCCTGCACACAAATCAGTTGCATGCAGCCAACTCAACCTCTCTTTTTGGTGCAGTGCTGCACAAAACATGGCTCTAGCGTCCTGGATATAAGCTAGTAAGCTCACAGACTGCCATGTAGACTGAGCAGCTTAGATCTTCATTTGCTTAAGGCCCACTTATCACTTTTCATTTCAGCATGTGGGTATCCCCTCTCATGGTCCCACAGGGATTATTTGGATTAGCAATACTGCATTTATATCTCTTTTGGCCCAGGCAGCTAAAGGAGATGAACTGGGTCTTCCAGTGAGTTATTAGAAGGCCATCAAGTAGATTGATCTCCTGTCCATCTCTCAGAGCTATTACAAGGAGGTCAGAAGCCAGCCAAACACATTATTCACGATGGCCCTCTCTGAGCTACTAGATGATCCAGCGTTAAATTAGTGGACTCCTCCTCAAACATCCTATTCCACGTCTCCCCTTTGCTGAGTTAGCCTGACAGCCCATCTCATGCAAACCCTGAACCTGCTACCACCACTTACGTACCAGCTTTCCTAAGGTACATTGTCTTTCTAAAGTCAGTGGGACTCCCTAAGCAAGTAACATCGTGCCTGCACACACAGAGCTGGCAGAACTAGGTTGGGAAAAATAGGTCAAAACAGGCATATATTTAACTTGGAGTCCAAACCTCAGAGTCATATTTTACTACAAATAATTCACACACATGCACAAAATCCACATTTGATAACCATTAGAAAGTCATTCTGATATGAACTAGGCAATTGAGATATTTTACAGAAGCAGAGGCTCTGCCAGAAACATTTCTATTCCCGCTCCAAACAGAAGTTTAAACATACAACCTCTCCCTCACAACCCTACATCCATCCTTTTATCTGTAATCAAGCAACTTCTTCCTGTACGATCTTTTGGGAAATTGTTTCTTACTAATTTCCAACTAGAGCCTTAGACATTTTTTTAGTTTTTTTATAAAGATGGTGAGGGTGGAGGGTTGAGACACCCCTGCAGGGAGCCTGGCCTGGGCCACCATCCCTATTCCAAGCTTCAAAAAGCCACCTTTGCAGGCAGGTCCAGGCAGACACACAAAGAAAGGAGAGAGGGCACAAGGGCAGTCTGCCGCTTTCTAGAAGTTCCACAGCAACTTCCCTGGGCTTGCGATGATCATCCAAGCTGGACAAGACAATACAGCTGACACCTACCAGAAGTTACCATGTGGCTCCAACAAAGAAATCAAGCAGCTGATCCTTAGATCAGATCTCTAGAAGGCACTGTCTGCTTCCACCCTCCTCTAGGATCCACCTCTAGCCAAACCTCAGCAGCACAGCTGGCAAGTTGAACACACAGAAGCCCCAGAACATTTTATCACACCTTTGTTACAATTTTGCTGAATTTCCTGGAGCATGATTGCTTGTTATTTTGCTCCCATATCCCAAACTTTTTCATTCCCTCCCCAGCAACAGTAAAATCTTTCTAACATCAGGTTTGTAAACTGCCTTAAGCACTTTAGGATAAGTACCTCTCTGCACCTGCTCCTGCTTTATACACAGTTGAGTGTAAAACACACAGATATTTAAGAATTCAAACACTTACCATTAGGTGACATATGATTTTAATTAGAAATGCCCTAATATAATTGCTCAAATACAGACACTAAGGTTTTAGCCTACATCATGCTATTGGGTACAGAGAATTAGTCTGAGTTAACCCATGTTTTGTCTGAAACATAAGATTGCTACACAGATAGGTGTTCCTAGGCCATGCAAAGTGCATTGGAAAGAAGAACAGAACTTTGGAATCACCCAGTTCTTGTGGAGTCAGAAGGTTGAAGGGGGGAAGGAGACTACCGGGGAGAATGCACACTTGTGTAGAGAGGGAGAGCCTTTGAAAATCTGCAAAGAGGATGCTTTGAGAGTGACAGTTCTGAGGAACATGAAGGAGCAATACAAAAAATCAAATTTTAAAAGCAGGTAACGGTTCTACACCAGCATAGAATTTCTTGGCAAACATAAGAAATTCTGCCTTTAGTCAGGTGGGAAATCTTATTCTTTAAGGGGAGCTTTGCTGATATGAAAAAATTAGTAGTTTCCTTTCACAAAGCAAAATATGTAAGGAACATTAAGAAATAGAAACCAAAAAGAAGGTAAATCAGGTAGCTTAACTCTTAAAAGCCACCATAGTGATGGGTCTTGGAAAGGAGTTCTACCACAGGACCAGGTGCTTCTATGTTGGAATCCTTTTCTAGCCTAAGAAGAAGAAGAGGAGAAAACATAGTTCAGCTCATTAGCCTGGTCTGGGTAGTAACTCCTATGGTTGCTTCTGCTTTAGCCTACTGCTAGAGCAACGAGAAAGAAATGTCAGTGCTTCACACTGGCACAGCAAACAGCCAGCTTCCCTATGATACTCAACTCGGGGCGGGGCGGGGGGGGGGAATCAGGAAAAAAAAAATATCAGAAAAGGCCAGACAGGACTGCCCTTCATCAAGCGAAGTTCCCAATAACTTCAGGAGGAACATTGTTCATTTCTAGACCAAGGGGTTTGACTCAATAATACTTTATCTCAGCATCAGGTCTCTACTATGACTCAGGGTATGTATGTAGTATTTCTGAATCATGGTATTGACCTCACATTGACTACCATTTGAGATCATGGTGCAGTCAAATTAAGCAACTTAAAAGTTCATTAAAAGATCTCACTCCAAATCTCTACATAGCTTCTATGGGCCTGTAACCAAGGCAGCAGACAACTTGATGGCTAGTCGGCCTTTCATGAATCTTGAACAGCATCATCTTGGAAACATGTGTCCTGACTCCAAGATTAAACATTTCATCCACTTCCCCCCCTCTTCACATTAAGCATGTAGCAACTAAACCTTGCTATTTAAATCAAGATGCTGCTTCAGAGAGTAAATCTGTTGTTGTCTTTGTCTTCTTCAAGCAACCATGCAGTCGCACACAAAAGGTATATATATTTTTATATCAAAAATCCTAAGGCCTCTCCCATAGTTTTTTTTTTTTAAAAAAAAAAAAAAACAAACCACACATCATTAAAGACACTTGACAAATAACCCAACACCTTATGGATGTTCTGTATTAGAATGTGAATTCTAAGTTTAAATTTTCCTGAGGCTGCATTAAGATGTAGGCACAAGACAGTATCTCCTACTTTAACAACACTATCAGTCTTGACAGGGCCCAGATTTCAAAGGAAAGCATCTAGCTGCCCAAGGACCACAGCTTGGGACATCAGATGACCCCATCCATCCCACTAGTTTGTCAAGCACTTGTAAGCATACCCACAGATACCCAGGGAGGTAGACCCACACACATTCGTTGTGTCCAGCTGGAAAGAAGACTGCAGTTCAAATGGTTCAGGAAGTGCCTTACAACAGGCATCCAACTCACAAGCAAAGCTGGATTATCCCCAACTTCATTGCTTCTTACCTGGCTTAGCAAAATCTGTACAACATAGATTCTGCTAAAGAGACAGACTTTGGCAGGATAATTTGTTTCAGGGAAGAAGAGTCACAGCAACACTTAAGATCCAGAGAAGAGCTCCTTGACCCGTCTGCTCCATACAACCAGCACTCAGGCATTTCACCAGCATACAATAAACAACTTGTTTGACCATCTCATCAAGCATTCCCCCTCTCTTAGCTCTCCTCTCCCCCTTGGGAAAAGCAGACAACTGCCTGTTCCACCTCTTCTGCTTACACATGTTTGGGAGCAGTAACCATCAGTCTCCCCCTCTGCAAAAAGTATAGAGTGGGTAGCACATCAGATCTTCCCAAGCTTGCAGGATGCCATCCTAAATTTTACATGGAGACATGTGAAAGCACTTTATTGGCACCAGAAGAACAGCATGCTCCTCCTTTCTCTGAAACAATAGGCCTGCTGAACCATACATTTCAGGACCTGAGAAACCTGATTTGGTAATTGAAGGTGCACATAGCACACATTTTCCTATGGTATGGAAAAATTAATTATACCACATGACAGGTTTCAGTCCTGGTGCTCAAGAGCTCATTAACTAAACTACTTCAAAAGGTGCTAATCGAAACAAATGCCTTTAACATCACAGACTTCCCAGATGACTCCTGCTATGGAGATGGATGACAAATCACTCTGTCAGTCATCTTTAAATTCCATATTGACTACATTGAAGCAATTACCCATTTATTTTTAGAGCATGTTCCATTTTAAACACAAGTGATTCAGTCCAAGAGACATTCTATACTGCATCACTATTTCATGGGTTAACAACTCTCGAATTTAAATGGATTTTAATTCTGGGACAAACATTTGCCTTTTTTTCCCTTTTGCCTCTAGACATTGGTTGGGAATTTTAATTCAGGCTTCAAACCAAACAAGTGTTGGTGTTCTACAAGCATCTACAGAAAAATATAAAAATATCTGGAAAGTGTGAAAGAGCAAGCCTGTTTTGCTAAATACATAAAATGAAACCTCAGCAAAGGTCTCAATAATAGCCTTCCTGGCTGCTGTGCACACGCTGTCTCCCACAGACCTTCTGCTCTGCAGCAAGGGAACACTGCCTGCACTGCCACATCCTCAAAGAACTTTGCAATGCAATGGAGCACAGCGATTCCCTGAGGAGCATGGTACTGATCATTTACTTCAATATTTCAAACAAGAGCACCAGGGTTTCCCCCTTTAAGGTCTAAAAGGAACAGCTTACCATATCATTCCCCCCCAGCCCCCAAGCCATCTCAAGGTTTATCTGCATTGTAAGCAGTGTTCTGGACAAAAGGATAAGGGGCTGGGATCAAGCTTAGGCTGCTTCTACCTCATGGAAAAGGGAGGGTGAGATGACAAAGTAGAGAGTTGGGGAAAGAGAGTCCTGAGGAGCTGAGGTTTCTGTTGCTGCTGCCACTGGAGGGAGAGGACGACCAGGAGCTGCAACAGGTACTGCAGCAGGGGAACCCAGCTTCAGCTCAGCTGCTGCCCTGCTTCAACCCAACTCCTCCCTCTTTCCAGAGCAAAAGCAGGCTGTGGGGCTACAGCCAGCCTCTTGCCCCCGGCAGTCTGCTGCCCATGACAACAGCCTATTTTACCTGTAGCTTGGACCAGTCTTACCGGTCCATATTCTGGTGTACCGACAAATATCCGAGATGAGAACACCATCTTGCCAAGGGACAGTCCCAGCACCTCCTGAGGAGCCCTGCCTGAAGAACCTAAACCTCCTACTCCAGAACTGACAATGGGATACTGTAAGCCATGGTATAGCTGATCAAAAATGCCAAGACTGACTCACAAACCCATTATACAGCTACATAGCCACCATTAACTGTAACGAAAATGAGCCTGAGCTCCCTACATCGAAGAACCTTGCCATTTCTTCTTCATTAACTCTAAAGATCTTGCTGGCCTCAAATCTGAGCTGGAAAACATCAACTGGAGTAGGTGGCACCTTAGCCTAACCTAAGGTCCTAGCACCCTTTGCTACTGGCTGTGCTTTTATTTTTCCTGTGTTGCACGCCCCCCACCATCCTGAGATTATGAGTAGAAACCAAAATATTGCTGTGTTTTAGGACAAATGCATAAGTGAGATCTAGCCTGGTTTAAACTTTATTAGAACTAATGTTCATGATATCTAAGGCCAATAGAAATGTATTTCTAAGGAATTAAACCAAACCCCTGCAGCATTTGCCACTCAGCCATTGCAGAATCACAACAGCACATGAAGGCTTAGAAGAGAAATAGGTTAAAAAAAAGCCTTAAACAGAAGCAAAACTGACTCATCTCCTTATTGCCAAAACCAAGAAAGCCACTGAGCATAAACAAACAACAGACATCCTGAAGAAAAGGGGGCATCGCAATTCCTTTTCATGCTCATAGGCAGATACACAAACTGGTATGAGCAGGACCAACCTCCAGCTACTCCCACAAGCCCATTGAGGGGAATCTGAGGTGCCAGTGACTCCTAGTGCACCGATGGTTCCTAGTTATATACACTGGAAAGCTGCGACAGCTGCAGGTATGATCTACACATGGAAGTCACACATATATTTGGATACTCAATGGAACTGTTTTGGGTGGTATTCATAAAGACATACTTTGGCTTAGGCTGGCAAGCATCCCCTTTACAGAACAGGAGGGAGAGCGAGCCAGAGCACTCATGTAAGGCTCAAGCTCTCCTCCCTGTCTTATAGGAGCCCACAAAGACTACAGTCTGTGCATGCTGAAGCCAGACCTTGGAGGTACTCCTAAGCTTGGGGGAAACTACTTAGGTAGTAAGACTTAGGACCAGAGACACATTTAGGAAGAACGAAAGGAAAGTCATTGTGAAGACAAGTTACATTTTCCAAAGTCCATCATCACCACAAACTAAGATGCTTTGGAATAATTGCTTTTTTTCATTACTGAAAACCCTTCTGTTTGAATTTTACAACATGCCTAACTGGCAGGGAAATAGAGAGGTTGTCTTGCAGGATTTTTTTAAAAAGTAACTTTCAGAGTTGAAATCACAGGGGCAACCTTAATACCTGCATCCAGAAGACAGATTTCCAACAATTTCAAAAAATAGGTAATCCAACCTCTTTGTTAGAGCAGCTCTTGGCCCAACACCATCACTCTCCCCACTTGAATTCCCCCCACTATTCCACAACCACATCTTTTGCAGTATTTCAAAAAGCAGCTAATAACTAAATTCCACTCACACTATTCAGTTACATTGTTTCTAAGAAGACTATTCAAAAGGAGGCAAGGAGAAGGATTTAGCATTGCCTTGAACACACGCTACTTAGTGTCTGACATAGCACGTGCAAAACTCCACGAAGCTTCACAGGGATTATCTCAATTGCAAAGAACGCTAGATCGCATGCCACATACATGAAACAAAGCCACAGAAAGATGCACTTTAGTAACAAGTCTTAACCAGTTATTTATTAGAATACAATAAGTACCACATTGTTTATTAGGGTACATTTAAAATACTGAGCATATGGATTTTGAATCAGTTCTTTGGGATGTTCTGAGTGCCTGTATGCAGTTTGCTTTCAAATAAATCACCACCACATTCAAATATTGGTAGTTGCTGATAAAGTCACCAAGTGCATCAGTTCATGCTCTGGCCTGCTCTAGTTTCAAACAAGTAAGCTGATGAGGAGCTGATTGATACTAAGAAGGTTAGGAGTCCAAAGCTCAGGTCACATTAAGTCAGCAACACATTAGCGTACGTACCACACGAGCGATACGACACGCCATCCAGCACCAACTCGCACACCGCTCACTCCTCACAAGCGCTGGCCATCTGACCAACCACTCTTTGTTCTGAGCTAACTCCCCACTCACCCTCCTGAAACAAACAAGTAAATAGACCTAGCATTTCCTCTGTAAGGACAGATGCTCTTCCCACCCCCCCATACTAGAGTGAGACTGCATCGACAGGATGAGCGTTGTGCGTTGACTAAGCGCGCGCTGCTTTTTACATCTAATTCTGGTTCCAGCATGAAAAATCACCATTGCACCTGTGTTGTCCAAATGGGTGTGCATTTCAGAGACAGACAGAAGAGAAATAGAGGGAGCAGCCAGGATACATACCGTCTTCCACTTCATAAAACACACGTACTACACAGAGAAATGATAATCCCTTCTTAGTGGAAAATCCAAATTTTCAAAATGAATCCCCAAGCTAAAATGAATTGCTGTAATAACTGCAATCCTCATATGAGCACTAATCAGAAAGGCGCAGCTGACCACCTGCTATGTGGCACCACTTGCACAGCAGCACCCTGCCCCTAATTGCTGCCATGTTCAGACAGGACTAGGTGCCCTACAAAATGAGATGGTAGTGCTGGTAAATACGTGGACAGGAGCACAGCCTGACTGACTGTTGTACAGTCTCACTACGCACTTCTGCTGAGTGCAGCATAAAAAAAANGGCACTACTGCAGCTCCAAACAGCAGGATGCAAAAATCTAAACCCAGGCCAAGTAATTTCTTCTGCAACTACACAGAAACACACGGGAAACGATGCAAGAGACAACAAAATGAATTATATGTGCCTGTGTCAGTACAAACCCATTATATATACAGGCTGCGAAATGAGAAAAAGCAGCATTTGACAATGCTACAGGCTGGGGCAATGTTCTTAATGTACTTATAAGTTATTTTATTTAATTGCCAAGGAAAAAAAGCAGTTACATAATAACACAAGATAATAACCAAAATATGAAATCACAAGATTGGCTTACAGCAACAGAGCGGGGGGGAAAGAAGGCGGCAGTTTGCACTTTAAATTTTGCTGCATTGTCAAGGAGCCAAGAACCAAATCTGGGGGCTTCTTTAACAGGGAAGGGACATAACCACTGAAAATTCAGCATGGGACTCTTCATCACTGCCTGCGCGCATCCACATCCCCAAATGATGTCAATCCCTGCCGGCATGTCACTCATCATAATTCTACACTATTTGTTTGCTAGTGAAATTCAGCCGACAGGCCAATAGATAAGCACATAACCCACCAGGGCCCATATGCTCCACGGAGAGCAACACACACACACCCCGCTCCGGCCACCCCCCACCCGCAGAAGTGCCCACCGACACGGGAGGGCTCCCATTCCCCCACAGACCGGCCGGCTCCGAAGCACAAAGGCGGGCACCCACGCAGGCGGGCACGGATGACAGCGCACACCCACGACCCGCCACCGCATCTCGCTGGGCGG
>WAAD01034066.1:299867-373287 GCA_013389945.1 Fregata magnificens
TTTTTTGCAAATCCAATCAAATCCTAAGTCTGACTGACCTACAGAAAGCTGCAACATTTCTCTTAGAAAGTGACTCCTACCAAAAATAACACACTACCAATAATAAAATTCATAATGCAGCATCCTTTTTACTCTTAAACCTAGCTGAGACACCTTGCCTGATGTTCATGCCTTTCTGGGTAATAGTGCAAGAGCCTTAGGACAGGAGGGGTTTTTTTTCTATAGCTGCTTTAAATAGTGTTGTGATATTTTTAGTTTTACTGTACTCTTATACTGTTTAAAACTGTATTCTTTTAAAATAACCTCTGTAGTACCAGGTTCCATGCTGTGGAAGGAAAACTGAGTTACACTTCACACTCAATATTTGTATAAATATGATGCTTTATACAAAATATACTGTGCATCCAATTATTCTTCTCTCAAATCTCTCCTTTGATCAAAGTGTTTCTGATAGTTTTCAGCTTTTACCCAAAATAATATGACTTATGACACCTAATATAGGTCAAAGCAAGCAAACTAAATACAATCAGGAATACACAAAGGGAAAGAAGGATTCTTGCAAAAGAATCCAATAATGGTTTTGGCCAGTACCCAGCATCAGTAATAGAATTATTCTTTCTATAGCACTATATTTCAGTCCCATAGGAAAAGTGATTGTTTCACCTGTTGTTGGAATACACTAGAAGATAGTGCAAGCAGATGACACCAGATGTCTGGTGACCATGCTGCAACACCAGATACTGGCTCTGTCAGACTTCCCATATAGCCTTGGGTAAATACTTCAGTCTACCTGCTGTGTCTGTTCCTTACGTGTAAAAATGAAAATACAACTTTACCCAGGGAAATGTCACTAAGCAATAAAACGGAAAGGACTGTGAGAATATCAGGTCAGATGCATGTTATGAACAGTGAGGATCATGGAAGTGTTTGGATAGACTGAAGTACACAGCAGTACAGGAAATTAACATTTTTTTCAAGGGTATTAATAAGGTAAACAGTGTAGGGGCAGACCTTGCCTTTCAAGGTCTGAAAATGAACAGGCTATTACATACCAAAGACTTAATTTCCAGTATTCTTAAAGAAAATTTAAGAAATACCACAGGAAAAAAAGACTGCTTCATGACCTCTCATGATATTTCCAAGTATCTTTAAGAAAAGAAGTGACAGGCACAAGCTCCAAAATTGTAATTGGAGAATAAGCATTACTGAATTTCTCAGTTCTCTAGTGGCAGACCCCTTGTCAGTTGACTGGGTAGAGTTCTGATTTCACTAGCTTAAACCCTCTTGATTTATTGGAGTTATCCCAGATATGCCCAGCTGTATTAGAGGACAAGAACAGGGAGTACATAAATTCTTCAGGGAGAAGTGAAGGACAGAGATTGAGCTATCCAATCCCTTTTTTTATTGTAGTATTTGAGCTCTTTCAATTCATAAAGATCTACAAATCTCAAAAAACCTCAAACCTGGATACAAGCAGGAAGGTCACTGACAGATCTTGATTCTGGAAGTTTTCAGAGTGGTTTTGTATTGGACAGAGTGGACTAGTGCAACCTCACTAAGCTAGGCAAGTTAAATAATGGTGGAACTCTACTTTCTTCTGTTAGATGTGTTATTACCAGATGACCAGATAAGAGTCCTACAGAAGCACAACTGCTTATATTAAAGCAACATATCAGTGGCAGAGCATTTATTCCCTTTGCACTTTGGAGTTTTTTGGGGTTTTTTTTTTTGTTAGTCATGATGTTGATACTTCTGCTCAGTGGTTTTATGATTATCATTCATATGGAAAAATACAGCCAGAGAGGATCAGACCAAAGGCCAGCTAACTAGGTGTCTGCTTTCTGACTATTGTCAGGAGCAGATAGGCAAAGAGAACAGAGCAAACAGGGTAAACACCACATGCAGTGCAGATCATTGCACTTCATGACCCAGTGATGCAATGTCATAGATCATTTATGTTTGTGTAAAAATGCTGAAGTCTGTACACAGCTGTGCTTATTCCCCTTCAATCCAGTCTCTGCAAGTATGTGCATCCCTCCTGCATAGACATGGGTGTTGCCATAATTCCCTTCGTCCTTTAGACATTCTTCTAATGTTTCATGGAGAACGTACAAAAGATATCCAAGGACGCTTTGCTGATATTCTTCTAAAAGTGTTTCTGAAGAGAATAGCTAAAAAATTGCATCAGATTCTTGCCTTTCTTTCCACTGCAGAATTCCTGTCTCTGAGACAGGGTCCTATAGAATTTCTAACAGGGAAAGATTTACAGCAAAGATTTAATAGACCCAAACTGCCAGGAATCATTTGGATTATGGGGATGTCTGGGACACATCACAAAGCATTAGCAGAACAGGGCACAGTAGCTGAGCTATTTCTAGGAGACAGAGGGGTGAGAGGAAGAAAACCCTGTCAGTAAAATCCGGCTCCATTTAATGCACCACATTCTGAATAGAAACCTAACTCGCCCATGTAGCTACTTACTTTTTAGCTTGCCTGTGTGTATATAGATTAAAATATTTTCTTAGCTTAGGATGTTACAGAATACATCTACAGATATCTAAAATACTTGCAGTGCTGTTTACTGTACAGGAATTATTTTGTGTACATGTTCTTCCAAAACAGAGTCATTCTGTGTAATCCATTGTTGTCATTACTACCCAATCTGCTATGTCTCATAATACTTTCCTAATCAGGAAGTGTCCTATTTTATGATTAATCCACAGGAGATATTTGGAAGTGTTTTCTCTAAAGTACATCTTTTCTACTCCTTTCTCAAAATGTTTTTTAAAGTACATCACAAAATAAAGATATGGAAGTGAACAAACTTCAGATACAAGACCAGTTTTTACAAGGCTAACTTTTTCATGGCTTGACAGACTTATTTTGGGTTGTGATGTACATTTTGGATTATGCCATCCGATTACTTCACCACTCGTTTCACAACTCAATCCATTATGAAGAGATGTGCTAATAGAGTAGGGAAGTTGGGAGTATTTCTTTGTATTTAAACAATTTGAAAACTTTCTTTGGTCCTAAAGAAAATATCTAAGTTTAGGATAAGCTTATTGTTTAATAGCTTAATTTATTTTTAAAAAGATTTTGTTAAGTGTAGGCAAACAGCCAGGCCAGAAGTACTACATCTAAATATATGCTGTTAAAGTAAAACATAAAACATTGACATTTTATTGATTATGGGTCTCTTCCTCATTATTGATCCTCTTTTCTTTATATTATTTCCTTAATTATCTCACATCACTGCTACAGCTCACATTTCAGTTTGTTTCACTAGGCTGGAGTTCCGTCTTGACATTTAATTTACTGAAAAATTCCAGATCACAGTAGAGGATGCCACTGCCATTTCCTACTTTCACATACATACAATTCTTGCACTTAAGCTGTTCTAGAAAACTCAAATTGAACCAAGCTAGCAGTTGCTCTCTGTAAAGAGAGCCATCCTTGGGATATGCCTATCATGCAAAGTCAGTGACAATAAGATAGCTGAGGAAATAGAAGACATGTTTTAACAAGAATAGGATGTTATTCTCCAAAGTTGTGAGCAACCCTTTGCCAAACAGGAACATAATTTTAAGCAATCCTTGTTATTACGGACTCACTCAAGAACCAATTTACCTCAGCAAGGAAAGGTTATTTAGAAAGAAATACAGTGTTCATAGTCTTTGGAAAAGACTTTGAAAGTCATAGCTACGGAGCAGCAACAGCCACTGCTCAGGCTGCATGAGAAAGTGTTTAAGTGACCTTATTCACTGCCTGGAAAGCCAGCGTACTTTTATAGCAACCTTATGTAGGGTCAAGAAGCAATCTGTCAAAAGATAAAAGTACACTGTGAAATACCTAGTGATGTTACTGTCATTGAGCCTTCTGACTCAGCAGTGATACATGCTGCTGTGTGCACTACATAGTTTCCTCTAGTATCTTCGTGGTTTAAACGAGTGTCATGAAATACTGAATGAGTGTCACTGACACTCAATTTGAGCAAAACAGCTTTTATGTAGTCCTGCATCTACTCTATTTCCCTCTGAGCATTCCCTCCATAGATCCATTCCCTGTAAACAGCATACACATTCTGATTGTCCCAAGTGGACATTTCATAGTTGTTGTGTAGGAAAAAATACCACATGAAAATGAAAGATTAGAAGAGTTCTATAATGCCAAAAAAAGTTTGGAAACTCAGCTGGAAAAATGGGGATGGCCTGTTAGCACTGAAAGGTATCAACCTTTCAAATACTGCATACAAATAAAATGGAGGGCCAAAAGTAGAAGCTGAGATCTTGGTCAAAACCAGTCCAGGAACACAATACAGAAAATGCATGTTAGCCCATACTCAGATGTAAACACATTTTAAATGGCCTTGAGTTCTGTAGGGAGCAACTTTCAAACAAATTGTACTCAGCTGCACATATGCAATAGAAAGCAGAGCCCATGTAACTACAGGTCATAGTGAATCCCAGGTGCAGTACACTCTACTTGTTTTCTGACCCTGTGGTACTTAAAGGCATGTCCAGATACACAACAGCCAACTATTTGGTCAACCTGATGTCTGGTGTGACAGGAACAGTATATCCCACAAATAGCTAGTTGTGCTTTAAAATCCATTAGAGTATTTCAGGAGCACAGCTAAGACGAAGGTGTATAGCAGAACAGTGGAGCTGCGAGTGTCACCATTAACAACAAGCTCCCCATTAAGGCAGCTGAAATTATGTACCCATCCAAATTTCCTTTATACTTACATTTGTATCACAGAAGTATAAATACACCAGAAGTAAACCCTTGAATCTAAGAACTTCCAAAGTGTAAGGATTTCTACAAGCAACCAGCAATTCAGTGGGCTTGCCTGAAAATACTTAAAGTTACTGGTTTTCCTTAAGAAGTGCAAATTTTGCAAGAATCACCTCTTTACAGTGTCTCAAGGTGAACACCCTCACATGGAAAAGCCTTACAATCCATTTTGCATTAGCTTTGCATTTGCACCGTCTCTGGTCCACTTCTGCAACAGCATTTTCTTCCCTTGGCTACTTCAAAACATCTTCTCTACAGAGGTCTGTTCTACAATTCCATCTTTATGAAGATGGAATAATGAAAGAGCTTCAAACTTCCCTTCCTCAAGGTGTTAGATCACTTGAAATATGTTATCTCCACAGGTGTCCCAGATTCAGGAAAAAAGAAAATGAAGATCAAGAGGAGTATTACAAGGAAAAACAAAATGTCCTTACACAATCTTCTTTAATCTATCCCTTAATTAAGAGATACCCCACTTAGAGGATTCAAGCAAAAATCTTCATCACAATTTGTCAGCTTCCAATGGATATGGATAAGTAGATCTCAATAGGAACCAACAAATGGGGAAATAACCTGCTAACACAATTGTAGAATTTAATAGTCCCATCTCTTGGTCATTAGACTGACATTTCAGGATGAGGGTTGGGGGTAAGGGTAAGGAAGAATAAAGATGCTTGGGAACACCTGCTCTTATCCTGTCAGCTAATCAATTGGGGCCTAGGTTGGACTTTAAGACAGCCCATCACACAAGGAACCTGTGTTTTCCTGCCAGAATAGCATTAGAATAATACATAGGCAGGTGACTTGAGCTCTGCATACCACACAAGTCTGACTACAGGAAGCAATCTCTCCCCAGCATCATGTTCTGCCATCCTTCAAACCAAGTAAAACTGCATCACAACACTGCCTGGCCTGTGCTGATGCAGAAGTTTTTCTAACCACTTAAGCCTTCCTGACACACTGCTAAGTCTTTAAGCCCTTTTCCTCTCAAAATTCATGGCCCAGATATCCCCTAGGTCCAAAACTTTCCTATTGTTGCTTTGATACACCTTATCCTAAACTAAATGCCCCCAAAAATGTAATGTTAAGATTTTAATATTTCAGTAGCTATTTAGGGCAGAGTAAGTGAGCATTTTTATACAAAGATACTGGTTTGTACAAGTTCATTCCAGCTGGATAAGCTGGAACAGAAATTGAGAATAGTGTGCTAGCCAGCCCACAGAGCCTTAAGATAATGGATAGCTATGAAGCGAGGGCAAACAATGGTAATGTGAAGTTTGGTTAGCATCTCAGACAATTTAAGTATCCTTCCTGTAAGTGACTGTGCTGAGGCACATACTGTAGCCAAGGTCATGCAGAAAGTTGGCAGAGAAGTTGGAACAAGAGCCCAGAAGTTCTAATTCTCTAATTCCCGAGAGAGATTTCATTTTCCTCAGATAGCATTTTAAGTCAGACAGCTGAAAAGTTTTGAAAGTATTGCCTATTCAACACACACAAAAGCCAGACATACCTTTCTTCCTTTCTTCTCTTCCTTCAGCATGTTCTTCCTGTATCTCAAAATTTGGGATTTGTTTAATTCTAGCTTGCAACATAGTATTGCAAGAAATAAAATTGTTGAAATCAAAACAAATCCTATAGCAGTTTAGTGGGGCAAATCCTTCATGGGCATCAGTGGTACTGCTGATGTGATAAAGGTGAGTGGGATTTAACCCAGTATAGATGCACTGAAGAACAGCACTGCTACAGCAGCTGGGACTTGAAAATACCATAGAAATGGATAACATATTGGAAAAAGCTATTTCAGCTTTGCATTTGTTTTTCAGGTTATAATTAATAGGGAAGCCTCTTTAGGAATTTAAAGTGTCCTAACTATTGTTCATGGGAATCAATTTATAATTACAATTCTTTAACTCTGCTCATGAAGAAGGGGTACCACAGACTCCCATCAATATTTGGTAGCTTGCTGTCTCACTAGATTTTCCAAGGCATAACAAGATGTTTTTGTTACTTCATTTGATGAAAATATAATTTCCTTCCACCAGTCATAGTACTGACATGTAACAATAATGGCTTATAAGACTACTTTACAATACGGTTATCATAACCTATATAATAACCACTCAGCTCATTTGTCAGAAAATCATACAGACAGCCCATTTTAAAACCTCCAGTAGCTTCGGTGATTATCAGCTAGAAAAAATCCCAGGCTGTATTTTTAAGCTATTTCCTACAGTCTCCCCCCTGTCATCCCCTACAGACTTAATCTCAGCTTCTTCAGCCTTTATCTTAACTCTTCAGGAAACAAACACAGAATTTACTTTTCTCTCATCCTTCCCCCTTTCAAAGCAGACTAGCATACTTGAAAGTACAGTCTAGCACATGTTTGCCTTTAGAGTTTGGGGACAATGATAGAGAGAACCCCCACATCCAGTACTTCATATGCAAGCTAAACAACTGAGGATGTCAGCAGCTGCTTTGAAAACCCACAGCATGTGGAATATTTATGTGGAAAAGGGAGCATGGATTTGTTTTCTCCTGCTCAGATTTGCCCTTCGTCAAGTCTGGCAGGGTGCTCAGCAGAGGAGCAGGGCTGCCCAGACCTGTCCTTGCTCCACCCTAGCTCCAAGCCAGAACAATGCAAGCTCTGCCAAAGCACTGCAAAGAGCCTTTGGGAACACAGAGCCTTTGCATCAGTTTGGTACATCCAGGTGGTTCAGACCACAGGTAGAGCAGATCCCAGCCTGTCTGCAGAGAGCTAAGCAGATGGATTTTCCTATAGTGTAATTAGTTTAAGCATAGACTTCTTCCAGACGTAAAAGTCCAATATTTGGGGCACAAGGTTGTTAAAGATACTCAGTGACAGCACTGGCTGATATAAATGTAGCAGGTAAGTTTTGCCTATACCTCAAGCTGAGTCCATTCCAGATTTGGGCAATAATGTCTAGCATGCTTATGTTACTTTCTTCAAACACTCTTTCACAGTCCACAAAGCCACCCATATGAGCATGCACCAGAAGGATAGCAATGCTATGTAAGCGTCTCCCCATCCTTCTGGAAGTCCTAAAGGACATTTCAAAATACTAAAACCATTTTTGATTAAAAATAATTCATGTCAGCATAATTCACAGGATGCATGAGAAGGTAATGCACAATTCCAGGATACAGCATAAGTATAGACACAAGGTAGCTAGGTTATATGTAGCAGCTACTATTGATACAGGGTTGAAAGGAAAGTGCTATTTGAGAGCCAGACCCTCTCTTCTCAAAGTCTTATAAGGGAAGGATTCCTGAGAAGCCAAGTATTTCTACAGTCCTAGCATTTCATTTCTGATCTATTTATTCCATTATCAGAAGTGTCTTGAGAATGTGACAATCTTAAATCCATTTGCCCATACTATTTCAAAATGCACTGGTGCAAACAAAAGCCTGGGGTAAAAAGCGACATAGGTTACTTCAATCAGTGATATCTAGAAGCACAGAGAGCTTCTACCACCACATTCAGAGCACAGAAAGCCTCAGGTCTTTGACAGTCTCAGAACCTTTTCATAAAATGCCACAGCTCATCCCCAGTGGTGACACATTAGACACCAGGCTTCTGCACCAGTCCTCCTCTGGACTGAGGAGTGTGGGAACCAAACTACCCTTTCCACCTTGGAAAGGCTCCCTCTGGATCATGATAAAACCAAAACATATGCAGCCTTCTTGGAAATAGGGATAGGATTAGGGGCTTCATACCACTGCATTATGTGAAGAATTGATAGATACCTGAACACGTAACAGCTTTCAAAGCTCTGGAAGTAGAGCTCTGCTCTAGTTTATGCCTGAATAAGTCTGGATGCAGCCTTCGCACTAAGGTCTATTGTTCCCTACAGCAGTTCAAGTGAATTTTGCCCATTCACTGCCTACAGAAAGTATACCAACATGAAAGAGCCACCAGTAATCTATTTTGACAAGAGCTGCTGTAACAAGTCACAAGTTCTTATCACACCTTTGAGCCACACTATTAGCTCCAGGATACACTGTTTTCAGAGTGGTAAGATGCAGCCTGCACCTCTGCAATCCTTTCAGAAATAAAAGATGTCTCCTGTCCCTCTTTGGAAAGATGATTATTTTAGAAAGTGTCTCTGAGGACCTCCTCATGGTCAACTACATAAGATGTGCAATCACTAAAATAGATGCTACCCCTTCCCTGGATATATCCATACTTACACACAGGGCAGGTATTCTATTGAACTGGCACTAAAAAGCAATGTGTGGTGCTCTAGTCTTTTGGACTATTCCTGTAGAAACCCTGCTCCAGCTTCTTGACAGATGTGGCATCACATCTTGATTTTATTTGATGGAATTGGCATTCCTTTTTTTTTTTAATGGCACTAGGTAGCTGAATAGCAATATCTTGTCATTGTAATATAATTTACAATGTTTGTTTTGGGTTTTTTTTTTTAAGTCCTCAAATCATTGCCCATTAAGCCAGGGCCTAGCTTTTCAACTATCACTAGTGATTTTGAATGCCCTGTGTGAGGCATTTTGAAGGATCCCTTCTAGCCAAACAGGAAAACATACAACACTAAATACAAAATACACAAGCACTAAAACAGACACTTCTGGAAAAAGAAGGCATCTGAAAGAACCACCCACCATCATAGTCACTTGCTGATGATACATCATGTGATTTCCTTCTTTAGACAACTTTTATCATTCAGCTTTACTCCTATAATATTACTGATAGCTTTACAATACTACTTCATTGCCTATAATTAGTCTTGTAGATCTCCCTGTGAGCATACTGCTGGTAATAAAAATCATTCCATTTATTTAGCTGCATGGAAAGGTGGGATTAGACAGTTCCTTCCTTGGCATCACATACACAGCTTGGGCAGAAAAGTGTGGTTTAGATAATTAGATTAGACTCTCACCTCCATTAGCCTAGCACTATCCTACATTACCTGTGGTAGGTTTGTAGCAGCTAAGGACCAGCCCAGTGAATTTTAACAAAACATTTAATTAACCTGGGACAGATTCATACACCTAGATCTCACCACTGATTAAAAACACATAGCAGCATTTAAGTGTTGTGTTTAAAAAGCATACAAATGCAAGGTTAAAGAAGCAAATCAGTTTGACTATCATTTTGTCACTCATTACTGCAATCTTGTTTTCTTCTATAGCACAAGGTTTTGTTTCTGATCATGTCTAAAAATATGCAGCCCCAAAAGCATTGCTTCCTGGAAGAGCAGTACAACTATGCAAGCCAGTGACCTTTTTGTGGCTTTCACAGCAATGACAGTAGCTGTGAGCTTCCAAGTGGTTTTTTTTTTTGTAGCTCAAACTCAAATTCAGCTTTTAGGTACAAGAGGTTGATTAATAAAAAGAAAGGGTTTACATGGACACTTATGCAATTGGTTTCTGGAGCTTTTATGCCAGAAGTTGTTTCATGTGAAAGGAAAAGAGATTTAGCCTGACATTTGCTGTCATGAGGGGGAACTAAGTGATGGGGTAGGCTGGTTCAGAACTCAGTTGTGCAGGAAATCTTGTCCTTTCCAAGGATGTAGTGGGACTTAGTCATCAGGCCAAGCACAATTGCCACTAGAAAGAGAAGTCCCCTTTTTGGGTGGGAACAGAGATAGCTACTTTTTCCACAACATGAACAGAGTATCATCTTTTTATAAGTTTAAGTAGTTTAAATTCTGCTCCTTACAAAAAGATATCCTCAAATTTATTTCTCTGCCCTCTGAGGTGCATCTTCCTTTCCTGAGAACAACTTCCTTTGTTCTAAACATCAGAAAAATAATGCCAATATACAGAAGAATTGCTCTTGAGAATAGCAAAGATGGGGACTGACTAGGCTGACCCAGCCATGTGGGCAAAAGACAGGGAGCTGCCAATACCAAAGGAGAATAAAACATTTCAAAAGCAGGAGAAATTTAGTAAGGCAAGAAATCCAGACAATTCACTTAGAAAACTACCATGATGTTCTGCACATGTTGGGCCAGTTCTGCAACTGGTTCATTAATAGAATTAATCATCAATATTAGCCAAGGATCTGTCCTTTTACTTTTTGATTTAAATAGAAGAATCTTCAGGGAAGGTGATCTCTGTTTGCATGCAGACTGTGGATACATGATCTGCATATACAGCAGAGAACACAGATCAAAATCCATTTTCAAGAACAATTAATTGCATTTAAGTCACATTTGAAAAGTCAGTTGTACAGGAAATGGTTTTTATTGGCAGAAGAAATATTTAACAGAAATATATATCCCATTTAAACATGAGGGTTTCCAGGTCCCACCTTTTTCCTGAAATAGTTTGTACTGCATCTCTAGAAGAGTGGTCCACTGCAGCTTCTTCCACTGGCAGAAGTTATCCTACATGACTGACATGACCTAGGCATGCTAGGACCACATTCATGCTGTTAAGATCCTGAAGACAATCACACTGGGTCAAACAAGATCCACCTGTATCCTGTTTTTCCAGCAGTGGCAGATGCTCAGGCAGGGCCACAGATACCTCCTTTAGACCTCAGAGCAAGGTATTGTCTTCCACTGCTCTCTCTGCACCTGATAGTCACATTACCTCCCTGACCTCCCAGCTCTCTTCCCTTCACTACATTGTGCTACCTTCCCCCACTTTTTACTTCTCCCAGCAGCAGATTTCTTTTCACTGAAACTTAGTAAGAGCAGTATAGAGACCTGTTCCTCCCCATCACTTGCCTCTTAAGACTTTCACTTAGGGAAAAATTAAAAGAAAGATGTCAAATACACAGTAACCCTGTTTCCAGATGTGCCCCCCAAGGCAGTAAGGAGTCCAAGGGCTTCTGGAGCTGAAAAAAAAAAATCTGTGTTGGCACCATTATGTTCAACATCTGCAGTTAGTCTTGTTCTCTTATCACTTTTCCTCAGCCTTTCTGTACTTCTGGCCTCTACAGCATCCTCTACCAATGAGTTCTGCCACTTCACTATGCCCTCCCTGGAAAAGTACTTTTCCTTTTCAAAGCCACTCTCCATCAGAAGAGCCTGATGAGTAGACATTTACTGTTCTCTTCAATCCATCCATGACTAAGTCTGTACCACATCCTTTCTTCAGCTTGTGAGAGAACACTGAAGAATCTCAATTTGTACCTCCCTTGAATGGAAACGATTCTGTAGCAATCCTGAAGTGCCTTCCCCATACCTTTTCCAACAACTGCCTCCTCAGAGGGGTGGCAAGATCTGCATACAGCCTGCAGGCACACCATGGTTTATCTAACAGCATGATGATGTTTGCTGGGTTTGCTCACAGCTCCTTTCCTACCAATTCCTAACACTTGATCTGATCTTTAACCACTTCTGACACTTCCAGAGAAGTCTCCAGGGTAATACCTGAGCAGTAGTTACTAGGAGCTTATTTTTCTTGCAGTACATACACTATAGGGATTTCTTCCTCCTATCCTATTGTCTTCCCTATCCCATTAAGCCAAATACTGTCAAGCATCAGTATTTTTATGCCTGACCACAAACCCCAGCCTGTTTAACTTCAAGCCACTGACTACCACTCTACCTTGGTGTCCCCTCAGAGCATAGGAGGAGCCCTAAGAAAGGGGCTCAGTAGTAGGTCCAGCCTCCACTACAAGTTGAGTTGCTGCCACTGTGCAGCATGGATAAGCCAGGGAAACAGAAAGGCAGAAAAACTAATAGCCTCTTGGACTGCTTTCAGCTGCTCTGAGTAGTACCAGTTCCTTGTCCATCTTCCATGCAGTAGTGCTGAAGGTAGCTTCAAATAACTCAATCTACCTGCCAGTGAAATAGGGGAGGAGTATTCACATGGTCAAAGTCCACATGTGCAGAGCTGTGCCTCTACATATTGTAGCATCAGTTTTCTTATCTTATCTGACCTCCTGCATAACACAGGCCATGGGACTTCATTGAATTACTTCATGTTCAAATTAAAATTTAATCTTTCAGACAAGCCTTCATTCTTTACTTAAAAATGCCCAGAAAATTCACAACAGGTTGGCATCAGCAGTATTCAGAATCAGAATTCATGCAGCTTTTACTGTTGCTGCTGACATTTCCTGTGGTCTCGTTTGCTAGATTTATGAATCCTCTAATTCTAGTTTTGGTTCCTGTTAACCTTTGCTAAGCTAAAGGGACTAAGCTCCAGGACTCTCACAATAACTCTTACTTTCTAGCCCCTCCGTCACTCTCATGGCTCATCTCATCTCATCTCCCAGTTTCCCTGCATCTTTTGGAAGGACATCCTATATTTTGACACACTTGAGTGGCAGAACCACCCTTGCCAGCATAACAGCTACTCTACCCTCACAGAAAAGTCCTTGCTTTTGCTCTTGTTTTTCAAGCAGATTTGTAGAAGCTCTTGTGATAACGGCAGCTGGAGCTTGCATTCAGCCAACTGAACTTCCCTCATACCCTGCACACTACCAGCTCTTAAGTCTTCATTACTTCCTAGGCTACTGCATCAGTTTGTTCAGCCAGGTCACCTGGTCAGTGCCTGCTCTCCCAGGTTGTATCAGGGTCATCCAATCCAATGACCACCCTGATGACTAATAACTGATTTCAATCAAGGAGTAAGAGACCCTGGCAGGCACATAGCCATACCTTCCAAGGATACTCTTCATTTCCACCAACTTCCAGCTTTGGGACTGCCAAAGCCAGTGCCTGCCTCTGCCAGCTTTGCTGAACTACATGGCCAAGAGGCCAAGCTTCACCTTTTTTACTGTAGAAAGCAAAAGAAATTAAGACCTTTATTTGCCTCATTTTAAGAGTAATTTACACAGCTTTAAGTGACATTTTAAGCAATACATATACTCTGGAGTGATATAGTGAAAACTAAATTGCATTTTAAAGTTCTCTTGAGGACAACTCTGCAGCCTTCAAAAAGCAGCTAGATTAACCACAAGAGAACAATCTTCATGAATGCTACTAAAGAAAATGATTAAGTTGTCAATTTGTTTTAATCTAAGTCTTACAGTTTAGCAAGACTCCTTCAAATCATAACAAAACTTGAACTACATATTCTTCACGTTTTACTAGATTTGCTATGTAAGTTATACTGAAGCACTTGAATAAGCTTAGGATGTTTCAGCATGAAGTTCCCTTTAGCCTTGGGCATACATGAAGTCCTAAGGTGGTTCAGTATCAGGGGAAAAGAGCGCTACTATAAGCTGGTATACTAAGTTTGCTATTTGACCTAAACCTGAAAGTAGGATTATTGTAAGCATTACATTATTAGAAATCAGTACATTTATCAAATGTTCAGAAATACCATCTGCTTTACTTAAGAGAATGGGTAACGAAATACATGAAGAAAGTGGTGTTCAGTTTACAGTAAATTTACACGAGGTCATCATAAGCAGTAGGAGCCCAGCCACAATACACTAGATAATATAAGCGCTGCTGGTTCTGAGCACCATGAATTTCCCTTGCGGACTGCCTCGGCTATTGCGAGAGCCCTCTATAGAGATTTACCAAGCATAGTTCTTAGCATAAATGACTTAAAACCTTGTGATTGTCTCCAGTTAAAAAGAGCATGCTGGTTTTTATCAGAAAGCCTTATCTACTTTTCTAGTTTTGAATCAGTGATTACAAAATTAAACCCAAACCAAAACAGCAACTAAAAATAAGCAGTGTTGGCCAGTTTTGAGCATGTTTGCCAATTATAGTACTATAATGTCCTTGAGGACATTATATTTGTCACAGGTTTCATGTGAGCAGGCAGCACTGGGGGAGAAGGGCACATATTAATGATCTCCTAGAGCTAAAGGCTGCAGCAAGAGCTCATGCCTGCAAGGCAACAGCAAACCCCAGCAGGAGGAAAGGCTTTGTTTCCAAGTCCCAGAGATTTTAATACAAGTTTCAGGGTGAGGTTCTTAATTGCTGTTTTTACATAGTTACTATCCCATTCCCAGTGCCCGCATTTCTCACAAGATTGAAGAGTTTCAGCCCTTCCATAAGTTTGTTTTCTGGAGTCATAAGGTAGTAGGAAACATCTTTTTTACTTAAAGGGAATGTGAAATTTTGCTATTAGACAGGAACCTATAGATGCAAAACACTACAAAACAGGTAAAACCCATTCTTCCTCTTAATGTGGGAAGTAACTCTGAGGGCCTGAGAAGCTGGTATTGGCAATGTTGTCTTTCGTAAAGTATAAAAGTTATGCTAAAACTTTTTCTGTGAAATAATGGAAATAAATGAATTTGCACATTTAAAGGGATTTTAGCTTATTTATTGCAGTCCTCATCCCTTTATCCAAATTGGAGTAACCTAGGAAGTCATCTAACTACCTCCTTATCACAAAATATTTTTAAGTTGGCAAATACAACCCAGAAGCCCCAGGGATTTGTCCTCCAGAAGGTGTAATACCCCTGCCCCACCAGGACATTTATAACATTTGACTTTCATTTAATCTTACCCAAATAACATGAGATTTTAAACATTCTAATGTGGGCAATTTGTGGCATGCAACCTCTTTATGAGCACTGGCAAGAAACATTACTAGTAACCACTCCAGGGAGGATATTACCAAGTATTACCAACCAGTTTGGCAAGTGGTACTAGCTTCTCTAGGTCTATTACTTGCCAGATGTTTGTAGTGCCTTCCCACAAGCACTTCAGTATGGTACAAGTGTTATTATTTCTATTCTACTTGTAATTTTTTCTTATTAAATATTTAAATAGCAACAGATTTTTATGGTATTTTCTTTTTAATTCATACATTAATAATTTAAATAATTCAAGTCAGGGCAGTTGGAGCCAACAGGTCAACAAGAGGTCTTGGCAACTCAGGCAAACCACGGGGCTATAAACCAAAACAGCTTAGCAGGAAGGGGAAAGGATGGCCCAGCACCTCTACAATTTCTTTATCAGCAAATTCCTTCTGCTGCCTCCTAGGATTACCTCAGATTTGCACCTTCTTTTACTACTGCCTTATTCACATTTCAGTTAAAGCTCATCATAGAAGTCTAATAAAATTCAAAAAAGGATTTTTTTAATGCACACCCACAATAGCTATCTATTTTAAAGCCAGATCTCAGTACAACTTGCTTGGCTATGACATTAGTCACTTCAGTCCAGTCCAGAGTTATGTTTATATGCCTTTGACACTGCTTTACCTGCAGTAATAGGAAACAAAAGCTCTACAGTGATAGCATTGTATTTTAGGTAACATGAACTGTGAAGCTTCCTAGCAATAGAAAACATTTAGGACCCAACGCAAACAAGGCACACAACAGAAGCTTAGCAACCAAACCCAAAAACGACCAATCCTGAAAGATTGATCCAAAAAGTGCCTAACACCCATCAAAAGGATCTGGGGGCTCATAAGGAGAGCCCCAGATGCATTTCAGCAGCCAAGAGGCTGCTGCCTTTTGTAAAATACCCAGACAGCTACAGCATTCACCCTGGAAACCAGAGATCCAGATCCTTTTGGCTTTTTGTTCCTGACAGCACTTCCAGTCACCTTGCCCCAGGCTTCAACTTAGCAGTATTGGGCAGGAGGGGACAGAGAGATGCTTCCTGCTCCTCCTAAGCAAGCTGCATTGCTGTGCAGTGAATAGTGCAGAATCACTGGGCCAGCAAAGAGAGCCAGTGACAGTGTGGCAAGAGCACTGAGCTTGAGGGGAAGACCTGGGTTGTAGCCTCAGCCAGGATTGGGCTTTAGTCAATTAGTATTTTAGTGCAAAGTAAGTAGCTCTGGGAGCAGGGATGGGAACCCAAGCTTCCTGCTTGGTGGGTGTCATATCCAAGAGTTTAGTCATTTCTCATTTGTATTTCCCTCCTACAAGCACCTCTCCCTACCTTTCATAAGAGGGAGGAAAAAACCCCAGCTTTTGGAGAAAGGAGAGTTGTGGCTGTGATTACCCAGGGGATGCCAACCAATTAGGATGAGAAGTAAGGCACCCAAGCTGCAGGATTCAGAGCTCAGCCCTACATTTAACACTTCCTATGGGGTACCCCCACACTCGTGCATATTGATTTTCAGTAGCTCCCAGCTCACCATGGTGGCAGTCATAAGCTCCTCCCTGCAGCACAACCTTCCCTGTGCCAGACATATGCCAGGTCCCATTGCAGGGCTTTAAAATACACTCCAGTACTTTGGGACTCCCCTCCTACAATGCATGCCACTTGCCCAAGGCAGACAAAAAGAATATGGCAAGATCTTGTTGGAAGCCCTGGGGAACTGCTCCTCCTTACTCCTTCTGCTTGTTATGAAGTCTTCTCAAGCCTTTCCTCCTTGAATTTTGTGCACTGTACATATGCTGCCAACACATGGAATATATACTTGTTTTCGCCATCAGAATAGCAAGGCTGATAAGAAACTTCAGAAAAGTTGCCTCTTTGCCCATCTAACACATGTTCCTTTCCAGCCAGGAACATTCCTGAGACTAGTCCTTAATCCCTGGCCAGAGGAAAACAAAATTGTGCATAATTATCAGGCTGCAAGTCAAAGATGGACAACCTCCTACTGTTCATCTTTGTACCCAACATGCAAACAGGAGGTGGCAATCTGCATGCCTCACACAGGCAGTAAACCTCAGTCTGCCACTTTAACTCACCATCCAGTCTACCAGGCTAGCAAAGGCTTTTGTGTTCGAGAGAAGGAAAGATATTCCTTTTCCCTTTTAAAGGGATATGAATTAAAGATCAAGGTTCTAGCCCCTGGGTTTTATTTCTTCTGTGAAAGACCATATTAGGCTTCATCAAATAGAGTGAAAAAGACCTTATAAAATATGACCAAAGCCTTCCAGTTGTCATAAGAGTGGATGTAGAACAAATGTGCAGACTGCACCCCTATTTACTTAGCAGCATGAGGCCAGGTTGATAACAGGAAAAAGTTAAGTGGGAGAAAAAAATACATTTGTGTAGCTTGCTGCATTTTAGAAATTAGAAGTGCACTTTTTGATTCAAAGGTCCAGAAAGTTTAGCCAGATGTCAAAGGGATCACAGGCAATAATCCCCACTATTTTTCTATTTAAATAAAATAGAAGATCAAAGTATTTCCAAATGAAACATTCACAAATGCTGTCAAGATTTGAGCTATGAATTTAATTCTGAAAGTTTAGATAATTATAAATTATCCACACATATGAATTTTAAGAGTAGTTCTTAACTACAAGTTATAACAGGCAAAAATGATGGCCAGAAGTCTTTGAGACTAAAAGCCAGGCCCTTAGAACACAATATAAACTTTGGAAGAATCTGAATGAACAACTAAATGAAAAGGAGCAGAGGTATTTAGGTACATGAAGCCACAGAGGCATTTGAGATCCCCCTTCTTAAAGCTTAACTTTCTGTCCAGACAACATAGTATTTCCCATGGCCCAGCAGAGGTAGAGGAGTGGAGAGCACCAGCAGCCTCAGAAAACCTCTCCCATGCCCCAGAAGCATATGTGACTAGATGGCAAACAGCTCATAAGATGCTAAGAAAAAAGCTTGTTTTAAAAATAGCTTCTAAACCTCCTTGCAGCTTGCCTTTAAGTAGATTTAAGATCTATTTAAAAAGCCTAGCAAGTGCAACTCCTACATATCATGTATTTCAAAGGTAGCTAAAAAAATATACTGCCTTCTTTCAGCCCAACATTTTCTGTCTCAGATCTCAGATTTTTATATTTCTGTGGAATTTCACAGGCACAGCAGTCTAGGAAAGACTAGCCCTGCCCTGAACCATGCAGTTTGCACCCATGCTGACTCACCTGGACAATTTTCCCATTCTAGCCTTGAAGCAGTAGATATGAACTTAGATGGACAGTGGATATCTGTGTTCCCAGCTCTTACATTTTTTCAAATACTAATATCTGCAGTTTTTCTTAAAGCTGCAGCTCTCACTGTGAAAATATCNCCAAGAGAAGGCAGGACAAGCCAAATGAACATGATTAATGGTCTGAAAACCAAAGTAAAACAAAAAAGGGGAAAGTGTGTATTTTTAAACTCACTCATGATTTCTGGAGCTGACTCAGTTTTCACAAATGCCTGATTTAGCAGTAAAATTGAAGTATTATTAAAGTACTATCTGAAAGGAAGACAGAGAAAGTACTGCTGGTGAGCCTTTTGGTGTTTAATTAGATTTCCTGGAAGTGTTCCCCTTCCTTCTCAACTCTAGACATTACACTTTGTTTGATCAGAAAAAAGCACAGCTTTCCTTCCCCCAAAGATTAGCAAGTTCCTCACCAAAACATTTAGTAAAGAACAACACTAGGCTCCTTCCTACCCAGTTGCCATCTCCCTTTCCTACCCAGCCCCAGGGCTGCTCCTGGGATTTCCTAATCTCTGCATCCTTGCTGGAAAGAGCAACAGCAGGAGCATTTCACAGCCTACTCAAAGGCACTCAGTCCACTTCCAGATGCTTCCCTGCAAGCAGCAATTGAGATTTTCTGCCCTGAGTCAGCCCTTATGTTACCCACAGTGGATGTCCCTGGATTTTGAGGGGAACACTGAGATCCCCTCTATACCAACACTAGATGCTCTATCCCATCCCCATGCCTTTGAGGTGTTGATGCAGCAACTTCACTGGCAGAATTAGTCCTCACTGCAGCTGTGGCAGCTGCCCAAGTGAGCAAGGATAACCCACATGAATGAGCTTAGCCTGACACAGCTCCACTGAAACCAGTCTGCAACACTGCTTAATACAGCTGAGCAATAAGGCTCCAACTTCAAGTTTTGTACTTGAGTTATCCCAATAAGTTGGTTCAGCTCTGATAAATTACTGCTCCACAAGCTACTGTACGGGATTTAACACATCTGATCTGAAGTGGTACCTCTGGCTGCTGATACAGTTGCTTCATTTAAATTAAAAATTTAAGAAGCCCTGAATCTGAAATGAATCTGAGTCAGAGCTGATTTTTACTGTTGAACTCTGCTTGGGCAGAGACTCTCTCCTCTTATTTATGCAAGTATTTCAAGAAAAAAATAATAGTGTTATAGCATATGCATGACTTTCACTTACATAAAACAGGTGTCCATGCACCTCACTTCCTGGGGAGCAGTATTTTCTTCTTCCAAGTAGATTCATATTCTTAAATCAGAAAACTGAGAATGGTTTCAAACTGAAATAATCCAATTGCTTTCACAGAAATTACCAGACTACTATAATACACAGGTATGGCAATATCAGTTTATTTTTTGAGGGTCCTGCAATAAGGAGCTGTCAAAACAGAAGAGAAAGTATCCAACAAGACTTAGTGATGTCCATAGAGGGGTGACCTCTTCAGGTGATCCTTTGGGGTCACAGGGCACTTCCAAACAACATTACATTCAAATTACATATCAAGTTACATTACATCCATCAGCATCTGCACATTCCTGATCACACCACTCAAGAGGGAAGACTTTTCCCTTCCCAAAGCTTAAGGCATGTTGGATTATTCTTTGAAATCTTTTCATTTATTAATTCTGAAGTCCCTCCTCCACAAACATACTTCTGCCAATTTTCTTTCATCTTGACCAAGTACATCTTAACTGATAAGTAGAGCAGAAGACCAAATCTGCTGCTTCAGAATACTGTTATTACAAATAAAGCAAGCCAGACCTACATGAGGTGACAGCCAAGAGCTAGCAGGTTTTTCCTCATCAAGTCAAAACAGAAATGGCTGCAAGTTAACAGGACAGTTTTACATTTCCAAAAATCTGAGTATGTTTAGCCTTTATCCACCAATTCAATCAATTTATCACCAGTTCAAGCACTGAAAAGAGACTGATGCTAGGGATGTCCCCTACCCCATTTTTTAATCCTGTTGTGCCTGTTTTCCTAATGCCCTCTTCAATTCTATTTTTAAACTGTTGCTATTATCAGGTCTCCTGGGTATAAAGCTAACTATGTTCATGTCTCTGAAGCTGGCATCTTAGCCATTGTAGGAGTTGTGGCAAAATGTGGATTTTGAAACATGCACATTTTTTTAAATAATCAAGTTCTCTTCTCCCTGCCCTTGTTCACCATTGCTTTCCTAGATTTCACAATAAGGTAGAGGTTGCTTGCTTAGTGTTATTCTGTTAAAGCCAAGAAATCATGCAATCCCCCTCAGTAATTATATTCTAAATGCATCTTAAGAGCCAACAAGTTGTAACCTAAGTTACAATATCATTTTCTAATTGTACTACCACTCTGAAATTGTGATTTTTGTGACTAAAACATCTATAACTTCAAAGAACATGCATTTGTTCCCTGCCTTGCAGGTAGAAATGCAATGCTCCTTTTTAAGGGACAACTCAAATTAACACTACTTGAGAGTAACAACTTCGGGGAGACCCTGAGTCAGGCTCTCTCCCTTCCCCTGCTGCATGGTACAGATGTTCTGATTAATGTTCTTGATTAGACCACCTCTCCCATGCTAACACTCTGCTTCATCAGTTCTCCCCTTGGTCCTTCTAACTTGGGAGACTGAGTTTTGGGGAGTTCTAAACTTGTGCCAAAGTGCTGGCTAGCATGGGGTAGAACAGTGGCCCTCTTTAGGATCATTGTCCTGGGGAAAGAAATCCCTCCAGTTTGCAGGCACCCAGAAATCATCTTTAACACAAAGACATTGAAGTGAAAATAAGGACTTTTTACTATAGTGCAAAGCTTAACAAAACTAGTTACTGTATTGAGACAGGTACCCAGAGAGAAATGATAAACCATGTTATATTAGCTACCAGTACCATGCAGGAGTTATGTCAGAAAATTCTTTCACTTAGCTGCCAGAGTGCTTACACAGATCTGCCAAGTGGTATTTGATCCAAGACCTAGCCTCAGGCTACCTTTATTGGAAATCAAGCCTGAGCTGAGCACAGAAGCAGCAGCTTGTCCCCATGATTTCCCCACCACCCCCCCCCACCATCCCACTTCAGCACAAAGCCTTCCTTCCTGCTCATCCCTCCAGGGGTTCTTATGACTCATTTAGATGATACTTTTAATGCTTGTGTGAGAGACTGTTGACTTAAAGATAAAACAAAGACATCCATTGGGATAGGTATCATCTGACCAGACAGTAAACAAGCCATTTATTGAAGGTGAATGAAACTCCTAACTTAATACATGACTAAAAAAAAGAAAGCCATAGAAAATTACATTCCTGCTCCAGACTAGTAGGAGTACAAACCTTTGTTTGGAATGCAGGTTTTAATGATTCAGAAAGTAATAAGCTGCTTTTTTGGGGTTAAGACCTAAAGCCTATTTTAGGATGGAGAACTATCACAGCAGTCACAGCAGTTCAGGGATGAAAGCATGCCTGATGTGAGCATCTTTTTAACATGGGCTGCAGGACACTGACTTTTCAAGTACAATATATACTTCTGTTTTTCTCTTCCTGCATAACATGGGTCAGGTACACCTTATATGTAACATTAAGAATTGCTTCATTGGGGTGCATTCAGAGGATTCATTGTCTCATGGTCTATGAGACTTGGTGTTATCAAAACACTTGGGCCTACAGCCATTCATGTTGGCTAGACAGAAGTCAGGAAAAAACAGAACAGTACTGCATCTCATATAACAATCTCTATCTAGGTCAGCTGTATTTTTTTAACAAGCATTAAGTGTTTTATTATACATATCCAAATAGGTTCTTTGTTTCCTTAATCAACTCTACTAAAGAGAAAATTCTCTGGCAATACTATAATGCCTAAACCTACATTGTAGCACCATTTGCTGAGAAAGCCTCAAATGGTTTGAGGGGGAAGCATAGATGCTGAGTGCCCAAGAGAACAGAAAACTTATCCTCTACTCTCTCCACAGTAGGCATGACAGAGCAACAGAAAAAATACCCTGTTCAGGAGGATACCACTCCACTGTAGATTGATAGGTCTAACTGCATTGGAAGATTTAGCATGCACATTAAGATGCCAGACATCACTGGAGGAATGAAATGGACACATCCCTTCTGCTGCCTCTGCTCTCAGCAGAAGGCAGTGCAGACAGACAAAGCAACAGTACATTTAAGGGCCACACCAAACCCAGCAGAATACCTCAAAGGCCTAGCAATGGAAATACAACAGCAGGAGGAAGGCTTGCAGCTGCAAAGAAAATTATTCTTCCCTACAAACAAGCAAAACTATTTGAAGTATCAAGAATCACAGAAAGGGTCAGCAAAGAAATTGAACATTACTGTACAGCCAGAGTTTCTAATGTTGTATTTATTACCCATAAAGCATAAAAACCCCAAGTATTACCCAAATAGACAACAGAACCCATAGCAAAACTAAAGATCATTTCACCACAGACTAGTGTCTAAAGACATAACTTGGAACCAAGAACTTTCCTAATACAGAATCACACAGATAATGCACCCAAATGAAAGAGTAAGAACTAAAGCTATGCAAATAGCACATATGCCTATCCAAGCTTAATAGAAGCCCCCCAACTCCCATAAGTTTTACAAGGCTCTTTTAGAAATGATCACTGGAAACTTGTTTGACCTGAATCAAAATAGAGGGGGAAACACATACCATGTACCCACAAACAGCCAATAGCATGTCAACTGCCTCATTACTAGCAGCATTTGTGTCTTGCCTAGTTCAAGAGCAGCACAGTTTCAGAAGCTGGAGGCCCATTCTGTGAAGCCCTCTGCAACACAGTAACCATACCAGGCTCTTTTCCACTTCAGAGAACAAGACCCTGCTGAAGAGAAGCAGGAACCAGCTTACTGAAACAGAGAGCACAGTGGGGATACAAAAAGCTGCGCTGAGATCTAGGGAAGTCCTGCAGCAGCATCCTCAGCCACACCACCACAGCCCTGACACTAGCAAATACAAAATCCTGACCTCAACTCCACTCCAGGGGTAGATGCTCTTAATGATTATCTGCACTGTATGAACACACCCCTTTTACATAAAAGTCAGTTACTTGTCCAAGTCATCCCTGCTGTGCAACCTAGATGTCACTATCTCTTGTTTTCAGATCCAGAGTGTCCCTGGTAACCGAGTAGCAAAGCCTGCACTTACAGTCACAATTTCAGACTAATCACTTAGAGAAGTCAGGCAAATACAAACCTCCCTATTTATAGACAGAGCAGTTAAATGATTTGATTGTGGCCCACTCACATCAGTAAGCATTTGCAGAATTAGATCACAAATGTTATGTTAGAGAAGAAAAAATTAAATGCAACCCCACAATCCACTACCATTAGTAAAAAAGGAAAATAGGGGCAGGGAAAAATGGCTGGACTTGCTCCTGTTCCTCAGCAATATGTCCTGTTTCTTGTTTCCATGGAGAAGGAACAAGCTATCATCTTTGGACAGAAGATGGAGGGCTGAACTCTGTTCATGGCCATGAGACTTTCTGCATGACCTCAGGCAACTCACTTATGTCTTTCCATGCCTGAGTGTGCTCATGAGTAAAATGAGATTTGATTTGAAATCCATGCTATTCCCTTTCTAACAAGGATAGGAACATAGACCCAGAGAAAGTACTGAGCAACAGTTAACAGTTCTGGACAAAACCCAGGAAATGCCTACTTAAACCTCAATGAGCAGAGCCTGCCCCTTACAGTATTTCAAGTTAGTAAGCATCTTTCACTGCACTTTTCATATATCTTCCATCTGATATTTCAGGAATACTCATAACTGTTGGACAAAGTTCAGCTTTTTACAAGACACCCATGAACAAGGAGCTCAATTTTCTCCTTGCAAGCAATGGATAGATGTTAAACCACTTGTAGAAGATTACAGAATAAGGCTATGTAAGACAGGAAAACACTTCTTGTAGGCCAATCCTGCCCTGTAACGAGGTCTCTAGCAGAGTTCCCACACATCTCAGGGGCATCAGACCAGATTCTTTAAAGCTTTCAGATTCCATTTCAGTATTCACCAAATTATAGAGTTTACTACAGCCTAAGTAGTGCTTGATGTTTGAGAAAGTGATCTACAGACACTTAGTGTTTTCTGTTCTCTTCAGAAACAGACATCAGTGCAGGAGGCACTGTTGTCTGCTTCTGACATATAAAGTGGAAGCTGCTTTGAAATGGTAAAGTGATTTCTTGAAAGTACTTAAGCTTTATTCTTTTAGATTCATTTAATTTTTATTTAAATCTCCTTTCCCTGTATTACCATGTTGAAAAGACCTTGCATTAAATTATCTTTTACAATAGTCATTACCCAAGTTTGTTCTTAAAGATGACAGGTTTCTCAACTGAACTCCAAGGAAAGCAGGCTGGCCCTATGTCCCAATTTAATTGTAGTTCTTTCAAATTAGTACTTGTAGCAGGAGAAGCAACTATGAAATTAATAAATCCAGAAATTCATGGAATAACTATAGGCTTTCTGAAAAACAGCATGAATGATTCATTGCTTTAGTTAAACTACTTATCATTAGCTCAAGTAGCAAAAAAATGAAGACAGCAGCTGGTGCTTTAAAATCTTAAGAAAAATGCAGAAGATAAGGCAGCATTGGGTCTCTTGGGAAAAGAACTTGACTGTAGTGCTCCCTCCCTCAAGGATTCAACTTCTAAAACCCCAAGAACAAGAAAACACACTCTCTTCTGGGTATGTCTAACTCTGCATCCTTTTGATAAGGCAAACTTTTTATTTCATTTGAGTTAAACTGGGGAGTTAAAAAACCACACATCACATTTTCACTCTCCTGCTTTAAAATGCAGTCTGTAGGTTCAAAGAAGGGAAAGCAATCACTCAAAATCTTCTAAGACCTTTCAGAATAGAATATATTATAAAGCTACTAAATAGATGCTCAATATCCAAAGCAGCTTAAAGCACAAAAAATAGAGATTATAAAGCCAGCTGAAATGTTTATGTAGATTATAACAGTTCTGAAAACAAAGTCTTTTTTCTCCTAATGAGCCTGAAGCAAGCTATCATTATTGGAGCTGTTCTTTCTACCTGTTGGTACTGGCCAATAGCTTGGGGGATCCAGTTTCCAGTCCTGCTAGTACACACCACCCATCCTAGTATGCTAACCATTCACATGATTGGACATTACATTTCACTATCCCAGCCAAGAAAGCCTTTACTTCTTGCAAGGTTTGACTTCTGAATAAAACAAACAAAAAGAAGCAGCATTTATACAATTTTGTTGCATTGAAAGAATACTTAAGTTGATAAATACCTTCCTTCCCTCCCTCCTTCCTCAAGAAGGATATAAAATTTCTATTTCTGTAGGAAGTTCTAAATAAAAGGCACAAAGATAAAATTTGACTGAATCACCTAGGAAGCATAACAGCAAGAAGTTCAAATGCATAAAACTGATTAGCCAGTATCCAATATTAGCTAAGTGCTTCACATTAAACATTAGAGCTTGGTACTTTATTGTTATTAAAATACTTGCATTGATATTTATTCTAGTCTAGCAATAGAAGAGACATCTCTTAACAAGCATCTAAGCAACTCTAGTGAAGTTACATAAACCAGCATCTCCACATGCTTAGAAGCAGACCAAGGGAGGACCAGAAGCCAACAGTTCATTTGTCCAGCTCTAGCCAACTTAGTGCTCATTCAAATCCTATTTCATCTGGCCTGCCACTTGGCTAGGTTTGGTAATTCACAAATAGCTTGTAGGAACTTGTCTCCAAAATTGTTACTTATCTAGCTAAGTTTGGTTACATTGGTCAGATATTTCTTAAGTATTACTGAAGGAGCTAAGCAGAGAGGAGATGAACACCTTGAAAAACCATCTGCTTGAAAAAACCAGACCAGAGTCAGAAGTAAGACTTCAGAAGATCTCTTCTTACATAAATACATCACATCCTCACAGAAGCTGATAGAAGCACCACACCAAAACACAGAAATTGAAATGCATCCTATTTATTTCCTTAAATATAGACTTGAGGTAAAGCTTGGAGAACTCCAACACACAAGACTACTCGACCAAATGGTTGCTGAAACATCTACACCAAACATTCATCTCAGCCAACCCTGACTAACAGCACACAGGTCTACACAGCCACGGATGAACCCAAGAAACAGATAAGTACGCAGTAACATATCTCCAACCTACCCACCCAACTTTCCAAGTAAACAAGCAGCAAGATCCATGAAGGAGGATGAGCCTGGAGCTGAGGACGACCACAGTGAGTAAGGCCAGACTGGTGACAGGGTACATCAACAGCAAAGACAAGGCAAAATGATGAGCCAAGTGCAGCATCCAGGAGCAGCAGGAAACAGGGCTACTACATAGGTCCCAGCTCTGTCCAGGGCAGGAGACCAAAGGTAGGATTGGAGCCAAGCAGGCTACCTGCAGCATAGGACCAGAACCCACCCAGAAACACCACCCTCAAACCAGGGGTAACTAAACCCTCCCCCCTGGGCTTAAATAGGGCTCCTGGGCCAATGGGCAGAGGGTTTGTGGGAAGCTCAGGTGGGGGTCATCTGGGCCATTAACACTGATCGGTGCCTTCAGGGCCTTGCCTACAGTTAGTCCTAATTTGCTTTCTCTGTGTCTTTCTTGCTTTTGTTATAGTATAGATCTTTGTTGTCCTCTCCCACAGTCATCTCTTCTAATACCTAAAGACTCCTAGTCTACCTAATCATTCTTCCTACGGAAACTGTGTGATTTTGTCACTGTGATTCTCACTGTCCTCTGAGCCCTCTCCAACTCTATATCCTCCTGAGGTGGAAGAAGAGCAGAACTTCACATGATATTCTGGAGACAGAGATATTACAAATTTATACAGGGCATAATTTTTACCTGATGTTTTGTTCTCCAAGTCTTTTTAATAACTCCAAAAGATTTGGATTTTGCTGGTTTAGTCACTACTGAGCACTGAACTGTCATTTTGAAAGGGCTGTCTATTGAAATCACACCAATATCCTGAATAATAAAACCTAGAACCCTTTTTTTTATGCACAAAGTTAGGATTGCTTTACTTTCCTTTGAATTGAATTTCCTCTGCCTTTTGGTGCTGAGCTGGACAGTATTTTGAGGTCCTTCTGCCTGTCTTCCTAGCTAGCCCTCATCTTCACTACCTTGACTAACTGAGGATCTTTGGCAAAATGCGTTCCCTGGCTATCCGCTCCCCTTTTCTGACCATAGGATATATCTGCCTTTCAGACCATTCAGACTGGGAGGGACCTCACGGTAAACATGTTCGGCAGGATGGTTGCAAGAAGTCTCCACCAGCAGCAGACCTGACTCCTAGCCCCTCACTGGGCTCTGTGGGCACCCCAGCACGCTGTAGGCCTGGTAGCAAGGGATGCAGTGGGGACAGGAGCGATGTGACACAGAGCAGGTACAGACTGCGGTACTCATAAAAGGCCGTAGTATCTTCACCCCTTACTGTGTTAATCCACCTCTGTATTGTCACCATTTTGGTAGAAACGGTGTGTCTGGCTGGCAGGTAGAGGTGTAGGAAGGAGACGTTTTTGAGCTCTGCTATATATAGCACAAGTCTAAGGAACTGTTGCTATTAATCTCTATCCCAGCAGCAATTTGCCTGCAACAGGGGAAGAGAGAAGCTTGGGGGCCATGCAATTCCCAGGATATAATACATACATGCATACATCATACCTCCTTACTTGAAAACTTTAAGTTTGGCTTTAGGCTTTACTCTGGAGAAAGCCTGCTCCACATCTCTCATTCTCACCCATCAACCTTTCTCTCCCTTTGCCTATTTCTTTCAATGCTTGTTTCCATGGATCAGTCTCTTTGCTGTGTTATCTAACAGCTATTTACAAGTTTTGGCTTGTGTAGGCAGCTCACCCTCTCCTCCAGGTATCAGCGTGAACACACGAGGCCTCCCCTCTAAGCTTTCACATCTCTTCCAGCTGAGGATTCATCCACAGATAGTCCCCTTCAACAGCAATGAAACACCTACAGCCCCAGCTCCCAGCCATTTCTGTTGCCCCTGCAGCACTCCAGGCTTCTTCACTGCTATTTTAGGAGTGATTATCGTCACCCCCTGGGTTTTCCATGTCTTTGAAGGTGGGCACAAGAAAAAGAACAAATCCTTCTATTCCCCCCCAGCTGTCATTTTTTCTTGGAGTTTTCACCCTTTTGCTTGAGTCAGCCTGTTTTCCTCCTCAGACCCAGCAAACAGTCTGCTGAATACTTCGTTTTCACCACAGGTTGCAAAATGCCTGCCCTGTTGAGGACATGTAGTCTCCAGGCAGACTGCAGACTACAGCCCAAACCCTGTAATTTACAATTTGTGGTCAAACACACCACCAAGCAACAGACAAAATATCATGTTACCCCTCACCCCCCCCAAACGCTCACCCTTGCAGAGAAGGAGATACTCCTTCCTTTCAAGAAGTCCCACCCAAGCTTCTGACTTTGTTGGCTCTCCTGGTCACTGGGGTCTTCTCTGGGAAAGCCACTACCTAAAATTATTAATAGCACTGCAGAAATACACACATTGGCATGACTATCAGCAGCTAGGTCAAGGCACACAAAGACCTGCTAGGTATTTGGAGTATTTCTTTTACTCATGCCTAGTGCATTAGAAGTTCAAAGGCAAAAAAAAAAAAAATGCCACTTTTGCATCTGTTGAGAACAGCCAAGCAAAAAAGTGCCGGAAGCAGATCTTACATATGGAGAGCAGAAAGCTGTTTTGCAACATCGCCCATAATCTCACGTTTTTTGATTTTGTCAGACATTGATCTTGAGTCTCTCAAGCTGCTGAGAGACTTTACTGCTTCTTTAAACCAAGGCTGCTGTTTGTTTATTATGAACACAATCCTGCAAGGCAAAAAGTACCTTCCAAGACATGTTGAGCACATTCGTTATCACCACTGTCCTAGCTGCACTTCTCCCAGGTAGGTTTTTTGGGAGTGAAGGAGATGCCACCTCAGGAAACTAGAAAAGGACAAAGTTTATCCCTGTGGGATGGAAAATGTCATGAAAACCGTCCATCAGAGGCGTTAGGATAAAGCTGTGGTAAACCTTGGATCCAAAACTGAGTCTTGCTGCTTATACCTCATAGCAAAATAAAATAAAAGTAGTATTTTTAATGCTTTCAAATTAAACATGACTAGATCTAGAGCTAGACCTCAATGCAGAAATCCCAAAATAGCTTGCATAAGATTGTCCCAAAAGTATCTAACTTCTCAAGCTGGCTAAAGATATCTGATGACCAGTAAATATTTGCCTAATGCTTAAAAAATTTCATGTAATTCCTTTGAACTTTTCAAGGCTGTACTGACACTGCCCCTGTAAGGATTTAAATGTCAAATATACTGATAAGACATTTCTGGATGCTTTGTGGTCCAGCAGGTTCTTTTGGTCCAACCAATTCATCATGAATTCAGTCAGATTAATTGCAGCACAAACACTTGCAGATTTACCCTTTGCTTTTCAAGATCAAAGAAATATGTAGGACAAGACTTTATGAATCAGTCACAGAAGTGAATTTATGCTTATCAAGAGAACCCATTTCTCTTCAGTCTTCAAGTGAAACAGTGAAGACTCATTTTCCATTTTCTATAGGGCTGTCTGTTTCAGTTAAAGACAGAAACATCCTAGCTTGTGGATAAATTAGTAGCATACTCAATTCAGAAAAAAAGATGGACTTGCAATTTTCAGCCTGGATGGCAGACATTTGTCTTCTACATTCACCCCCAAAATAAAATTTGCTATGTAATTCCAAGCAAATCACTTCACCTAGATCGTGCTTTCATCTCCTACCCCACTAAACCATAACCACACCTGTATCTTCCTATCACAAGGTGCCATTGCAATCCTCAGTGTATTTTTTTGTGCTTATTAAAATGCTTCCTAAAAAGCACAAAGGTTTTTAAGTTCTCTGACAAGAGGCCAGGAAATGGTAAATTATTTTTTGTAATTAAAGACCAATGTATAAATGTTTTATTTGCAACTGTGAGCATGTGCAGTTACGTTCCTCAACCTATTAACATACATTATTAATATAGGCATGCAATGCCATGGCAACTGACTGTGAGAACAACAGTGTTCACCAGTAAAACAAGAATGCATGTCTACATATATGAATATATGTATTTAATACTTGAGATCGTGTCATCAGTAATGGTATGTGGTAATATGGTAACTAGGTTCTCCTTATTTATTAAAAATCATACAAAATGATATAGGCACATATAAAATCAATAAATTCCAAAGCATAGGTAATCAGCCATTTCCTTCAATAAAAGACCCTGTAACAGTTTCCCATTCCCTCTTTCACCCTCTTAAGCAGCATAGTTTTCTGGGGATAGGAACAAAATGCCTAGCACAGCGTTTTACTCAGTGACTGATACACTTTGAAGGGGACTTCCATCAATTCACACGTACTTGCTATGTATTTCTATTTGCCTTTATGCTGAGGTAGACTTTATCAGGAAAACAGCCAGAAAGGGAGGTGTGAAGGAAGGGTCTGTGCTCCATGCCCTGATCTCCTGAGTCTGGAAGGTGGTTTCTGTATAAATACTGTCAGTGGGCACATTGTCATTCTTCTGTGCAAAAGCAGAGAGGGATTTCTCCTGTCTTCCTCTCCCATTAAGCTGGAGTGAGCTTGTTTTCAGCCATCAGCAATACATTGAGGCACACGTACCCACATAGTGTCTGTGTGTTTCTGAGCTGCCACCTGCGAGTTCATGGCCTGTGCTCTTAGCCTTCACTCTTCTGAGAAAGGTATAGCCCCCACAGGGACTGAGTGATAAAAGTAAAGACAAGCTCAATCAGTAGTGTCCTCGTACTCCCTCCATCAGCATGAAGCAGCTCATACATCACAGCAAGCAATGGTGATGTACAGAGTGAACATCTCCTCAGCATCTCAATTGGTCCCATGCACTGAGGAAGGGTGCGAGGCTGCAACTTGAGCAGGATCACATGAACGAGCATTATTTGTAGTTCACTGCAGCATGAAAGCCTGGCATTATCTCAATAGGTATGCCAAGGATTTTCATATTGCAGATTATTTTTTAATTGAAATGCCAAGTTATTTTCCATCTCTGTCTCCTGGGAATGATCAGAATACTCATAAAAAGCAATATATTGACATTCCTGGAGACCAGAGGTTTTTCACTTACTCCCCATATCAAGTACAGCATGATCAATCATATCTCGCAAACGTGAATCTTACTAGGCTATCCATAATAATTGTCTTAATTCCCCTCCAATTCCTGTCCTACAAGGCTGCTATGTACAAAATTTTTCAGTGCACATTTTGGAGAACGAGCATTTCACCACTGGAAACGAGAAGGTGGTCCTCAATTCCTCCTGGACTGGTCAGACTTTAACATCTTTTAACTCATGCCATCATGAGCTCTATTCAAAATGGCAGCCTCAAAGATTAAGTTTTATATTCTATTACCATGTTTAAAGCTCATTAAGTCAAAATTTCACTTTTGTAGATTCAGGTACTTTTAATAGAGAAATTTGAAGATGTTTTCCCCTTCTGCCTCCCCTTTCATGATCCGTAATTTTGGAGTGTTTTAATACAGTCATAAATGTATGGTATTACAGATTGTTAAAAGAAAATATAATTTAGTTTCTGCTTTACTTAGAAATGAGCTGATCTTCAAAAGTTTTTAAACTGTCTCATAGGAGATTTGTTTTCAGTTCCTGCTACAAAAGCTTTCTGCGTTATCCTAGGCAAGCCATTTGATTGCTCTGTCCCTTCCCTATTTGTCTGAATACATCCCTTTTCTCCGTCAAATTGTCTTGGCTATGTGCTGTGACAACACCTAGCTCTCTTCTCTCTGCGTCCCCACACTCAGTTAGGAACACACAAACCTGTACAATACCTAACAGCGAACCCAATAACCTGGCAGAAACACAAAGCACGTATCCTTATCCTTATCCTTCACCTTCACCATTCCATTGACTTCTCCATACAAAACATACCTTGACATGAACAGACCAAGCCCACCTGCCTTGTAAGAAGACTACTATACCATTTCTTATAAAAATAAGTTGTCTTGAGCAGATGTAACACAAGCAGATGCAACTGATTACAGGAAATCTTGCCCACCAATCTGTTACATATGAACGTAAGGAAGGTCCCCACCTTTCACGTTACTCTGCACAGATGTGCTCATGTTTTCACATCCAGCCTTGTTGATTTTAAAGGGACTTCTTGCATGGGCTGGGTCTGCCCACACAGATTTCGCTGCAGCATCAAGAGCCAAAAAGCAGATTCTTGCAAAATGCAAGAAAAATGCATGGGTGAGGGGAAGGCGTTGAGATTAGAAACGTGAAAGAGTCCCCCCCATCCATTTCTTGCACAGGAATGAAAAGCAAAGAATTTCTTTCACTTGGGATCACTGTTAAATGTATACAACTGCTTTGATTATTTAATTTCTGTGCAAGGAACAACTGAAAAAAAAAGGCTTAACAGAAGTTGATGAAAAACGATTTGCCTCTGAGAGAAAGCTCTGAGATGAAACCATTTTTCTGTAGGTAGCTACAGAAGCCACTAAGACCATGAACTGCAGAGTTACCAGGCTGCATCCTTATGACCTGAACATACAGTCTGCCCTGGCACAGGTCACTGGAGCTTTTGAGGGAGGTTGGGATAGTTGGTTTGCTCTCCGGGGCAGCTCCAGATGCCAGTCTGAGGCCCTGGGGGCTTGAGCGTCTGCTAGTAAACCCTGCTGATCTTTACCAGACAGTGACTCACAGGTTTTGTCTGGCAAAAGGAGAGGAGGAGTCTGGCTTTATGCTTTGGAATTGCACGCACTGGCCAAGTGGTTTCCTTAACTGCACCGGTATGGGGTTGACACTAAGCAGACGTGTTGTACCATATATGCTCTTGAGTTACAGCCAGCTCAGTCCCACCACCCAAATCCAGCTCATTTTCTGAATATACATTATATCTCAACATCCATGTGTTTAACCACTGGCACTACTTTGGTGTATAAACATGAATTCTTACTAGCAGGGAAGCTGCCAATAGAGAATTTATGAACAGAGAAGTGATGTGCAGACTATGATGGATAAGAGCAGATTTTACATAGAAAGCATTGCAGGTACAAGAAGAGGATCTATTTCCTGACCACTTGCAATCCACGTATGGTAAAACTGGTGAGGAAGAGACAGAAAGGCCATACACACTTCTCCAAACTAGCTGCTGTCACATGCTCTGTATTTACAGTAGGTTATTTTGGCAACATAGTCTTTCATTTTGCATGATGTAGAGGGCTTGAAGGAATGGACCGGGCATGAATACATATCCACATACAGGGATGCTCTAACTCTTCCCTTACGAATATACCATGCAAGTTATCTTTGTTACAAGTGCATTTGCAAAACTATGCTCCATTTCACCAGTTTTACAATATCACAAATGAGACCTGACGGTAGTTCTCAGCAGCCCACCTTCCAACCACAAATGAAGCAATAGCATATTTCAGGTGCTTTAAAAGGAAAACACTGTCTCTTGTTAGTGACTGCACTTGAAGATGAGTGCCACTATGAGTCAACAGAAACAAATGGAACTATGAGACATTTGCAGGTAGTGGTTTTTTTCCTGAAATGAGACTTGTCAAGGTATTAAGCAGTACACCTGGTAGCAAATGATTGCTGGATTAGGTCCTAAAAAAGATGCTAATTTTAGAGCATCTTTGTCATGCTTTAAACTGAGAATCACCATGAAACCAGGTGTACAGAAATACCAGCTGGGAGAGGAGGAGGAGGAGGAGGAGGAAAGTGTGCATCAGGTCCAGTTTAAGCCAATAGTGTCAGGCTTTAAAATAAGGACCCAGATTAGAGTGAAGGCAGACCTAACGTAAATATCAGTACTGGTGCTGCGTTTATCTAAAGGGAAGTCATTGCAGATTCACAGAAAGGTAGGAAGTTCAACTTTGTAAATATGCTACTGGCCTGGGACTTGGGCTAATACAATTCTTGGCCCGCAGATCTTCTGCGTGCACTTGGACAGGCCAGCTATGTGCTCTCTCTCTCAAAACCACACCTGTACAACAAGGATGCTACTTCTCTGTCTCACTGTTTGGGGAAGGGGACAGGGATTTTTGCACACATTGGAACTAAAGTCCCAGGGAGAAGGAGCCAGGAGAGCAGTGCTGGCAGGTCTGAGCTTATGTGACTAGGGCTGGGGAGAGGGAACTTGCCACCACACTGAACATAAATGACGTGGCTTCCAGTAAAAGGGGGAAGCTTGCCAGAGCTGTATTTAAACAGGTGGTTTAAAAACACCATCTGTGATTTCAACTGCCAGTGCTGAACCAGAATGAACTGCTTTTTTGGAGGAGTATATGAAGATGGAAAGCCATTTATGATTCAATGGGACTATGACAGCAAAGAGACGCTTTTAGACCTTGTTCTCCAAATCAGTTGTTTTTTGACGCTGTGTCACCAAGATGTGGCACAGGGGAAGGCAGCAATAGTAACACACATGTCATCATAGCATCCATCATGGCAAAACTGATGGTCTAAAGATATAAGAGAAGTGGAATTTGAAGGAGGAAGTCGCACATTTTATTAGCCAGAGGTACAGCTGTGGGAGGAGAAAAAAACAGACAAACTTCTGAACACCGAAGTCCATGGCATAGGCCACCCCATCAGAGCCCCCAGGGCTGTGAAAATCATGTAGTAGGTCAGGGCTGTGACACACAGACTGCAGTTTTATGACCACAACAGCAAAAAGTAGGAGAGCTAGTCAGGAGTGTTGCTTTGCATGACCAAGGATCCAGTCATTTCTCTAAAAGCAGTTATAAATAAAAGACACAGCCCAAACTGGTGGAAGTCCTTTGCTTTGGGTACAAGGGCAACAGCCTCTGCAACAGCAAATGTTGCACTGGGGGGCAGGGAGGAAGGCTCTATTGAAGCAAATAATGACTTTGCAATGAGTTTAGCAGCTGTGCATAAAACCGATCTACTAAAATGCATCACCTCTGATTAGATTATCAGACCCTCGCATGTGTATTCTATGAAAGCCTCCATCATTTTAATTACTATGGGTCACATGTCAGAGGAGGATTCAGGTGAGAAGAGTATTTCAGGCAGGGGAAAGATGAATTCTCCCAGTTGGGGCTAGGAAGGTAGGCTTAAACACAGCTGTGTTTTGAAAAAAGATTTAATAAATTGAAAGGTATGAGGTGCCAATTGCCTGCTCCTCTTGCAAGGCTTCATATAAAATGAAGGGAGGAGGGAATGAAATAAAATAACAAAACCCACTATGTACCATTAAGGATTGTGCTGTGAACACTGGAAGTGTTATTAACCTGCTAACCAAACACGCGGACCTTCATATAAGTGTCTAAGCAGAGGGAACAAAGTAATTTATCTAGCTAGAACCTGAAACTTGACAACTTTTTCTTTTCTTGAAAGTCATGAGCACTCAGAGCACCTCATACTCAGTTTCAGTAGCTAAATTGCCTCAGGAAATAAAAAGCTTTTAAAAAGTCAGAGGCAGGATAGCTTTGAAATTTCAAGCTGCCCCTGTAAAATAAGAACAAAGCAGATATAAAGCATCATGGTTTTGCAGCATTTAATTTATTTTTTCAGTTCAACTGGCATAATGTTTATCTCTCCTTCTTTGTACAATCCCCTAAAATCCTGAACTGTATGACATGGACATTTACGTTTCTTCAGGCCTGTTCTTTTATAAAAAGCTTCTAGCATTGCCCAGTAAGGTTGACTGACACTTTGCATTATAGGACACAGTCGCTTCTGGCTTTGCCAAACGTTATCCATTTGGAGTAATACCACCTCTGCTGAATGTTTGCCTCAGGTTGATTATCTTTAATAAAAAAAAAAAAAAAAATCAGTCAAAATTGTTCAACTGTTTCTAAATAAAATACTAGAAAAATACTGGTTTGGACATTAGAGGAATTTTTTTTTTTTCTTTGAAATGCTAAGGTGACTTGCTATTTTGAAAGAGAAAATTGAAGTTTGGCAGAGATGGTTTCTGAGTCAGGCAAAGAAGAGAACCTGGCCAGGTTTCAGACTTAAAGAAAATAACATGTCAGAAATTCAGATTGCTAAAAATTACACTCCTGACTGAGCACGCAGTGCCCCATGATACAGCCAAGCTGCCCAAGTGCCATCCTCCCAGAGGATTACCAAGGCAAAACTGGTCTTTCCTGTAAGCCCACATGGGTGCAGAGGCAAGCGGTGGAGGAGAGTCCAGGCATGCCGCCTCTCTTGGGAGCAGGTGGCCGGCGTCCCAGGAGCTGGGAGGAGGGAGCCATCTGGTCCCAATGCAGTTAACAAACCAGCTCAGGTGGGAAGTGGAGGAGTGCACTAAAATAAGGAGTGAAGTGAGGGGTAGGAAAGACAAACCGTGGTTCAAAGCAGCAGGGAAAAGTAGACTGTACAGGGCTATACAGGCTTCGGCTAGAAAGTGCAGCAGATTCGTGTGGCTGCAGTTGTTTGGTGGAGGGAGGGGAAGGAGGTTGGACCAGAAACTGCACTGAGACTGGGGCTAATGATAATGAGAATGAGAGATTAGAACTCAAACAAGTCACTAGGTTTCTGTTGCTCATAATTTAACTGTTTGGATGGATTTTCAGGGATGGTGAAGGATGTGCCACCTCCTGACAAATCTCACTTCCCTGCTCCAGAAGTCAGGTTCACTGCAGCTGGCCAAAATGCCTGCAGCATCCTCGCAGAGTATGGTTTGGGTTTGGTTTTGCTACATTATCAGCAGGTTTATTGTGACCGTAAAAGATAATGCTTTGAAAGCACATTCAGACTCCGCAGCTATGTTCCTCCATCTTCAAGGTCTACCAACCATTTTCTGGTTTATGTTCATATGGTAAATTATTAGAGGCAAGGGCCATCTTAGATTATATGTTGAGAGCTAAATATGAGAAGTCCCACCTCTTGATTTCTAGGTGCTACAGTAATAAAAACTCTTAGGAATGCACCCATTTTTCTTGCCATACTGCTAATTTTAAGGTAAAGGAGTGGCAACAGGGCCACAATGCCAGCCCCTTCTGAGCACTGATCACCATAAAAATTTATTGCATCATGAATTGTAGCTCACTTTTTCCATCTTCCAGCACCACTTTCAGGCATGATATGCCCAATATGCCCACTCAGAGATTCCATACGCCACTTGTATTTTAGTTTGCTTTGCCTTTTTAAGAAGTTTTTCCACCCTGCACTTTAACAGCACAACCAACCACAAAACTTGCATTGGAGAAGTCAATGAATCACTTTTCCCACCCCATATCAACTGTTCTGTAACTACACTTCTCACTCCACAAAACCTTTTTAAATGTTACTTCTGAAACAGACAAATGGTTCATTCATACACGATGGCATGAGGTCAACTGAATGCTCTTGATCTGATGGTGGAGAAATGTGATTATTCTTGAAACTGTTTCTGTGAACTCCTTCATTTGAGCCACAGCACAAAGTTTTGCTGAAGTCTGATCAAACGATTTATTGCAACGACAAGCCCAGCCCATTAAAACTATTGTTCCTCCATCTCTGAGAATGAGGATCCTTTAATGTTATATTTATACACAATAGTTTTACCCCAGCTAATCCACTATATAGGAAGTCCATAATTTTTGCAGTGCAAAAGAATACCCCTTCAAGTTATGATGATTACTGAAATAAAGAGCCAGACAATTTTAAAAAACAAAATGTGTGGTCATGCACACAATCTGAAGTCATATGGTCAACATATGATGATTTCTGCCAGGAGTGCGGTGTGTTTTACTGTAGCTTGGTTTCAAGTGCCTTTGATTTCTTCATCCCTAAAAACTCTGATGTTTTCATGGGGAAAAAAAGCAAAATCTTATGTTACCTTTAGACACTATATCATCACATTAGAAACCCTGAGACCACCTAACTAGCAGCTTATTTTGTCCCAAGTCCATTCATACTATGAATTTTTGACACTGTTTTGTAGTCTCTTTGAACAACTTTACATAATATGACCTTCCTGTCACTGTTTGTTCCCTTCAGAGCGTTTGAGGTTTTAATAAAGACATACTTCAACAAAATGCATCAGATAAGAGCTTGAGGGTACAAATGTTTTAAGGACAGAACAGATTAAAACAAAAAACATACACTCCATGACTAGCATAGATAGAAAAAGGAATAATATTTCAAATTTTCAGAAAACAGAGCTCGATAGCACAATTCCCAGATATCTTTGGGCAATTTCTCAACTTGAAGAAGATGCTGCTCCCCAGCCAAACAATTCCAGGAAACTAAAATAAAAGAGGCTACTGATTTATTTTTCTACAAGGGCTCATGAAGAATAAATACGGTTAGGCTCCAATCCTCACAAAGAAGCAGGTGGGCTCAGACGTCCATCCCTGTGGTTCTCGGCACCATGTGTTACAATGCTCTGCCAAATTTAACACCTTCCACATCCCCATCAGACAAAGATTATCTTCTAGGTGACAGTCAACAGCCGGCAGGCACCCAGGTTGTGCTGTCGGTATCCATCCCTCATTAACAGCCTCTGAACCATTGGCTCAGAGGAATATGTATTTCCAAGGCAGTTAAATTCTTTAAAAAAAATTTATTAAAAAGGATCAGCATCAGGATAAAGCTGCAAAAACAAAACTAGTGACCTGCTGAAGAGAAAGTGCAGAGTGTGTCTGTCCTTCACTCCCAGGGAAGCGAGTGTGGGGCACAGGGGCAACACAGGGCATGCAGATGTCCCCTGGCTCCTGGTGGGGCACAGGGGACAGGGTGGCATTACTGGAATGGGAAGAGAGGAAAGAGAGAACTTGAAGAGGAAGGCAAAGGTCTGAAATCCACAGGAATTTGGGCTGCGTGAACACCATGGCTGACAGAATTGCTTGTTTTTCAATATAGGCCAATGAAACTTAACTCTGTATCTTCCCAATTAAGTGTAAAATACACCTGACCTGCAATGAGGTATTCTCGGAAGGATGGGCATCGTACACGAATGTGTGGCTTACAGAGGCACAACGTGTTAGAAATCTCGTTGAGGATCAGAAAACACTTGCTCCAATTTTGGTACTTGCCTCTCATTAGCAACATTGCGCTAAAAGAACCAGTAGTGTGCCTAAATCCTTCATAAATATCTCAAACTAATCTGAAGTAAGAAAATTCAATCCTTTCAAATCCTCCTGATGCCATTCATAACAAAGAGTTTGAGTCCTGAGGAGGGATGCTGTACAAGATAGCCAAAATTGTTTAATAAGATTATCCTGGTGCCTCATTTATGAACTCTTGTCTTTTGATAGCTTCATTAATATTGTACTGACTTGTCTCCCTTGTAGACAAGCTATTTTTCAGCAATAAAAGCAGTGGATTATTTATTGACTGGTCTCCAAATTTATTTTTGCCTTTCACTTATTTTTAAAAGCAGTGCTTCAGCATGTTAGTGCAAAGAAAAAAAGGTATCTCCCTCCCTCTCTCCCTGCCCCATCAAATATGACCACAACTTTGGATCTTCTTTGGTCCTTTCTAAAGTCCAGTAATGATGAACTCCAGTCACCAGCTAGGAGAGATGACACAGGCTCCCCAGCTGGGCGAAAGGCTTTGCTTCAGTCGGTTTTACTCTGTAAGAAAAGGTCTACCAGTCACTCTCAACCCCATAAAAATTTCTTAACTGACCTTTACCTCCTCCTGGCTCAGCGCCTGAGTAATTCATACCATCACAATATACAGTCTCCGGTGACACATACACTTCTCATTACAACGATTTTGTCGGGATTTTCTTAAACTGTTTAGAGGTTTTGGTTATAAATATGTACAAGCAGATCAAAGTGACAGTTTGCCAGACCCATGAATGAGACCATGCCTTAGCTCTTTTATTATTTTATGGTACTGCAGTGTTATACAACAGTACATTTATGTTAGGAGCACATACTGTATTTTCATTATGCATATTAATGAGCTATTTGAAACAACCAACCCTCTGCATTACAACCTTCCCTGCTGCTGAATAACATGTCAGCAAGGGTAACAACACAGGAGATGTTTGCTTTTGTCTCTCTCAGTCTCAATGCTCTCTGCTTTTCATCACAGCCAAAACATCCTCATTCCTTTATCCATATGGGATTAACCAGAGCATGAGTTATTCCTACAAAAGTATGGGAGTTTAATCCCACTGATCACCTTCCTCCACCTAGTAGTTGTCATTTATTTCTACATAAAAACTGTAAAACAAAGTAAGTTTCACTGTACATAACATTGTTCCATTCCATCCATCAGAAAATATTCAGGACTCCCGAGAGAAGTGCACACAGTTTACCCACTTACGTAGTCTGTTCAAAACAAAGATATATATGTCCAGTAATAGTTGTGACATCCTCATTACCCTTTGGTCCATAGAGGACCAAAGACAGGAGGTAATCATTAAGAGGAAAATTTTCTCTACTTTAGAAAAAATCAAAGAATGCTACTCCTTTTTTATAATTTTCAGATCCTTCCACAAAATCTCCATGACTTTGCAATTGGCACTAGCCCAGTAAGCTCATCAACCAATTATATTAAATCACCAATTATTTCTTTAAATTTTAATTTTTTTGGCTGACCTTGAATTTCACAGAGTCTTACTCAAATCTGGTTGCTACTATGGTGAGACCAATTCAACTTAGTGATTTAGAAAAAGGAGCACCTCCTCTGCAAAGACCACCCAGTTCCTGAAATATTTCACGTAGAGCTTAGTTCTTCTTGCATTATAATTAGTGCATGAGTTGTAATACAGCAATGAAGGGAGTGAATCAGTTTTCCATGTCTTCAATTCTTCTTTAGAAGATCTTATCCAGGTACGACTTTTTGAAAAATCTCTGACCCACTCTCTGTCTGCCTGCAGTGCAGACCTACAATGTTAGCAACTCCAGGACCCATCAGTGTAAAACAGTCTCCAGGTTTTGTACCATCCAGTCAGTTACTAAGGTCACTGGTTACCAATCATTTTGATTCAATGCCTCCTAAAAATTTTCCAGTGGAAAGAATGACCCTCTGCAGTGAACTTAAGCAGACCGAGACAGTAGGCTTAAAAATCAGTGAATTACCTTCTGCCAAATCTTTTAAGAGTATTCCATGGGACACAGATTTATTAACATTGATTTATGCCTCCTCCAGCCATGATCAGGTAACATGATGATACAGAGTAATAATGACAGTGATGCTTCAACTGCAGAGGGAAATTTATAGAGATGACCAGTGCAAACACATATCGGGAATTACACTTCTGGATTAGAACAAAATTTTGAAACTTCCACAACTTGACTATTTATGGAGATACTGTGTTTAAATGGGACAACACTTAAATACTGTATTTAAACTGGAAATACATGTGCCACACTGTGTTGTGATCAACTCAGCTGCAGGAGGCGATTAAAAAGGTAGTAGTGCTGGAAGTAATACCCTAGATCACTTTGCTTTACAAAGCAGTGGGACCAAGGTCTCCTCCTGCTAGGAGCAGAAGTCCTTCTCGCATCCTGCAAGCTGCAGGCACGCCTTCTGTGAACAGACCATGAATCCTATGGTAGAGAAGGATGTACCCAAGTGTGTGAGCTCAGTCATGGATGCCAGGCCTTCATGGCATGAATGTCTGTAAATAAGGGGAATGTCGCCAGGAGACACACAGCATCGGCAGCCCTGCAGCCACACCTCACCCAACAGATGCAAAATGTCCCTGCTGGCAGTCACATGTGTGCAAATTTTATGCTGGCTTGCGTAGACGGCCCATTTCTGGCATCCAAGGAAATGTCCAAATCCCATCTCCATTCCAAAGGCGTCGCTGGGGAAGAGCATTACTTCTGTGTCAGAAAGGGAATGGTTGCACTAGCTTTGCTGCTGCAGAAAGGAGGGGAACTGCATGATTGCTTTGGCTGTGCTGGGCACAGGCCAGGACCGTGGCTCTTGGCTAGCGTTACTGCGATCCTGAAAGCGAACACAACACTAGGACAGCTTCTTTTGGCTCCTGCTGTTCAAACAGGTTGTGCAATCAAGGAGGTTTGTGTCCTGGCAGAGGAAGGGATGGGCTGGGCAGCAGAGAAGCAGGGGACCTCATCCCCACCCCAGGCTAACACATCTCCCTCCTCTGGTGCTGAGGAGAGAACTACAGGGCCACAAGTGCTCGTGGCATAAATTCAGCTAAATCCCTTAATTCCTTCCCCTTTCCTTCCTCTCCCCTTTCTTCCCCAAATGCTTTAACAGCTATAATTAGGGCATTGCCAGTGGGAAGTGGAAGGCTTAACATCTTAACATCGTCTTAACATAGGCCAAGTGCTATTACTTTGATGCCACGAACCCATAAAAGAATAGCAGCCCAGGGTTAAAAAAGAGTCACAAGATTAAGTAAACTCTCTAAAACACTATGCTAAAAACTATATAGAATAGCCTAGTAGTCGAGGAGTTTACACTTCTTTTCTCTTGCACAGCCCTGCCATATAAGCTAACTACATCCCCGTATCCTATTGGAGTATGGGCCGGCCCAGTTAAAGACATTTTTTCAGAAGCACTGATTTACTAGTGTCTCTACTCTTCCAGTGTTCATCTCTCGTGCAGCAAGATTTGTGTCGCATCTTTTTCAATTATCACTTTGATCATTAAGCTTCCTGAATGAAAAGTGCAGACAGACATTCATGAACAGCAGATTCACAGTAATGTAGTTTATTGAAAAAAAATACAACATTCTTTAATGATACTATATTCTCCTGCAGCTTTTAATAAATGTAACTACTTAAAGTAACTAATAAAGTATATAGTATAAAATATAAGTAAAGACTATAAAGTATATAATAAAGTATATAATTAGTATGCACTAAATGCATACCAATGTTAATATGATTGTCTCTGAAATAGAACCTCTGTACTGACTTCTTGTATCTACATCTTCACCTGATTTTTGCCCCCTTCTGTTGTTTCCTCCTGGACACACTAAGATTCCCTGTCCCAGCAGGAATGTAACTCCCCTGCCCTGATACCCCCTCTCTTTCCCCCCCATGCTGGCAGCACCACCCTCTCTCTCAAGCTTGAAATTTTTTAAGCCTCTTTCCCTTGTCTCACACAAAAAGGGTCACAATGAGGCAATATAGTCTATTTGGCTTTCTTTTCCAGTGTGTACCAGTAAGAGTCCTGGAACCTGAAGCCTGGTCTAGAAAGCATGTTTTCTATCATCCACTCAGATTTTGGCCACTGAGTGGACTGAAAACAGTGCTGTTGTGAGGATCTTCAGAAGCAGAGTTCATGTGCATCTCCAGATGTATAGATGGATGAGTTGATTCTTCTGTTCTTATTTTACATATAAATTCGCCAATTTGTAAAAGAGCTGATCGGTGAGCCTCTGGTTTAAACCAAGCCCATTTGCTTAGGACCAGGAGCAAAGCTGTGACATCCCTAGGTGCCCTGAGGACTGCAGGACACACGTTGCAGACTGTTTTCGCAATTTGTCCAAGGAACTCTGTCAGCTACAGCTGAAAAATCCCACCTCTGCTGCTTGCTGTGCCTAGCACATGATGGCTGGCCAGCACTGCGTGCAACGCAGCATTTCATTAACACAGCCAAAAGTGCAGCTTGGATTACAGCTTGTGCAGCAGTAGCTTTAACCTTAGTGCCTGACCCTTTTCTTTAGCCACAACAAAATGAACAGAGCTCGCTTAGAAAGAGGATAGAAAATATATTTGTAAGCATAATAATCAGCTCGTCCCCCCCCTCTCCCCCCCACTCCTGCAAACACAGCCTGACTGTGAAGTCTGTCGTGAAAGCCGCATGTGCTGCATTCTGGGAAGGGAGTGATGGGAGAACATCCTTTTCATTTCCTAAATTAAAAGCAGCAATTGAATTAGCCCCCCTCGGCATCACCGCTGCCCCGCATAGCGTGTGACCGAGCTGGATGCATCTAAACAATAGGCCCATACAGATGATGCACAATAATTCTCTGGCTGAGTTGGGATCTGTCTTCTCGGCACCTGCTGCAGCTGAAGCCCCCATCTGTGCTCCCCGGAGAGCTACAGCATGTCAGTACTTAATGTGCTTGGTGTCACTGTGCTTCCTGAGCTCTTGTTTTATACGAATGAAAGAGAATTTGGGGAGGAGAGGGTTGGAGGGGGAAGAGGCTCACAAAAGCGGGCGCAGACAAAGAGCATGAGTTTTAATTAGAAAACAGGTTGGGGGGCACTGACACTGTGGGCAAACACTTAGTGCGGTGCAGAAGTAATTAGGTGCACAAATCTCTGTTGTTAACAGACTCTTCAACACCTATTATCCTGAGCACTGCACAAAAAAAGTGGATCCCGTGTGTGAAAAGGGCTGGAAAGCTTCATTTTCACTTCTCTCTATTCAGGCGGATCAGTGACAAGGAGGGAAGGAGAACTGAGAGAATACAACTCTGGGCGACCAGAGTATGGGTCTCCCTTCACCCTCCCTGCCCCATTCCCTCTCTCTGCTTACCACACTATCCTCCATTCCAAATACATTCGTTCACTTCTCCCAAACTATGAGCTTATTTTCTTACGGCTCTGTCACATGTTTGGTTCTGTTTTTTCCCCCACTGCCATCACTTTATTATTACAAGTTTCATCATTCTCATTCATTACTGCAACTGTATCCCCAGGCTTTGCTGACAGGTAGGAGGATGAAGCCAACGTCTTTATTTCATTTCTCTATATATTCAGCTTGCTTGCAAGTCTGGCTGAAATGTGAGGTGACCACTCTGCACTGGATATGCAAAACAACAGTAAGAAACCCAGAAGCATCTCTTTGGCACCAATTATTTCCTGCCACTGTTAAAAAAAACTTTCCTAATATTTCCATTTCAGGGACTCTCAGCTGCTTTACAAAAGCAGCTGTGAGGGTCATTCTTGTTACATTAAAACTTGCAATTGAGGGTAGCTATGAATATAAGGTATACGCATTTTAAAACTGCCATAGCACTGAGAAATGGTATAGTGCAAATTAAGTTATCAATTACCAGATGTCACATTCTGCCCCCTTATTCACATTGAGTAAGCCAAACCCCCAAATTAGGACCTTTCATATACTCTGATGTTTCTGTTCTTTATATTCTGCCAGAATAAATCAGAAACAAGTCCCCTGAAGATACAAGACAATACCAGTTTCCATGAGATCAAACATACAAGCAAGTGGCATTCTGGATTCACATGATTAAATTCCACATCTCCCCCAGTACTTAAGAAAATTTTTCTCTCTGTTTTACTAAAAGGTATATAAAATCTCAGATATATTTTTCTTGGATTTAACTAATGGAAGTTAAGTGCCTGCATCTGCAGGTAGGCACGAAAATGAGTGTCCTGCTTTCTGTCTTCAGCTTGCACTTCAAAAATAATGATAAAAAAATCTGACTACTCACGCAGAATCTGCTCCATCACCCACTGAAACACATGGGAACTGTTTCTTTCATATCAGTAAGCCCTGACTCAGCTCCTGTTGGACCTAACTTCAGGCACGCAGGTTTGGAAATAATACGGGGTCCCTAAAGGTCATTGTCACTAGAATAGTCAGGAAAAAAGCTGAACAATCTGGTCTTCCAGTTCCTTGTCTCACTATTGCAGAGCAATAGCTTGGTGTGCATAAGTGAGTGAAACCTCACATTTGCATTGTTCTGCCCTTTGGTTTTAAGTTATTTATTTTGTAAGCAAATTCTCTTTCCTAGGCTAAGAGTGGGGGTCCCATAAAAGAGGTAAGATACCATCTATGTAAGAACTGACAGTAAAAAGTGTTTCTCAAACTGTAGATACTCACATTGCTGCTGAGGTGAGTTCATATGCAATTGCATGATACGGTACACTAAAGTACGTGTTACACACAATGAGCGTTGCATTGTGGCGACCCTAAACACCTCTGTGATAGCTCTGTCCCTTGGTCACATATTGCAATCCTAAAGTCTGTGCTCACCATCTTCAAATGGAAGTGTGGAAGCCAATAACTTCTGTACACTGTTGGGCTGAAAACTGCTCATGAACAGCCTTACCAACATAGCAAATACCACAACTAGGATTGAAAGTTTTAACAGAGGCTGTTGCAATGTGCTGCAGCGGTTGCTTAATGCTGCCTGGGGAGTGATACGCTGCGGTCCATGGGCACCTTTGCTTTGTGTTGGGGGTGTTTTCCCAGCAGGAAATATTCCTCCTTGATTCACTATATGATTTCAATACTAGAAAAGCTGAGTTCATGCTATCAATTACATTTTCAAAGCCACTTTATGTTATTTGAGAGAAGTGCTAAGCACATAATGCAAAACCACAAAAGTGCTTTTTTGGCATTCTTTAACCGAGGAAGAAATGGCGATGCTAATTTAAGGTTGTTGTAACCATCCTCAGACTGAATTTCATCCCAGGGAAAAGTTGTTGTTGTTACGTGCCTCTTGAAAAAAAAAAAAAAGGGCTTATTTTAGGAAGCTAAGATGACCTTCATCAGAAGTAATAGTCACTGTAACACCATCATTCTACAAATGGCACACACAGAAGGGAGGTGCCTAGGGACTAGAAAATAGAAATAGGAAATCTGGACAATTCGGTCAGTCCTTTGCTCTGCTATTGACTTCTTATTTGGCCTCAGGCAAGTCCAGGGAAGTTAGTGGAGGAATTTTCTTTGACTCAATTGTCTTTGGGTGAGACTCTTAAAGACCCTCTACGCATGCTCAGTTGACCTCTCTGTAAAACTGACATACTGAATACTCCCAGAAACTAATTGATTAATCTTTGCAAAACACTTTCTAATCCTTTGGCAAGACTACTTGATGATTATTGCACACATTAAGTGATATATATGGATATACAGATATCAATATCTATATATAGAGATAGGCATTCTTCTCTCTGTGAAATGTTTCCAGATAATTATTGATGTTAAAGCATTATTGATTAAGAATTATTGATATGAAGCATATATGCTTTTATTAATAAAAAGGCAAACATTTAAGCATACTTTTATCTACAGGACCACTTTTAAGCTACATGGGGACAACGTAAAAGACAACTATATTGTCTCTCAGTGGGTCAGTTCCATGACCACTTTAAACCAGCTTAATGCAGGCTGCCACCACCAAAAAAAGTAGTTTCATCCTCCCCCCTACCATGGTTTCCTGCACGCACCCTTGTGCTGGCAGTAATGCCTGTGCACTTAGAAATCTCTTTTTTTTTTCCACTCCCCCAGATGTTTTTTGGCCAGATCTGTTCCTCTGCATGGTTGTGTGGCTGCATGGCAGCAGGAATGCTTGAAAGGTAAGGCTCCATGTCGACCCTAAGCCAATCTCTATCGCAGATGGTGGCTTTGGGACTTGGAGAGAGGTTGTAACCTAGAGCACAGGGGATCTGGAGTCACCAAAATAACACACCAAGCATTTCCTAACCCTCCTCTGCTCACTAGCTTCTGAGCAGCACCAGATCTGCCTGCCAGCTCAGCAACAGCCCAGTCCGCATTTCTCTATGGTGCGTGGGTGCTTTCAGCATTACTATGTGAAATCCATCTCTGAGTACAAACACCACATGGAGGAACAGCAACATGAGCCTAGTGTAAAAGCTGTCTGTGCTGAGAGCCCAAATACACACACAAGCCTTAATAATAAAGATTTTAAAAGTAAAATAAAAAATGGCTCATTTTGCCAGACAAATGAAGAAGAACAGTGTTTTATTTATAGTAACAGGTAATATCTCTGAGGATTGCCAAATACCGAGCAAAACGCAACTGCGTGCAGTGCAACTATTAATAATAAATTTTAACTCTTAGTTGGTCACTTCACTCAGATTCCTTTGCTTCTCCCGACAAAGCAGCAGAACAAAGCATGCTGACAGCTTCCATAAATAGCAGAGATTTAAATAATTCATCAGCAGGCAAACGGGATGCACATTTATACACAATGTGAGCATCTCCCTTGCTAGCTCTTAGAGCCCGAGTTAGCTGAATGCATTTCCTTGTAGGCATCAGTCAGCTCCAACATAAAAGAGCAATACAAGAGCACAGAATCAAAGGGCATAGTTTTGTCTGTGGTTTTACACAAGGGACCAAAACTTTCCTGATTCTTAAAGCTGACTTTGGCAATCACTAAACTTCTTGCTTGTACAGTGCAAATAAGTATATTTCTCACTTGAAGAGCTCTCCTGCATATTGAAAAAATGAATAAAAGGTGTTTAGAAGCAGGAAAACTGGCTTTCCAAGGGGCTTTGGATGCTTAGATACACTGCTGAGATGTCACTGACATGCACAAAGCCAGCCCTCAAGTGACAACTAACCCTATAGGTGCATAATGGTATGCTATAGTAATGCTATATGCTATTTATAATAGCTATCTGTAAGTAAGGTAAGCTTGGAAATGGAAGATGCACAGCAAAGTGTGGGGACTCCCAGGCTAATATATGATGCTTCTGCAGCAGGCCAAAAAGAAGCAGAATGAAATGCCCCAGTAACATGTCTAGGCTGCTTCCAAGACTGAGTTAATGTATTCAGCAATGGCTCAGATGTCTTCACGTAACACCACTGCTCAAGTGTTTGCACCACTGTCCAAAAGCCCACAGCACCAAGTCGCTAGGCATCTAGTACACATCTAGGCCCCATCATGAGCCACAAAATACTGTGAATCTGACAATTTCATCTGCCAGGCTCAAACCAGGGGGTGTGCTCTCCATGCACTGATCCCCCTGCACTGCCAAGGAAGCACGCAGAGGACACCACCACGTCCTTCTGCTCAGTGACTTAGGATGTTCGCCTCCAGGAATTAGTGCAGCGTCTTGGGCTTTGGAGATATAGGTCAAGTTTTTTAGACAGAGAAAAGTTTTGAACTGAGGTGTCCTGTATAGGTGAATGCACTAGCTAACAACCTGTTGGCTACAAGGAGAAGATGCAACGCTGATTCCTCCTCTGCCCAGCTACTGGGGTGAAGCTTACTCAGAGAGCAGACTCCTGACTTATGCTCAAGTGGAACTAGTTGTTTACAGCAAAGAAAAGAAAACGTATGCTGCAATCCTAATTTGTACAAGGAGCTAAGTTTCCTCTACAATACACAGTCAAGCGGAACTGGCTCCACATAAAAAAACAATTCCAAGGATAAAAAAAGGTCCCTCTTAAATTAGTGAGCCTAATGTGCAAGGATCCAGCATAGCCCTTAAACACACACAAATATCTGTAAGGACCATGTGACTTTGCTTGCGCTTAACATTACACAAATGCTTCTCGGGATCAGGGTCTAAATTTTCCTCTTGCAAACAAATAACAACATGGTAATTAATAGAAACCAAAAAGAAATATAGGCTACAAGATTGGTCATTTCAACAAAATAACCCTACTATCTGAAAGCCAACGCCTGAATATTCAAGAAAAATGAGTTGAGCAGAATGTGCAATCGCATTGGGAAAATCTATTACTTATTCAGTAGCAAATGCATTAAGGATATCATCACAAGCAGTAGCACTGCCAACTACTATTAAGAAGCTGTGCATTGAGTCAGGCTGCTCCTCATAATTTATTAAATGAATGCCTCTCTCTTCATTCCAGCAAAGACTGGCTTCCGAGATGGTGATGTTAAGAATGATTGGGTAAATTGTTTTCTGAAGGACAGTTTTCCAAACAGCAATAATTTCTATTACTTGCTTTGTGAACTGTGGAAACCAGTGCTTGATGTTGATGCAGTCCCTGTGGGCCTGGTTGCCGCTCAGCAGGGTGGCCCCAAGCTCCAGCTAGGAGCTGGGGGCATTTGTCCTCTGTCAGATGCTGCAGGAGCTGCAACCTCCTCCAGAAAAGCCAGCTGACATGCCGGTGGTCCCCTCACCTGCACTGCTAGAGAGCTAAAGCCTGGGGACTCCCAGGGAGCATCACATCAAAGCCAGGACTGGTCAGGTGCACGGCACAGCCCTATATACCCACACCAAGCCTGGAGAATGTAACAGTGTCTCTCCCAATCTCACTGCTCATTTTTTCTGAGTTTTTTCAGGCTATTTGGAACATATGCCATCCAGCAACCTGGCACAGCGCTGGCACGGGAGTCGCTACAGCTGCTGTAACATACACCATATGAGGATTCCCCTCAGCTGGAGGAGTCCTTAGGCAGCTGCAACCCACCAAATTTACATTTCCTTTAGCATCAGGGAGCTTGTGCAAAGTAGCGCCTGGGGATCAGAACAGGGCCTTCCAAAAATGACTTCCTATTATTTCCAGTAAGCACGTACATTTTCACAAGTTCTGTTATTCATCTGCATGGGAAAACACCCCCGGGTCCCCATGGGAGAGGGAGCAAAATTTAAGAATCACAGAATGGTTTGGGTTGGAAGGGACCTTTAAAGATCGTCTACGCCAACCCCACTGCCAAGGGCAGGGACATCTTTCACTATTGAGGTTGCTGAAAGCCCTGTCCAACCTGACCTTGAACACTTCCAGGGATGGGGCATCCACAGCTTCTCTGGGCAATGTGTTCCAGTGTCTCACCACCCTCACTGTAAAAAATGTCTTCCTTATGCCCAATCTAAATCTACCCTCTTTCAGTTTAAAATCACTTTATCCTGTCCTGTCACTACAGGCCTTGGTACAAAGTCTTTCTTATAAGCCTCCTTTATATATTGAAAGGCCCCAATAAGGTCTCCCCAGAGCCTTCTCTTCTCCAGGCTGAACAACCCCAAATGCAAAGCCCCATGTTGGCAGCTCCCCCTGTCCCTCCCAGCTGACTACACACTAACTGCTTGGGCTGACTTCTCTGCTGTTCTAGGCCAATCCGTTAAAAAAATGCAAGACCAAGACAAAAATCAGGAGCACCCTGCAAAAATGTGCAAATCCAGAAGCAGGTAACAGGTGTCAATTCAGACCTTTTCAGGAGAGCCACTCTTAATAATGCCCTGCTGCTTATGTCCTTTTATAACACTGTTTTCAGGCAACAGTGAATGCTTCTGGGTCTCAGGAATCATCTGCACTTTTATTTCAAATAATGCTATTATAGGAATCTGAAATTACAGATGTCCTGGGAACCCACTCTGTTTAGCCTCAACATAAGGAAACGCATCATCTTCAAAACTTTAATATATATACATATAGTTAATTAATTTAGGGTCTTCTGAGTTTGAAGTCTCGTTATAAAAATCCCTTTGAAAAAAGCTAAGCCCTGTGGATTTCCCATCTAGACTGCCACACACAATTTTTGAGCTGTTGTAGAAATTCTGTAGGAACTCAAATCTGGGATTTCACCATTTTGGCTTAACCTGGCCCCCTTCCTGTGCAGCATTCTTGATAAGCAGGTCACTTCTCGGATAAATCTTAATGCTTTGGCAGTTCTATAAACAAACACAAGGCAGTCCTCTTGATGGACACCCACAGCTTCCCGAGTTCAGAATGGGATTTCCCTCCATTGTGGTAGCACGCACGCTGCCATGGATCTGTTCGCCTCCCTTGGAAGTTGCCACGAATGCATCCAGCCGCTTCAGCAACAAGTCAATCACTTGAAGGGGGGTAAGCTGCAAAGAAGCAGTGGTCTCCATTTATTTCCAAGCAGATCTGCTGTTATAACCCAAATTACACTAACTAGTACTTCTGTTGGCTGCCTCAGTGCAGAGGCTACTGCCTGCATGGCCTTGAAGATGAACTTACTTCTCACCCCTCAAGGCACTGCCTCAAACCCATCTTGAGGACTGCTACCGAGACCGTGAGGGACAAGCCTGCACCACCACTGTATACTTCCCTGGGATACATGGGAAACAGCAGTATAGAAGACCTCGTATAAATCCCATGATTAGCAGATATGCACACATTATTCTGTTTTTCCTCCTAGAAAAATTTTTGCTGTCCCAGCACAAAACACAGCACAATAAATTAGATTTTTCAGAGAGTCAGATGACCACATTATTTCCATGTCTCTGCACATCTGAAAATCTGACAAAAAAATTTTCTAAGAGCAAAGATGTCTTTTTATTTTTTTGTCCCCCAGCTTCTCCCCCCCAACCCCTTCATCCATCTTCCAAAGAAGGCCAATTTTTCATGCAAGCTGTACAAGTAAATGGCTCAGTTGTTTTGATTTTGCATTTCTGAGTTTTCATGATGCTGGCACCTGTGGGAAAAGTTTACTGAATCTGGATAAGAGATAAGAGATCTACCTTGGTGTATTGAAAGAGGGCTGGCTGGAAGCTACATTTTGTTCTTCCTTTTTTCCATTTTTTAAAAATAGAATGAAACCTCAGTGGAGACCTAAGACTTGAAAATATTACTGCAAGAATGGGGGGAGCAGAGATGAAGGGATATGTTCTATATTCTCACTCATCGTACATCTTCATTGAGCAGGGTAAGAAAGAGGAGAGGGAGAGGGAGAAGAGGCATATGTTTTCTTTTGGATTATTTCCTCTAGGAAAATAAAGTTTGGGTTTAAATGAATACTTTTGGAAGCACCCACAAAAGGGATGCAGCAGAAAGACCACCCTGGGTATTTGAAATCAAATTAAAAGAGTCTGCTTTCTTTCCTCATTCAAGGAGAGAATAATTTTAAAGTGGATGTTATTCTCTTTGTCCTGAGCAACTGGTTTCTAGTAGATGTGAAAGTCGCATTGGCTGTGGGATCTGTTTCTGTTTCTTTTTTTCCCCTGGAGGAGGGAGAGAGTATCCCCAAATTCTCAGACATTACTTTGTAGCTTCAGCTTAAAAGTACCCGCTTATCTAAACGTGCTTTCCTGTTTGTTTTCTAACAGGTCACTAGAACAGACCTCTCTCAAGCCTGTGGGGCCTAGTCAAGGGACTTCTCGTCTTGCATCTGAGGTGGTCATCCACACCACATCTTACTCGCTCCATGGTCTGCAGAATGCAAAAGCAGCACTGAGGAGACACTGGCAGAGATGGAGACAAAAGATGGCATCAAGCAGTATAACCTACAAAATCACATACAGTTATTACTAGCTTTTTCTACCCAAAGGACAATTGGGCTAAGAGACTAAGGACAACCAAAGCTGAAAACCTAGCAAGTGTCTGCATAAGTGCCTGCAAGAAGAGAAAGCAAGCTGGAGGCCTGCTGGCAGACTTTGTGGTAGACAGAGTTCTCCATCTTAGAGGCACAGCACAAGAGATCAGAAGAGACACAATGTGATTTGGAGCTGTGACTGTGGGATTGTTGCAACGTGGATAAAAGGAAAAAGTTGTGAAGCTTTTCTCATTACAGCTGGCAACAGTTTCATCAAGGGTTCAGCAACTTGCAAGGCTGGTGTGACAGACCATATCTTTCTTTCCCAAATTAGCATGCTGACAAAAGCTCAGTGGGAGATGTGCTGCTGATGTGATGTGTCTCTGTGAAGAACAGCACCTCTCCCTTCTGCCGAGTTTGTCTCTCAGTGGGAGCTGCTGCTTCTTGTAAATGTCTTCCTCAAAATGCTGCAGGTCTCCTGCAAAATCTGCCAGTGTGCAGTTTGGCAACCGTGCTTGAGGTGCCTGCATCCCAGCCCCCATGACAGCAGAAGGGAACCTTCCCAGCCTTCACCGTCACACACCAGTAAAGCTGTTGGATGTGAGTTCGGCTCAGTGGGAAGTGACTTGGGTCTCTATTGGTATCTGCCTTCAGCTCCTCTGTGTTCATTCTCCCCGTTTCATTCAGCATTCTTTTTTGGCTTACCCATTCTTCATGATTCAACACAAGTTTTCTTATTCCCAGTGCTTGCTTTCCTCACAAGTCTGGCAGCCTTTGTGACCTGCAATATATTTGGCAGCTGGCGCAGTACAGACTCAAACATGATTTTACTGAAGAAGTTTAGTCTAGTCTAGTTTTGAGGGGAAGGTCAGCAGTACAATAACTAGCTGAAATACAACAAAGTACAGTGCCCTGTGTAAATGCAGCTTGCCTCTGTTTTATCTCAAGCTGGAGAGGTAAAGACCATAAACTCATCACAAAAGAAGCAGGGAAGGAGACTTTTGGAAGAGAGAGAGTTGAGGAAATCATATAGTTTGTTTGGGGAACCTGTATAATTTCTTGAAGCACTGAGAATACTTGCTTTCAAGACTTTTGTTGGTCAGATTTCCTCTGCAGGGGCAATTTTAGCTCTGCCAGTTGGTCAGAAATGACCTAAGGAATCTCATGTGAGTTTAACTTTTCCACTTTATTCTCTGTTTAAAGACGTTCCCAGAACCCTTGCTAGCATAGAAAATATGATGTTTGTCTTTATAGACCTTGGGTGGGGTGGGGGGGAAGCTTAGCTTCTCTTTATGTCACCTGTCCCATTCCTTACCAACTCACACAATCACAAAATAAACCATATTTCACCTGCCTTTTAACTGTCTCTGGCAACACTTGTTTTTTTGTTATCAAACTGTATTACTGGCATATCTCAGACCATGGGATAATTGCTCAATAAATTAACTTCACCACTTTCCCAAGAGGATCCGGACTGGACAGAAACAATCTGTTGGATGCTCAGTTGTTGTAAACTTTTCAAAAAAGTTAAGTCAGAACAAACAAAAAAACTGAAATAGGCATCTGGAGAATGTAAGTGAAATTTTCAAAGCAGCCTATGCCTATGAAGATATATTCCTAGATTCCAACATGTGCCTAGATTTTTTTTTTAAATTCCTAAGTATTTTGTTTCATTAAGTTCTCTCAACTTCTCAACATCTTTTCACTTCTGCCTTCCTCCTATGACTACAGGTTTCCCCATGGGTTCTGCCCAACACAGGGTTTTCTTTGGCTATTAAATAAAACTAGGAGCTAGACTGTGACTTGGACCAGCAACACTATGATACCGGATCAAATGCTACTTGGACTCTGCTTCAATCACACTGGCGGAGAGAAGGCTAGTTCTTTACTGCAGCAAGTGGAGGCAGAACGGATGGTCCTCATTCTGCTTCTCTGACCCAATGTTTTGTGAAGGGAAGGTTATACCAACAGCACCTTATTAATACAATCTTTCTTCCCCTCCAGAGGAAAAAAGATGGCAAAACCAAAAAGATCCAACCAAAACCAGATACGCAGCAAAATATGATGGAGGGGGGAAAAAAAAAAAAAAGTAATTCCCTGGGAAATGCCATCTCCTGTTAACTATAGTCATAAACTCAAATTTAAGGAGGCAAAGCAGGAAAAGATGCATTTTTTAGTTTAAGGTTTTGTCCCATAGGAGCTGGAATAACTTGAACAATAGAGACACCCATCACACCTTCATCACAACATAGCTCTCAGCTGTGGAATGATTAAATCCCAGAATTAAAGCAAGCATTTACTAGACTAAATACAATCCTGTCAAACCTGATTTCCACAGCTGGATTATGCCTTCTTAGACTACAGCAAGACAGTCAAGATTAGCCAAAGTCTTTCAAAAAGGAAGCCCACCTAAAATAGCCTTTGCTTCGTTACCAGGCCTAATCTTACTGAGCTGAATTATATCTTTGTCACAACTAAAGTCACAACCCTGAAGAACTCTGCTACACATAGGACAAAATTGTGAGCTCCTTATCTCTACCTTAGAGGAACTCCAGACAACCAGGAAGCAGCTTCCCTGTCTATATTAATCTTTGCAGTACAGAGGCTGCTAAATTTTTGCATACAATGGCTCAATATTTACCCACAGTTGTATGTAGGGGCATGACCTTGCCGTTAAACAGGAGCTCACCACTGCTACTACAGAAGATAAAGAAGTGGAAGATAAGAGCTTTTTTCTCCCTGTAGTGTCAGAATGTCAGAAGTTGGTCACCTTCCAAACAGCTGGGTTGCTGAAGACTCACTACCCATATTCACAACTACTGCGCTGCTGCATCAGCTATTTAACAGATGGAGTGGAAGCAGGTTCTAGGTCGTAACTGAATTTAGCTGTGACATTTCATTTCATTTCATAGTGAAACAGATTTTTTTTTTTTGCTAAGAAAACGCTCACATGCTCCCCTCAACTCTTGCCAGTTTAATTACACCTTCAATAATTCAGTCAGTAGTTGCTCAATCTTCCTAGTTAAATAACTAAGTAGAAGAGTGGAAAAACCCGCAACCGAGCATGTGAGATGGAGTGCTCTAGGAATGCAGCTAGGGTTGGACACACACAACATCTGGGAGAGTGAGTCCTGGAGCAATTCTCCATCTGAGCCTAATCTCACATCTCCAAACACACAGGATTTCCTTTCTTCCCTCCCTGCTTCCCTCCCTCTCTGTGTTTTTCCTTCTTATTAACACCTCCCATCACCTTTCCTGAACAAAGATTTTGGGTGTCCTTGTGGCTTCCCCAGTAAACCGACTGTCTTTTTATATGCTGAATGGAAATGTCAGGTCCCAAACACACTTCAAGGCGAGACCTCAGAAGAACAAGGAAAGGTTTGTTTTCAGGAGCTAGAGAAGAGCATAAGGTATCTCAAACTTCAGTGGGGGTAAAGATAAGGGTTTCATACAATAGCTAAAGATGAAAAAGAGAAATCCTTAGAAGAAAATATGGGAAGAAAGAACATCTAACAGATGGGTCAGAGATGTGGGAATAGTGAAAGAAAGCTGATAGCTTCACTGAGACAAAGGAAAGTGGAAAGCATGAGGGAGAACGGATTTGGGATTATACATGACATGGCAGAGAGAAAGTAAAATGGCACTTTTTAACGATATAATTAACTATCCTTATTGAAGCTTTCTTTCAGCTGCTAAATTTGCATATATGCTTCCCATATTGATCCACATTTCTGGTGACTAACTTGCGACAAGGTCATCCACTTGAAAAGAATTTCTGAACAAGGCAATAAAGTAATTTATTTTTCTGTTAGAGAACTTGTTTAGCCAATAACAGTTCTTAATATTTTAAGACAATTTCCCCTACTTAGAAGAATATATGGAATATGTGTGAATAAGTAGTAGAAAAAACCTTACCCCTCAAGGAAAGTGGTGGGCTAATTAAAGCACTTCTCATACGCTGATACAATATTAAAAAACTAATTAATTACAAAATGTGGCTTTCTGCTGGCTTTGAGAAAACCAGTGCATAAATTAATTGAAAGGTATTGCAGCCAGATACATTACATGGCAAGCGAATCAAAACCATGCTGGTTATTATGGGATAAAAAAATGGTCCACAACTAACAATCCGTGTTCTGTTTGCATGACCCTATGAGATCAACACACTTACAATGAGATCTCGGCACTTACGATGAGATCTCTGCTTTCCCTATAGAGTACCAGCACTGAGTACTCTCCAGCTGTTCATTCCCCTTCCCCCTCCATACACATTTCTATACTGCTGCTTTTCTGATAATCCCCTATGGCCTCGGGACTTCCTCTGTAGCTAAAATAAGGTATAAAGCCATATTCGTCTCAGCATAATGAGTGATGCATCAGACCTCTACTTCTATACGCTGCCACTGTCTTTCCAGCTGATCAGAAATAGAAAAAATTGGATAGACATATCTCTGGGTGAGCAAATGGAGGATCCTCCTCAGCACGAGCTCTTAATTGTTATTAGTGTTACGTATTGCTGCCACTGGAGCTGTGCAGACACAAAGCATTCTTTTGTAGGAGCTGAATTTCACAAAAGCACAATGTCCTTTTCTTTAAAGGAAAATATAAACTGGAAAGAAGTCGTCAACATGGTACAGAGAGTCCTCCATGTTTATTGACTATCTTGGGGACTGAATGCTGAAAGTAATTTGCACCAAGTTGTTCACCAGTTCGTGAGCTTTGACTCAGTATTTTGCTTTACCGGAAAATGACTGAGGAAGAGAGCAGGAATTGTGCCAGTCCAGGATTTCAAACTTAAAAAGCAGGAAGCCTGAGAATACTGCTTAACTTCTGCCCTGCATGAATTAATTTATTGCAAAATCTGGAGGGACTAATGCAGAGCCCAGCAGTAGGTTGGCCGGAAAAACGGAACCGTGCTTATCTCCATGTACACTGCTTAGATCAATAGTTTACCAAAGGTGAAACCAGCCCCAAGGCCATACGCAGAAAATAGGAGGAGGGTACTAAGAAAATTGGACTGTATAAAATGTAAGATCTTCTTTTAAGAAAGGTGTCCAACAGTTAGTGTTTTCTTAAAATTTCAAATGAGGAAAATAAGTGATTAGGCTGGGAAATCACAAGACATGCCAAAGCTATGCATATTTTGGCAGTGGGGTAAGCAGCACAGGGAAGTCCACCATGGCCAAATTATAATGCAAATGTCTAAACATTCAGGCACTGCAGCAAGAATTGCCTCGCGGATGGAGTCCAGGAAAGCAGAGCACCAAGCAGTCCACGGAAAATGATAGCTGGCAGTTCCTCCAGCAGGAATAAGACTACAAGTTGGTGCCTGGTCTGTCAAACATTCCCCATACTTCTGTCTATTTCATTGATGGAAGGACTATGGTACACTTCAAATAGCTTAAATTTAAAAATCTCAGCTCCATATTCTCTCCAGTAAGGGCAGAAAGAGTGGGTCAGTGAGAATTGCTTCCTGCTGCACTCTGTCCTGATCTCGGCACAGATTCAAGAATCTTTATGCCACGTGTAATCCAAGCCCGCTGTGGATGGTAGTGGTTGATGGATGGATAAGAGGCGCTGCATGGTTCAACTGCCCTCGGCTAGGGACTGCCTCTGCTCCCTCCTGCCTCCTCAGGACCTGAAAAGGTCAGATAGTCCATTCTTCCTTTGACCACCAGTTATGGCAGAATCTGTCCCTCACCATTTAGGGGCAACAGTGCGTGGCACAGTCAGGAAAACACACAGACCACACACAGGCACAAGCCTGCTGCAGCTGGCTGCATACAACCAAACCAAGATGTGGTTTGTGCCGTCTTCATGAGGCTTTGTACTTGCTTGTTGTTCCCCAGCAATCAGCGGGAATGATTATTTTCCACAACTACTCCTCTGAGACTGTCAGAGAAGAGCTGCTGTTAGTGCTTCTGTGCAGGCCAGTGATGCTGTGTTGTGTAGTCTAGAGAGCAGGAAGAGATGCTTTTCTGTAATGCGCACACCGCATCTAGTGTCATGAGCATGAAGAGCCTGAGAAATGGGCTAAAAGCATGGTTATTTCTATATAGGGGATCCCTCCAGCCTTTCTCAGAAGCTGGAGTGGCCCCAGTGCCCAGTGGCCAACATTTTGAAAACAGGCTTTGCAAGCAATACCCAGTCCACCCGTAAGGTAGACTTCTGTGTGCACCTGGCTTTTCTGTTGAATACATCCATGTCTGCATTCTGGTGATCTTCAGAACGTAGATGGCTTAGGACAAAAGCTTCCTGACAGAGCTCCATGGGAGTGTCATAAAATTGGTATTATCCCCATTTTGTAGACAGAAGAGAGGCACAGAGAGACGGGGACAATTTTCTCCAATTATTGGCAACATACCCACTAAAGATCATGGCTTATGGTAACCACTTAAGGGAAGATGCTCAGTGGTGAAATGTTAATGTCTATTACTTGACCAAAGTAACTATGGATTTTACTGTTGAAGTAAGGGCCTTGTAACTTTTCTTTTTCTGCTTTTTCTGCTGCTTGTTCTACTAATGAGATCTACTTGTGGTCATGATTAACACAGATTGCAGACATGTAAGAGGAATTCTGTTGGGACACAGATATAGTATGCACAAAAAGTAGCCTGCCTGACAGTGCTCTCTACAGCTTTGAATTCAGCAAGGGACTTTCACCTTTTCCACAGGCTGGAAAAACTTGGTGAAACATATTTATCACTGGTCATCACTTTTTCATTTCAGCTTTATCTTTGAAAAGAAAGGAATCTTGCTTAAAGTCTCAGATTCTCCTTCATATTTCTCAGACCCAAATGTGGCTATAAGATCTGTCAAAGAAGGATACGGAGTCCTTTTTTTTGCTCCTTCAAGTGCTGTGTTCCTGATACAGATAGCATTCTTGAAAATCATATTAACAAAGCCAATGTCTATGCTCTTGGGAAGATACAGTCATTGCAATCAGGGTCATTATAACATCAATAAACTGAAAAGAATTAAATTACTTTTGATCAAGACTACCTATTCTCAATCAGTTGCCTGTTGAATCTGATAGTCATACAACCTAAGCAACAGATTCAGGGATCCCAGCATCTGCCAAATCAGCAGGATGAGGAAGATACACTCTGGTGGCTTGAAAGCAAGTACATCACTCTGATTGGAAAGAAAAGGGGAAAAATGATCACAAATTCTCTTCCTTTGTATTTTTCAGCACGAAATGGCTCAGAGGAAAAATATTTTCTTTGAGAAGTGACCTAAACCAATTATTTGCGCATTGATACTGCTGGTTTTGCTGGTGAATGATCTCTGGATCTTATGTTCTTGGGGTTTTTTTCAAACAATTTAATTGCTTGTATTGTTTGGGCTGGTTCTTTTTCCTATTAGACAGAATGTCTTGTATATAGCAGATAAAGAAGGCACCTTATTCCTGGACCAAAGGAATCTGATCTGTGGAGGAGAAATCTTTTGCTTCTAGGACTTACACTTATTTTTAGATTCATACATTAAAAAATTCCTGCAGACAGATTCTGCCATTGTTGTCCAGCTGAGTCATACTCTTATAAATAACCCCACTGCACAGAATGGCTTTTCTTTTAGGGTAAGACACTCTTCTGCAAGTGAAAGGAGAAAAAAAGAAAGCATCATTTAGTAATAAATCAGATTTCCAGCTTATCTGAAGAGCTCTGGATAAAGGCCCTCCTGGGCTTATGTCCTAACAAATGTTTAGATATATAGAATCTTCGCAGCTGTTTACTTGATCAAAACACAAACGTAGCCAGATTAATGGTCACCGCAAGTGATAATTGTTATTATTCCCTAACCTGTGACATAGCAGAGAATACAACAGGCTGATAATCTACAAATAGCTTCAGTTCCTTCCTCTGCCACTGATTGAGGGAACAATTTTGAGGAATTCACTTGCTCCTTCTGCACCTCAGTTTGCCACCTGTCACACAGGAATTGTGCCATTTAGCTTCCAATATAAATTGCTAACATGAAAGTGATGCATGATTGAGTGGTATTTGCTATGCCATCCGTTTCTGCAGTGCCTCACACACGACTACTTTGCAGTTATTCACTCAGCTGCACAATGTAGGTATGTTTCTTGCAGTAACTCCTATTATACTCCTCGTATTACATACACAGGAACAGGATGCCTCTTACTTCTACATACTTGCCAATGACTGAACCTCCTTGGTCTTCAACCCTTCCTCCATTCCTTTTTCATAGTAACTTTGTGGTAATCTACTTTGTGCTGGACAAAAATATCTGAGAAGGATTCATTTGGGGCAAGAGAAATTCAAATGTCTCGGCATTCTCCTGAACTCCTAAAAGATTATATTCTTTGTTCATAAATGACCGTATCCAAACGACTATGGCAGAGCTGGGCTCATGGGATCAAGTGACATATCATGATGGGTGTTGGCAACTGACAGGCTTAATTTTTGTTTCCTTGATTTCAATAAAAAACGCTTTCATGATCTCATTAACTGACTTAGTAACACAACAGCTTGATGCTTTACAGCCTGCCTCTGTCACTTGGAATTACAATTTCCTTCAAAAGAAATCCTACTGAAATCAATGGCTTCTTGAAGATCAAGGTATCATTTATCCTGTTTAAGAGTGACAGAATTATATAAGATATCTTTAACTGGACCGAATCCTGATGTTATTCTTCAAAACACCTTAGATGCTTTGCTTGATCTGATGATGACTGAGTAGGAACAGTCAAAAGATGTATGAGTAGGAACTTCCGAACCCAATATATTTAGAACAAACCTTTCCTACTGGACTGGTCTGTCAATTTTGAGCCTTAAGCTATTCAGTATAGCCCCTTTAAAACCACTATTCTTTGGACTTAATATTAATCCAAGATTATAAAATGAAACATACATCTTTCCAATAGCCTGTTCAAAATCCTTAGTTCCATCAGAAGTATTTCACATAATATGCTCTAGAGCTACACCACAATGGAAAATAGAGCTGTAAGCCATATTGCTAGACAAGCCGATGAGCCTGTGTGATGAGGCTGGGAATAGAAACAGCATTAGTACACCTTGGGAATGGATGTAAAAGCTATGTCAGCTGTGTAAGTAGGGACTGATTGTCCTTCCTACACCATGACACACACTGCATTTAATGTGCCTATTCCTCTTGAGCCTCATGAGCTGGTCCCAAATTTAGCACACAAAGGATTAATGAAGCTTATACCCAGGACATGTCAGACAGAACATTTCTATATGCTTATGTAGTGAGAACAACTCCATCAGAACCACCTTGTAGAGAGAAGAGTCTGTGCCCTTTCAAGAAACCAAGGGAAACAGTCAGATGCTTGTGTATTTGGATGGTCAGAACACACTAAGTATATCCCAAATTTTCAAAATCATAGAATTGGTTTAAAAGGTATGACACTTAAGAAAATAATAATATAGGATTGGTTTTCTGCCTAGTGATTTTCCAAATCTTTGCTTCTTCATCTTTGACCCACCATCTTAGAACCAGGAAACGTGTTTTATTTAAAAAAAAAACCAAAACACATGATCCAGGAGTGAGGCTTTAGAGAAATCCCTGCCAAATATTTGTACATTGACAACTCCACAAAAGCTTTTGTTTTGGGTCTTCTGCTCCAGAGCAGTTTCAGTTTTGCTTTTCATACATTTATCCAGCATATTCAATATGAAATGAATCCTATACCCCTTCTTCTAAATATGTATATTGTCCTCAAGCAGGGGAAACCGAAATATAGGATGCTTAAAAGAAATTCAAGTATCAACTGATTAAACTCAATTTACTACATTCATCAAATGCAATCTTAGTTTTCAGCTGTAAACCAAATCCTGTTGGTAAAATATATATATACTTGCATACATCCATATGTCCAGGGTTTCAGTACACTGGACCAAATTCTGCCTTGAATTATACTCCACTGACTTCAACAGAATTTCCTAGGAATATATATAGAGTAGGCAAAACTAGATCCATCACTGCTGCATAGCCTACTTCCTTGTCTTTCCTTTCATTGATTTTCCTCCCATTTGGCCCCATTCTTAAAGTCTCTGGCAGGTTAAGAGTTAGGCAAATTATTTGGAAACAACTTGTATTTACTGATCCTCATGCACTGTATAAATTACACAATGTAGTCATGTGAGGTAAAAGAAGGATTTTTGCTAATATCTTATTTAAATACTAATTAACAAGTAAGTTCTAAAGATGCAGGCACCTTTATCACTTCTGTGCTTGCAAACATTTTAAAACTTTGATGGAGCACTCAATCTTCTATTCCCTTCTGAGCAACTAATATTCATTTAAACACCACATGGTTTTCTTTTGTTTCCACTTCGTGTCTGCTGTTTGCAAATCGATCCTTATGACTTGACAAATTCAAGGCAGTTATACCTTGAAATTCATTGGAATGCCACCAGACCTATTATTTGCAGGACTTTCTAGCTGCATAAATAAAATGTCAAGTAACTGAATATATTAGGCATACAAAGCAACACAGAAAGCCATCTGTAATTAAGAGGCGTAAAAAGAGGTCCACTATCTTGTTAGGGAAAAATGATAGGTACAACTGCAATTTCAACTAATTCACCCAGCAAAGAGCAGAAGTGCATAAATATACACAAAAGCCAGCACACTAATTCTCAGTATAGATCTAATTAAATTTAGTCGGAACAATGAATTACAATAGATTAGTTTATGTCTCATAACAACTATTATATTTTTCTTCATACTTAGCAAATTTAATCTTTTTGCAGATCTTTTGCTTACACAGGTGCAAATTTCTTGAATCTGACACTATTCCCTATCTCACTAGTGATCTTTGGCTTTTGTTTCGCACCTACCAGAAAGCTACCCTCCTCTGCCACCTAGTGCCTTAAAGAAGTATATTTTGTATCAACTGCCAGCTCTTGCTGGCATAGCATGTTCAACAGAATAGATGAGGATTGTGCAGAAACCTTTTATTAAAATTTCCTTGTTAAATGGGAGATTAAAGAGAAACTTGGTTTATCAGCCTCTATGGATATCGTAATTGATCACTGCCAGAGATCACCTCTATCTCTGCAGATCTTAGTATGATACAAAATCATTTAGCAACTTGCATCCTTGTATTTTAGGACATTACATCATCTTCCTTGTTCTTTCTAAAATGTAAAATGAAATAATTTTTACATAAAATCCTTATAGAAGAAAATTATAATCAAATATAACATGTATTTAATCATATGACATTTTCAGACAAAAAAGAACGTCTTTTTCAACTACTAGCCCGTTCCCAATGTATCAAAGTGAAATTCCCCTGAGGCATAAAATTTTTGTTTCTAAATGGATTCTGGAGTACAGCATTTGTAACAACCGGCTTGCTTTTTGTTAGTTTTAGTTTACATTGTTTCAAAAAGTGTATGTTTATATATTTGCACTACTGCAATTTATATTTCTTTCAAATTACATAGAAACAGGGTTTATTTCAAGTAACAGACTATGCCACATGTTTTAGAGGAATTCTGGATTTTTTAACTTTTATTTTTTTAAAAAGTAATGGAGCTTCGTATTGTCAGTGTTAATGAAATGAAGCTATGAAAGTGAGCCTTCCTTTACTCTTCTTTTGAAGGAAAAGTCATTCAAACTAAACTGTTCTGACTCTCACTGAAGATAATTTCTTTTTTGGAAAATTAACTGGTACTACATCAATTGCATATACAAATCTTCAATATTTGTCAGTTGTTTCTAATTTTTCTTTTAGAGACCACAAATACCAGATGACATTTCCCCCCCCACATTATTCAGAAACCACTATGAAACATTATAAAACATCTCCTCTTGTCTGGATTGCACAAATGCAGTACCAACATAAACAGTATGGCTGTGAAATGAATCATTACCTAACCGTGACCTGGCAAGCGTCTTAAAATGTCTAGTGTTGACACAGCCTAACTTCATTCATGTTTCGTAAGAACTCTATTTGTAATGCATCTTCATTGCTTCACTGATACTGTAACTCAATAAACTAATGCAATATACTGCCAATTGTAATTATTACTCCATTAGCAGAAACCACGTCCTCTCTCATGCTTAAAGTCTTTTTTTTTTTTTTTTTTTAAATACTACTACTGTGTTTCTGAGAAATTAACCCATGGCTCTCAACATCCCAGGCTAATTCAGCTTATTTCTCCACAGAACCTTTGTCAAAAATATAAATATAAAAAAAGCCACTAAGACAGTAGGGTAAAATTGATCCTATAATATGTGGACAAAGAAACAAAAAACCCTCACCTCTCCCTAAAATACATACACAGCTTTCCCTCAGGACAATATATCTGTCTCATTCCTTGGCTAATCTCACCTCCAATATGTCAGTCTCATCCCATGCAGCTCTGTCAAAAGTAAGCCTTCCACTCTGCATCCTGCTTGCCACCTTTTATTGGCTTCAGTTCTGAATAAGTGAAAACCAGAGATGACTGGAATAAATCCTGTTTGGACAAATCGAAAAGAACTTATGTTGTTTGCTTGGATACTGTCAACTAAATGGCATCAATTTACACTTATCAGCTTTCATTATTCCCGTAGACTATGGAGGAAATGTAACATCTCCGCTAACATCTGTTCCTACCAGTTATGTTTCAAAACATGGAACCCAGAGCGAGGAAAGCCGAAGTGAAGTGTTACAGCACACACAAGCCCACTCCTTAAGCAGGCATAATTGGCTCAGCTACATACAAACGCAGGCTATTCCGGAAAGCATGGTCCTGTGTCCTCCACTTTCATATTCCTACTGTCCACATTGTCACTTTTCTGACCCTGACACGAGCCCAGCTACAGGGAGGTACCCACTAAAAACAAAGCTGTAGAAAGCCAGGGAACAGTTCTCTGTCAGCGTAGCTCCCTGAACCAGTACAGCACAGGAGCAGATACACTCAAGTGCCAAGGAAACACAGGAGCAATCTAGCCAGGGTTAGGGGCAGGCTTGCATTTTTTGGCAGCAAATAGCTATTAGACTGGCTGAGCCATAATATCAAACATCGTTTGTATTGTGTTGTGTATTGAAATCCCAATCTAAGACTGAAAACAGTCTTAATCCTAAATGCAATGGTGCTACTGCGTGCCTGAAACTGAAATGAAAATCCACAGCTAGGTGCTGTAAGTGCACCACTGAAGAGTACCAGTGGACAGTAGAGGGCAGAGCTGCCCCCTCTCTGCAGAACTCAAGACAGAAGGCACTGCTGTTCTTTGCGGTTTTCCAAGCACACAGTGACCACCCAGGCTACTTAATGGCAATGGCTGCAAAGAATCAGCTTTGACCCTTGTCAAATTTACAGATTTCCAGTCATTACACTTCAATTCGTTTTTCACTCAAGAAATCAAGTGCACTTTGAGGGGGGAAAAAAAAAGGCTTTCCATAGCCCTTTAAGACAGAAAATTATTTTGTATGCTGACAACAGCAAGAAACACTTAACCTTCAGTCTGGTACAGAAAAAGTGCAAATACCACATGGCAACCACTATTTTCCTCAAAAACAGGAATATCACCAAGTATGTCAAACAGCAGTATTGTGGAGAGATCCAGGGAGATCCTGTCTTTGATCCTTGTATCTAATCAACATTGGTTTTGAACTTCATTTTCCACCCTTTCCACCCCGCCCCCCTGCCAAAAGAGCAGCAGCCAAAAACAGAAAGCAGATTTCCCTGGGAAACTTAACACACTTTATTTTACATCTGTGAATGTTTTCCCTCTGTTAAAAAAATGTTATTTACAAAACCAACATAGAACATTAGCATACAAATTATTCAGTGTACTGTATACAGATGTCCAAACCCAAGGTAGATCCTGATTTCTCTTTAATTGTTGACTGCTATGATGTATCGCTGAGAAGCACTTCCCACTGCATGCTATAGAAACACCACCTGACTGCAAAATCATACGGCATGACATGCAATTCAAGCAGGCTTCCCAAAAGTTCATAGGTTTCCTGTATCAGCATTGAGTGAACAAAACAAAGAAAACATTCTTGAAAATCATGATCTTTCTTGCTGTAGCAACTGTTTTTGTTAGCGCTAGTTCTATAGCATCAATTCTGAGCAAACCAAGACGGACGCTTCCTGGCTCTTTCAATTATCCGCTTGCCTTCATCTTTTTCTGTGGGCTTTTCTCCATCATAAAGGACAACAGTCTCTACAACCGGAGCATTAAATGGTCCTCCTTCCTTGTTACGTATTTCCATCCGTATCAGTCGAGTTTCTGCTTTGACCTTTGCATAACAATAGCCACAAAGGACATGTTTCTGTTTCAAGTTTCCACACTCAGGACACACATCTATGTTCCTCTAAAAAAAGAGTGTGGAAAATAGGAAATTTTGTAATTTGAACAACAGCAACAAAAGAAACAGGGAATAATCACAAACTACTAAAAATGTTAAATGAAATACCAGAGAAATTAAATTGCCTTTTCAAAATTTATTCTTCCATGTAAAGTAATTTTCCTGTAATGTATTGCTACGTCAAATGCTTACTACTAAAAATAGCCTATGCAGTCAATATCTAACTCATTGTGCCTATTGATGTTTGGAAGACTAAAGACCTATCAACTCAATTAGATGCACAGAAAGTATAGACCTTTTCCATTTATACTAGCTGTTTAGCTAAAATTCACATTTTGTTGGCTTGCACCCAAACTGTCACTGTTTATTTAACCACAGACTACTGTTTACAGCAGTATTACATAGTATTTTGAAGATGACAATGTCTTTTAAGCTTATTTATAAACAAATTCCAGAAAGCTTTTTTAGTCAGTATTGATGACTACAATGATTCCCTAAAATAAGTGACATGAAAAATGATTAGCATAAATCTTACTGCAGCATGCTTGTTTGCCAGTAACAAAATTACTTGCAGTGAATAAGGTGGCAAGCCCGTGGAAATTTGGTGTTTACCTTTACTTTTATAAGCTTATTGGGATTTCTTCGCCTGCAGCGGTTCACTTCAATGGTGCGCCTTTTCTTTGGCGCCGCCATCCACAAGATGCTATCTAACAGGCTTGTCACCTCATTACTTTCGCTAGTGTCGTTTACTGATTGTGGAAGAAAGGCTGGAGCTTGGACAGCTAGTGCTGGTCCTGAAGGAAAACGAAAAGGTAACTCATTACACCCAACCCCCATTTTCGCGTGCAGCCAAGCAAATACGACACGGATGCTACTGACGCCCCAAAGCGAGGAGGTAAGAGTGGCCAGAGGCGCCTCCTGCCCCGTTCCCTCACTGTCCCCAGGGCTGCGCGCTCCCCTGCTCCACCCACCCCCCCCTCAGCCGTTCAGCGGTAAAAATGAGTCCCGCAGCCCCGATGCCGCCCTCTCCTTCAGCCGAGAGAACAGGCCGGTACCTACCCCAGGGCGGGCTCTGCCCCCCGAAGAAACCCGGAAAAAGGCCGCGCTCCAGCCGCCCCCAGCAGCGCTGAAGGAGACCGCGAAGCCGCGGCAGCGGAGAGAAAACCACCACCAGAGCCGCCATATCCCCACAAAGCCCGGCCAAGGCCTCAGAGGAGTGGAAGGCGGTCGCCCGCCCGAGGGCGCACTGGGCATGCGCACCTGTCGCTGAGCCTTCTGGGAAACCGAGTTCCCTGAGCACTTCACGGCATAAGAGGGACGGAGACCGGGACTTCAAGTCCCAGCATTCCTCTCGCTACCAGGAGGGTGGGGCAGCGAGGGGTGCTCGAGGACTTCAACTCCCAGCATGCCTCACGGCATGACTCTTCGCCAATCGAGTCCCTCGCGGGCCTTGCTCTGCTTCCCGGCATGCTCCGCCATTCTCCACCTCCCCGCCAATCAGCGTGCTAGCTGTGTCCTCGTGCAGGAAGCGGGAGGAGCGACTGCGTCTGCGCAGAGGGAGCTGGTGAGGGGAGTGGAGGACTTTGTTCCAAAATGGCGGAGCGCGGCTACAGCTTCTCCCTCACTACGTTCAGGTACTCGCGGGGAGGGGGCTGCCGGCCTGGGCTCTCGGCGGGCAGGCCGGCGGGCGAGGGGAAGGCCGGCGCACAGCCTACGCGGAGTGGTTTTCCGCCGGCGGGGGAGGATGGAGTGGGGACTTTGCAGAGTCATCGCGTCCCCGGCGGGTCCGCGGAGCCCGGCCTGCGAGCGCTGGGGGACGGCCGTGGCTGGACCCGGGCAGAAGGGGAGGGCGTGGGGAAAGCGACGGGGATCGGGCGGCTTCGCCTTCGCCTGAGGGGGCACACAGCTGCCACGAGTCTTCGTGAGGCGAACGGCTGCAGGCGCAGCCGGGGATAGAGGTGGGGGCTGAGGTGAGAGGCCCGGGTCCCACCTGATCTCTGTCGCTGACCTCGGGCCCAAGTGCAGGTGCTGCTTGTATCTTCTCTCGTTGCTGTAAGTCAGAGGCACTGTGGGGCCGACCTAAGGTCTGTCTCGTCACTGGTAGTGCCTTATAGCAAGTGCTTGGTGAAACCGTTCAGCAAACTTAGGATCCACACGCACATATTTCAAGCTGGGTAGTAATTCTGGACTAGTTGGAAACGTGTCATGATAGCTGGGCTAGGGTATCTTGAGAGCTTGCTTCAGAGCAAACTTTGCAGATGTGGGAACGAAAGAAGCCTTCAGATGAGTTGTAAATAGTTTAGTTCCCTTCCTGCTGCACTTTGCAGGTGGTGCTCTCCTTGCAGTTTGTGTTGTGCACAGCCTGGATATGGGATGATTGCATGCATGGAATGAATATGCTATTGGAGTAGTATCTGTTAAAGTGTTGCTCTAATACATACACTTAATTCAGAGAAAAGGAAATTGTTTCCTGTTCTTTTTTTGATGAAACTGCTAAGCTATCCAGGATTATATTATACATATAAAAAGAAAAACTGAATGCAAGAATCTTTGTGCTGCTTTTGGTAAAGTGCCCTCTTAATCTCAGAGGAGAGTAATGCTGTGTAATTGCAAAGTGGGTTACTAAAAGCTCATTGCAATTAAGTGAATGAAGCAGTTCACAATCTAAAACTAGGAGAAGAATCTTCTTAATGGAGGGATGTGACCAAACATACCTGCTTTACTCAAGTGGGTCGAATTCTTTATTAGCTCTTGGAAATGGTTTCCTAAGGGAGTTACAAACTTTTTGTACTGTATAGAAGCACTACATGCTCTGAAACTTGAAGCCATTTAATTTTATACTCACACGGAAGAGAATACACCTACTTACGCTTTCCCTCATTCACCTGTTCCTTGTACCGAGAATTATTTATTTTAGTTTGTGCTTACTTTTAAAATCGTTTGCTAATGTTCTGTATATTTTAATTGCTGGCGTAGGAAGCTATTGTTCTGGTTTGTTAGTATTTTGTAGTGGAGAAGCTGGACTTATTACTTTGTCACCTTTATCCACTGTTTACTCAGTGTATAAATAACTACACTAATTGATCATTCCTTGCTTTGTTTCTTCTAACTCCTCCAAGCACTGAGTTACATAATTTTCCATTTTACTTCTACATCTGTTAAAACAGCAGTGTCTGAAATACAGCCCAGAGAATAGATCCCACTTGCAAAGTTACTTGTCCAATGAGTGACTGGCTCTGTGCTGTCCTCTTCCCTGGGGATCGAGAATGGACCCCTCGATCCCCCTCATTCTGGATGAGTTACTTTGTGAGCCTGACACCTGCTGCTCTGTTCTGATGATTCTGCATCCATTACCAGAATGACATGGATCATTAAACCAAAATGCAGGCATACATGGGGATGGAATGGGAGCTGTGTCTATCTTGTGCCATTGACCTGCTGTCTGCTTATCAGTCAAAAAGAGTAGCTGTGTTTTGCTTGTACCTTTCAGCAGTGAACATCAGTGTCTTGAAAACTTTTGCAAACCACGTGTGTAATGCCATTTCAGTAGAAAGTCATGACGCGCTCTGAAGATTTTTCTCACTGAGTGGAAAACTCGTTTAAAAATGGTATAAAGTTGGAGAACAGCGTTGTCCTCCTTCAACCTGCATCCCAGTCGCTGCTCCCTATCTGAGACACGTTAGCTTTCATCAGGATTGTAGACAGGTGCTGTGTGAGTATCCCAGTAGCACTGTGCGGCAGAGATTTCTATGCTGAACCAGTCCAGTTCTTCTAGAAGCTGTTTTGAATCTTCAGACTTGTGTTTTTTGGGGTTTGTGGTTTTTTTTTTTTAAATTCTGATTAGAATATGCTGATGCTAGGTGTAAAGAGGCTTAAAAAAGCAAGTTAGCATCAGATTGTTGTAGCAAAGATTTGAGCATATCAGAATTATGTTAGGCTTATTTTTGCATTTTCTTTTTAGTCCTTCTGGAAAGCTTGTTCAGATTGAATATGCTTTGGCTGCAGTGGCTGCAGGAGCTCCATCGGTTGGGATTAAAGGTATGTTCAGAAAATAACTGCTTTAGTGAAGGATTCAGGATTCTGAGTGTCATTGGAGAGAACTAAAATAGTTTGGACTACGTATTGGGTCTTTCTTCATCTTGCCTCCTACTACATATTCTGTTTTTCTTTCAGTGGGTTTTCACATGCTTTAGTGGGTTTAATATTTCCTTTTTTTTTTTCCTGCAACTCAATAATTTTTTATAAAGAAGGAAGGGAGCATAGAGCTCTATGCTAGGAGAAGAAAATTGCTGGGTTGGTTTTGGAGACCTTCAGCTGGTAGAAGTAGACATCTCTCTCTCCTTTTTTTTTNCTTAAGTAAATAAATCCAGCTGTGTGTCCATATATATAGAAATTACATTAAAAGTTACTTCAACTGCTCAATTATTAATACGTGCTTCAGAATCTTTAGAATGGGATTATGAGAGTTGTAGCATTATTTCCAGTGAGAAACGATGTGTTGGGTGCATTCATCAAAGTATCTCTGTTTAACATGATTGTAAACTTGAAGGGTTTTTTAAAAAGGGAGGAGCAAAATTCTTTACAGCCCGATAAACTTGTTCTGTGTTTTGACTGCTTTCCATAATTTTAGTTTAATATATTAAAAAAAAAAAAAAATCTTGTTCCTTTCCAGCTGCAAATGGAGTGGTGTTGGCAACTGAGAAGAAGCAGAAATCCATTCTTTATGATGAAAGGAGTGTCCACAAAGTAGAACCAATTACCAAACATATAGGTTTAGTGTACAGCGGTATGGGTCCAGATTACAGGTATTAAAAAATTTTGTTTGGTTGCCATTTAGACACATTTTCTTACAAGAATTGTAAGAAACAGAAACAGATAGCAATTAGCTGTTTCTTTCTAAGTGTATGGCATCATATTATATTGTATTACACTGTATAGGAAATTCACTTTAAGTTTTTTTTTTAATATATTCAATACCTTGTCAAATAACCTGTTGTCTAAAGAACGAGTAGGGAATGAACAGTAGTGTAATTCAACCTTAGTTTCATTGTAAGTATTTCAGAGATTACTCAAGTTGATGAAGATAACCCACCAACGTCTATGTTTTCTTACATTGGTGTTATGCCAGGTGTATAACTCCTTAGCATAGTGTTTATTATGAGTTTTCAGTTCTAGTTATAACAACGAGTTGGAATTTCTTTGACATACAAATTTTGTCTTTGTTTTTAGAGTACTTGTGCACAGAGCTCGGAAGCTGGCCCAGCAGTATTACTTGGTTTATCATGAGCCCATTCCAACAGCTCAGCTAGTACAGAGAATTGCTTCTGTGATGCAGGAATACACACAATCTGGGTATGTGGTTTTCTGAATTCTGAAGTTGCTTAGAAAGATTATGTTCTTTAAATGTAAGGAATAACAACTACCTGGTGACCCAATTTTTTGCGTCAAAAAGGCAGTTAGTTTTTCAATGGAGAATGTCCACAGAAAGTGGGCCAGCGGGAGGAGCACTAACTGGCAGTGGGTTAGATAGGGTCTTCATATCTTGCAAACAAATATGTTGGACAAGACAGCATACTTTTGTTTTTGTACTGTTGGTTGACTAGTCAGTCCTGAGCTCTGGGCTGGTGGGAAGCATTTGGAGGAAGGTTAACACATCCAAAATAGTTTAGTCACCTTTGGTTTTCACTGAATAAATTTCACATATCAGCTGTGATTTTTTTTTTTTA
>WAAD01034066.1:379536-430905 GCA_013389945.1 Fregata magnificens
CCCGCCGGCGCCGCCGAGAGGGGCTGTGGGGTCAAGCGCCGAGGACACCCTGCCCTCACCCAAGATGGCGCCGCGACCTCCCCGGCGCCGCTCTCACACGATCGCGGGGCGGCGGGCGTACAGGGCCGGGTTGGGAGAAGCGGCCGTTTCCGCCGCTCCCCGCCGAGGGGAGATGCGGGCCCTGAGGGGAAGGGAGGGCGGTAAAGCGGAGCCTGTGCGAGGCTGCTGAGGGGAGGTGGGCGAGTGAGGGGGCTGGGCCCTGAGGGGCGCCCTCAAATGGCGGACGTGAGGATAGCCGTCCCCGCTGGACGTGTCTGCGGGTGAGCGGTGGGCTCAGGCCGCGCTGGGGTGGGGCGCGTCAGCCTCAGCGAGCGGCCTCCCGGGGCTCCTACTAACAGCAAACGTGTGTGAAGGGTTTTATTTTTTTCCCCCACCTCATTTTAAGGAGTAGTTCTTCCTCGGAGGCCTTGTGGTTGATAGTGATGCTGCCTCACAGTTGTTGTGCTGAAAAAGTAGTTGGGTTTATGGGCTTACTTTCACTCAAAAACTCAAAGTAAGCTTTGTGTTGAAGCCTTTTGATGTTTGTAGAAGTTGAAGCTGCTGTGGCGAGAGGTGCCAAAGTGGTAACTGTGGGGCTTTACTCATTGCTTTACATATAAGAATAAACTTGTGGCAATGGTGAGGACTTTTGGGGGGAAGGACTGATTTCACTGGCCTCCTCTGACCCTGAAGAGAGTCAGTAGGTCACAGAAGACATTAGGCTTTTTGCTTGAGAAGAAGGGGGAGATTTTGGTGATGTTGGATATTGACTGGGCCGGTAGCAGTTAATGCTGACTGTGTTTGAACTTGTGCATGATGCAAGGGTGAATTCAACTGCATGAAGCCAGGCTGCCCTGGCAGAGCCTGTTGTAGGACCCAGGCTGTATCCCTTTGCTCGTTTTCAGCTGAAGCTGCATATGTCTTGCCCTTTAATACAAGTTTGCTTCAACATGCAGCTTAGGTAAGAATTACAGGAGCATCTGTTCGTACTTTTAGTTGGGAGTCAAAATTGATTAATTTCACTGTTCATAGTGGCTATTTACAGCCTGTCATAAAAAACGGTAGTGTTTGCTGTGGTATTGAATCCTACATTTTTCAAAGCCAGCCCACATTCAGTTAAATAATTCCTATCATATCAGTTTCCTCAGGGAGACATACTAAAGTAACACGGATGCGAAGGAATAGACTTACCGGGTGCAACACAATAAATCTTTAGTAGAACTAGAAAACATAGAGATTTCTAGATCCTCCTGGCTCTAGAATTATGAATCTTAGTGTGTCATGATGCTGTGTAATGTTGAACCGTTGCCAGCAGGTTGTTAGGGGCTCATTCACCGAGTTGTGCAGTGTAAGGTGGAAGCTGGAGCAGACAGAGCTGTGCTACCCATAATTGTAAAGTACAATGGGCTTCCTCTATGCTGTGTTAAAATACTTGCTGGGAGCCAGACGTCACAGTTTTTATGTATGTCTGTAAGCATGGTGGGTAGCTTTTATATATTAATGGTTACTGTGGTGAGAGGGAGAGGCAAGATTTGCTTATGGCATTAACAGGATTTCTTAATTTTGCTCTGGATGTCAACTTTTGCAAAGGAGCTCTGAGATTTGAGATCTCTCTAAGTGACTAGCTCAGAGAAGGGCTGACAGGCCAGTGGAAAAAACACAAACTTGCAAGATTTGTGTGGAGACTTGAATCTGCTATTCTCCCTTGCTGAGAACTGAGATCTTCTCAGGCTGTAGGTTGGATCCCCAGAGGTGAAGGAAAGGAATTGAACTCTTTGGTGGGACTTGTGCAGAGGTTCCTGATGCTTGTGCTTTACAATACTGGTAGCTGTTGCACTAAATCTACTGCAAAGCTCCAGTGTATACTGTTGCAAAGACTTCTTTTGACTGTCTTTATTCTTGGCCATGCAATAACAATCTTCCCTTTTGCTTTCACTTGATAGGAATAATGTTTCCAACATGTCTGTGCAGTCGCGGCTGTGTGAAAGAATTGCTGTTGCCAAAGAATTGATCAAGAGAGTGGAAGCCCTTTCCAAGTCCCAGAAAAGGAGAATAGAAGGTGCGGCAAAACTATCTGGCAAACTGAAGGCTGAGCTAAACTTCTTACACAAGGTGGAGGCAGGGAAGGTGGCCATTAAAGAATCCCATCTGCAGAGTACAAACCTTACCCATCTCCAAGCCATTATTCAGTCAGCAGAGAACCTGGAGGACGTTGTCAGTGTCCTCCATGTCTTTGCTTATGAGGACAGGTTTGGAGACAAACAGACACTGGTGGTAGATGTTGTTGCAAACGGAGGTCACACATGGGTGAAGGCCATTGGTCGGAAGGCTGAGGCCCTGCATAACATCTGGCTGGGGAGAGGCCAGTATGGTGACAAAAGTGCCATTGAGCAGGCAGAGGACTTCCTGCAAGCAAGCCGTCAGCAGCCAGTGGAGTACAGCAATCCCCACATAATCTTTGCGTTCTTCAACAGCGTGTCCAGTCCTATGGCAGAGAGACTCAAGGAGATGGGAATATCTGTGCGAGGAGACATTGTTGCTGTGAACTCACTGGTGGAGCCATCTACAGAAAACAAGCACTGTAGCGCCAGTGAATCAGATGAAGAAGGCCCTGAACTCCTGCAGGTGACCAGAGTAGACCGCAAGAATTTAGTGGCCAGCATTGCTTTTCCTACCCAGATCAAAGTAAACGTGTGCAATAGAGTTAACTTGGACATCACTACCTTAATAACCTATGTCTCTGCTCTGAGCTATGGTGGCTGCAACTTCATCTTCAAAGAAAAAGTGCTAACAGAGCAAGCGGCTCAAGAAAGGAGGGAGAGAGTCCTGCCTCAGCTGGAGGAGTTCATGGAGGGGAAAGAGCTCTTTGCCTGTGAATCTGCTGTCAGAGATTTTCAGTCCATCTTGGAAACGCTGGGAGGACCTGGGGAGAAAGAGCGAGCTGCGTTGCTTGTTAAAAGAATTAATGTGGTGCCAGATCAGCTGTCTGAGCGTGCCTTAGGACTAGTGGCTAGTTCTAAAATCAACAGCCGTTCTCTAACCATTTTTGGGACAGGAGACACTTTAAAAGCCATCACCATGACTGCAAATAGTGGTTTTGTGAGGGCAGCGGCTAACCAAGGTGTCAGGTTCAGTGTTTTTGTCCATCAGCCACGAGCGTTGACAGAAAGCAAAGAATCTCTTGCCACACCTTTACCAAAGAGCTGTCCACCTGATAATGGACTATAAGTCACTAAATGAGTTAGTCACTGACATATTGCAGGTGCTGCAGTGGAGGCATTTGGAGAAACAGGAGAATCATAACAATACATTTTTGGGTGTGTATCAGTGAAGACAGTAACTGTAGCAGTGGAAGGGCTCCTCAAGGGATTTGCAATATCTTTACTCAGTCCTTGGGTGTTTTTTGTTCAGCTGACCATTAATTTATTCACTAAGGTAACAGATTTCAGTGAAAATTGTTAACTGGCTTACAGTGTATTAATTGTATCCATCCCTATTAAAAAGTTCAGTTAAAGCACAGTTGCCGTTGTGCCCTTGTCATTTTTGTCCTCTTCAGAGAGATTAAATTCAGCACCTTAGATGGACTTCAGACTTGACTTCTGTGGAACTTAAATCTTTCTTTCACCTATCCTATTCAACTGAATTCTTGGTTGATTCAGAGGTACCTTGTGCAGAGACCTGTGCCTTTTTGGATGTATGCTGTTTCGTGAAGACGTGACTAGTAGCCATGAATAGAAACCAACTTAAGCCTTCCTTCTTTTACTGAAAGGAACCTCTCTATTTATACCATGTTAGACTGAATTGGGCAACAGCTTTAAAATTCCCGGAAAAATCAGTTGAAATTGGAGTTTATTGGCACTAATATCTTGTGACTCTTGGGCCAAACCGGACAGTGAGTGGTAGCAGACCAAGGAGGCAAATCTGCTTCCCTTTAATCTTAGCCTTTGCCCAAGTGCAAAGTCTTGCTGGGTGCAAAACCCAGCTTGAGGCTTCAGATAACAGAATCCTCCTAAAGTGAGCCTGCAACAAGGTAGTTTTTTGATACTAGCAAGCTGTCTGCTGAGGACTTACGGTGAACTTGAATTTGGCTCTGTTGCTTGTGGATTACCTGAAACAAAGCCTCACTGAGGTCCTGTAGTGTTGGCATGGAGGAGGAGGAGGTTTGTGGGGTGTGTTGTTAATTGCTAGTTTGCCCTGTAGTAGAGAGAAGCTTTTTTTTCACTGGTGTAATTGCTGGTTTTACTCAAAGTGTAGAATAAACAACAATTTCTTCTTTTATTTTTTTTTTTTTTTCAGGAGAGAGTTGCTGTTTTAGAAGTCTTCCTAGTGTTTTTATGTATGCTGTAATGACAGCACTTGCTGTTAGTATGAATTTGCATCAGGTTCCTAGTGGAAAATTTTGGGATGTCGGAGTGAACCTCGTGGCCCTGAGCTATACATTTTATCAGATCAGTGAAAGAGATACCCACTGAATATTTTATAGGCTGTTACACAACAAGGTAGCATTATTATGCAGCTTATAGTTCAGGCAAAGAACATTCCCTTGCCTCTTGCCACTCTGAATTTCTTCCTACGGTATAAAGTAGCTGCAGTGCTGCCCTTAGCCATAGTTTCTACCTATTCCTTTATGTCTCCAGTACTCTGGTATACTCCAGCACTGATGTAAAGATACTGGCATGCCAGCAAAACCACTCTGCATGCCTCTTCCACCTGAGTAAGTGTAACTCCAAGGAGCAAAAGCATACTTTTTGTCGGTATGGCCGGCTCTTGCTCTGCTCTGTTCTTACTATGCCTGTAGAGTAACCTGTTAGGAGTTGTCACCAGTATCCACATGCTGCATATCTTTACCTGTAATTTTTAACAATGCAGAGGGCAGTCTGCTCTTCACCTGCCCCTTGTTTCTGCTGGTTACTGAGGTCGTTCATGGGGTTTAGTTAAGACGGGTGGAACTGGATTTTGTTTTTTGCTGCTTCAGCATCCAATCTTCTACCTGCCAGTTTCACAGGTCTCCCTGTACCCGTTAATTTTCCTTAAAGTTCTTCTGAAGGGAAAGGAGAACCAATGCAATGAAGCAATATAAATAATATGCTGGCTGTGCTGCAGAAATGCAAGTCTGCCTTAGTAGTTAACAGTGCAAGCTTCATCATGCAGGAGCTTAGGGAGATAGTGCTTTATGATGGATTTACCAGAGCACAACCACAGGTGTTCGTGAAATGTTACAGTGCTGTGAACAGCTGGAAGGAAAGATGCCTTTCATTTCTGCCATGAGAGCTCTTACTCTGGACACCTGCGTGATGTCTTTCCTGTGCAGTAGGTGTGGGAGTAGAGGTGGGAGATGCTGGCTGTGGAGAATAAGAAAGAATTGTGTGTCTCAAAACTGTGTTTCTGTTTGGTATCAGAAGTCCTGAAAGAAGGTACAAGAAGCCTCCTAGTGAATAATTTATGAACAAACAACCTGGGAGAGAGGAGTTGTTTTTGTTTGCAACTCAGAGCTTTAAAAGCTGAGGTCCCAACAGACAGCTTACTATTTATCACTTATTAATCTGTTTTACAATCTTACAGGATACACTTTAAGTGCATGGTAACAGTGCACTTATGCATGGTAATTCATTATGTTCTTTTAAGAACTAATCCTTTGTATTTACGTTACTTTTAATTTGCTTGCAGCCTGTCTACCCTGAAGAGGGTTTTGAACAAGTAAATGGGAGAGAGCTGCTTCATTCCACTTCTTGCCATGACTCCAAGAAGTGGGTTTCCATCATTTTCTTTGCTGTACCCCATTCAGTACTCCTGAATATCCTCTTGGGCACCCTCTAAAGAGGTTTCTCCAAACGACAGATGAGAGGGCAGTGACCCGCATTCTTACATGGTAGGTGACCCAGAGAAAGTAGTGAAAAGCAAGTAACCTCTGTATTGCCTAGATTAGAAGTGGGTGAGCTCTGCTGTATTTCTTCACTCCTGCTGCTGCAGAGCTAGCTGACTTGTTTTGTAATGATAGTTTTGTATGAACATTAAATGCCACTCTGTTTAAAAGCCTCTGTATCTGGAGCCATCGTGTGGTGATATTCTTCATTACCAGTCACTTTTGCCCAACACCGTATTTGTTACTGAATCCATTTTCTTTCTCTTACCTATTTCTACCAATCATATGAGCAATATTTCAGGAATAAGAAACTCTAGAAATTATCTGTGTGCCACTGCGTGACTTGCAGGTTTTTTCTTGTTATTTTGTGTCTCCCTGTTGCATGCTGCAATAAAAAGCTCAGAATGTGGGTGTTCTGTTTTGGGGTTTTTTTGCTTTTTTTAAAGCTATTTTTACCTTCAGTGGTTTTCTGGCTTATTGGTCAAACAGAAGTGCAATGCTGGCAGACTGTAAGAATTGCTTTATAAGATGAAACCTGAAACTGCTGGCTTGGAACCGAAATGTGTTTTGATTGTAATATTTGGTGGCTTTTGTATTGCCTTTCAAGATATTGGTGATCTACAAATATAAAGCAGTGTTCTGGTTTAGTGCATTTAGATAGCTTCTACTTAATTTTACAAATGGGGGATTAGATGTTGGACTTCCCTTATTTATGACTTTACAAATGAGTAATTAGAAGATACCAAATTATGTTTGAAATTAAATTGAAAAAAAACATGGAAATCCACGACTGCTTATCCTTTCTTCCAATATCACACAACTGCTTTGTCTACACTACACCAGGCACTTGAGGGTACAGAGACATCTCACTGCTGCAATGGATTTTGTTTGGTTATTTTTTTCATGAAATTTTTCAGCATTAAGTGCCTTAGCAAATGTTTTGGAGAACCTTGTTCTTCTGGCACTTTTGATTTATTTTACATTATCTTTGTATGGTTCCATAGTCTCCGAGGAGAGCCAGCATCTCTGTTCTGTGCAGCATTCAGCCTGCTCTCTTTGTTCCAACAGTAAGAATACCAAACAAGGAATGCTGCGATTGATCCCAGGCAGTAGAAAGCACTTGGTATTATATGAGAAATAAATAGGTAAGTTAACTTGTTAATACATTCATGTTTGTAATTTGTCTGCTACAGTTTTGTCAAAAGCAAACTTATTTTTGGACACAGTTGTGTATGTTCTTCACTTACTGTTGTTCTGGCTGACAAAATTTGCAGATAAATGACTTATTTGTCATTGTACCTGCAAGCCATGAAAACATTCAGAGGTAGTTTTACATGTTGCAGCCACAGCTGTGTAAAAGTGTTATTCTTTGGTAGGTTAATGGGCTAAATAGTTGCTTGTGTTTCAAACTGTCCGCCGCCTCTGATGATGCCTTCAGCAGACTTAAAGCAGTCTGCTGAAGTCTCCTGCAGCCTGTCTGAAAATACTTCCACAACCCTGTTCCTAGTTCCTGAAAACTGAATGTAGGCTTGGTCACAACAGTAATGAAACGAAAACACAAGCATCAGTTGTTTGAAATAAGTTTTTGAGGACACCTAGAAAAAAACAGCCTAAAATCTTTTTTGTTGAAGTGGAGCAAGGAAAGGATTTACAATAATGACAAAGCACGTAGTTGCAATGACATTCTTTATTCAGGTTATTATGCAAGCAAAACAGCACAGGTCACCTGTTATCTAAGTAACCTGGTAAAGTAAGCAAGAATTAGATGGGGTTTTGGAACTGAAGGCTATGGTTACAGTTTTCCTGCAAGCGGTAGTTTTAGGAACTGCTCTGCCGTCCGGCTTGCTGCAGTGACCACATGGGCGTTCTTTTGTGGTGAAATCAACTCTGTAGGGATGTGTGGCTGTTGCTTTTCTGTCAAGATTTAATGTTGTAGTTTATTCTAGAGTAAAAACAAAGAGAGTGAATGTAAAACTACTACACTGAGTGACAGAACTTCTTGGAATTGCAACTTCGGGGCTTTGCAAATTGTTTCCTATGAACACCATGGAAATTAAGATTGTTCCTACAAAAACTATTGTAAAGAAGCAGCAAACAACAACAAAAAAACCCTCCTCAAGCCTTCATTGTTCAGAAGATCCTTCTGTCCATTTAAAAGATCCTCACTTATAATGTCTTACATAAGACTTTCCTCTCTTAAAAAAACAAACAAAAAACCCGAAACCAAACAAAAACCCAAAACCCCCAAAAACCCAAAACAACAAAACCAACCAAAAAACCAAAACAAAAGAAAACCAAAAGAATTAACAATATCTGAAAATGAAGCTGTGTCCCTTTATTCATTAATGAGGCTGAGTGCATGATAAAGCAGGTTACTGTGGTAATGAGAAACATGGAGATACAGGGCACAGAAGTTTACACTGCAGTGTAGGTACCAAAATCCAGGAGCTAGAGGAGTGAGTAGCATGAGTGCTTGATAGTATATTTTTGCTGAGGTGGTTCACATCCATTTACTGATGCATTTGAGGTCTCAACACTGCCCTGGTGGTAACAGTAGTGAAGGTGATAGTTTACAGCGAGCTCAGGAAATTCTACCGCAGCGCTTCCTTGTCTTGGTGGTGGTAGTAGTGCTGACTAATTTCAGGGTTGCTCCATTTTCTGAAGCCACACTGGATGTGATATTATAATTTCCAGTTTTCCTAGCACAGACATAGTCCTAAATGCTGTTGAAGTAAGTGGGAGAAACAAAGCAAAAACATTTCAAAGGAAATGTTTTCAAGGGAAAACACTCTCAAAAGGTGAAGCAGCAGGTTAAGTCAGTGTCAGACTGTCTTGCTAGCCAGATTAGAAGCATAGCAGGAATTGATGAGGATGGGGGAAAAGTAATTCTTCAGTGTATCCCCTTCCATGTTCTGTGCCCTGCTGCGAGCTCTGAAGAAGCTGCTGATAGCTCTAAGGGACAAAGGGTAGAGCCTTCAAATGTAACACTGTTCAAGACGAGATCTTTGAGTGATGTATCACACAACCTCCTTGCAAGTGAGAGCTCCGTATGGATGGATGATATGACAGAACCTCTGCTGGTTTGCAGTCACTGAATTTCTGAATCCTTTTCAGGTTTTTCTTCTATAGGGGATAATTTGGCCCGTCTTTACGGAGGTGAAGTTCACCATAGTGAAATGTCACTCAGGCAGACCACAGGCCTTCATAACAATATAATATAAACCATATAAATCTGGTTTTGGTTTTGGGTTTTTTTTCCACATTAAGAGTGCGCATTATAAGCCAGCATTAACTAAATCCACAAGAGGAATCTCTTTCACGGAGAGGGGAGGTGCGACCTCCTTGCTTCATATACAGCTGTAAAATGCACTCACCCATAATAACACGATTTGTCTTAAGGAGTCTCACCTTCCTCTCTGTTACTAGCAATGTATTTATGTTTTTGGAATGAAGAGAGGAGCAGAAGGTGGCTAGATCTTTGATATGCCAGATACCCTGCCAGAAATAGACTACGAGGAAAAGTGGTATTTTTTACACCTTGCCCCATTAGTGCAGGAAAGGTAGGAGCATTGGAGTAACAAAACTGAGATAACAATAACGTGGACAATCAAAGAAGAAATGTGTCTTACCAGATATTTCAGTGGTTGACTCCTGGGTTGGTTCTTTGTTTGGCTCCACACTCGGCTTAGGGGTAGATTCAGTACTTGGCTCTCCGCTCAGCTCCCACGTGGCCTGTTCACCTTCTTGCACTCCAGTGTTCCCAACTTGCTCCGTGCCTTCCTCCTTGTATGGGTCTCTGCTGTAGTCCAGGGGGAGCTCTGTGTGTGGTTGCATGCTGGGATCTCTGCTTTGCTCCACACTCGTTGGCTCAAGCACAGGGGTAACAGGGCTACCTACAAATAAAATGAATGGAATTTACATGGATGAGGAGGATGGTTTGAAAAGCCAAGTTACTTTCAGGGGTATCTAAACATGTACATAGTTGCTTTTATGGATCAGAGAGCCCAAGTAGGAGTTTGAGGAGGGAAAAAAAGTCTGGGAATAAGTACACTCTGGAATGTGAATCTTATTTCAAATTGACAAAGATTGATTTGCCAATATGTTTTTGACTCACCTTGTGCCTTTAGCAGATCGACCACAATCAGAGCCAGCAGTGCTGAAAGAATTGTCATCTTTTTCAGCATGGTTACCTAAATGGCACGTTAAGCACGAGCGTTTGGAGCGAAACTTGAAGTACGTAGCAGACCGAAAGCCCTGGGTATTTAAAGGCAAGCTCATACCTCTGCGCGCTTTGGCATCTTCCTGAAAATAACAGGTTGCAAAAACAACATCCAAATGACATTCTCAAAATGAATTTAGGACCTGTCAGGGACTGTAATCAGTCAATTCCTGCCTCTTGCTACAGGGTGAGATAACCTTCACCACAAGCAGTAAAGGACGTTGGGAGCAGAGAGGTGGGGCAGTGGTGGCCCCAGACTGCAGCAGCAACGACAGTGGTGTCACTGCGTGCTTCTAGCAATGCTGGTTTCTCAAGGCAATTAATCCTGTTGGTTTTGAATAAGGATCTTCAAAAATCCTTTGATATGACACTTGACAAATTGAACGTGCCTCACGGTAACAGGTGAAAGGTGAGGTGTGACTAAGAAATGTGCAGCTGGCTTCTGTGTTGTAAGGAAATAATAACATTGTGAAAGAACTGTGATGTTTTGGTCAAGGCTGGATGAGCCTTTCATTGGGAAGCCTTCCTTTTTCATTGTTGAAAGCTTTTGTGTTTGTGCATGTGTGTATCTAGCCTGTGATATCTCAGGCAGTATCTCAGCCCCCGAGTGATGCATTTGAAAGGTTTGGACAGAACCAGACAAATATCCAGAGAGGAGCCAGCTCCTTTGTGTGGTTTAATCAGTAAAGCACAATCGTTGTTCCAAAGGCCACTTCTGATGCAGAAAAGATGCTCTGTTTGCCTGGATGCACTTCCCCATGACCTTCCCCATCACCGCTAACCAGGGAAGTGGGTCATGGCAAAACACTCGGAGGTTGTGGCAAATGTAACTAGGTTAGTTATGTTTCGGGATCTGCTGGCTGAGCAGTGGACTTCAGGTCTGTGTGTTCAACTCTCTGTGATGCAGATAGAGAACTGTGGGCCTGGTTCTGTACGTTATATTTGTATGAGTGAGTGGTGTAATTGCTATAACTAGCAATTCTGCAGTAATTAGCACAATTAGGTTAATGTCAAATCAATGTAAAGGAATTCAGAATCTGGCACGCTCAGATTTTTTTTCTCCCTGTTTCCCTGATTTCACTTGTTTAATATTGCATTAACTTAGTTTTTCAGCACAGTGTTTCTTTCAAGTTGCTTCTACCTCTAGGGTTTGCCTGAGGCACTATTCTTCTAATCAGGCTTTTTATGGTGCAACAGAAGGATTTTATCTTTTTATTGAAGAGAAAAAGAAAAGCTGATGCCCATGAACACCTACAGATACATGGCTGCTGCAGTAGATTTCACCTGTGTTACTAGTTTCAATTGATGGTTGATGTGTAACATCTTTTTTTCAAATGTGAGTGGAAGAAGTTGTTGCCAACTCACCTATAAGAGGTAATAGCATGATGCACAGGTCAGAAATCTGCAGATAACTATCTGCAATGAGCGAGATTCCTCAGTATAGACTGAGAACTCTTGTTTTTTAATTCTTGAAAATGTTTTTCTAACATACAGTTGTTTTCATGAGGTGGTGGACCTGCTATTTGTGATGGAAGAGCAAACAAATATGCCACAGATTCTGCTACTCCTATTGAGTTATTACTGTGCAAGGAAAGAGGAATTGTCATGTTATTCCCTCGGTGGATCTCAAATTTGTTTCTAAAGTATTTATCTTCCTTTCTCACGAGGCTCACTGAGCAGTGTTGCCCATCTTGCCCTTCACAGATCTCTTCTGCTTGTTTCGTTGTTACAGCTTCTAACAAATTCAAAGCAGTGAATTTAAGCATTTCAAGGCAGGGTTGCAGGTTAGTTGTTTGTCTGGAGACAAAGTTAGATTCACTGGTTTTTCACTGCTGCCAGCCATATTGTTTAGAGTTGTTAAGGAGAAATCTCAAAAAGTAGTAATCAAGGGATAAATTTTGACTAGGAGTTCTTCTTACTGTTTGGTTTGGTTTGGCTTTTTTTAGAATTAGTACAGACCCTGTCACCATTCAACATCTTCAGTGATCTGAAAGTAAATATAGTTAACATTGCTGAAAGAATCAACAAATGAGTTGAGATTCCTGAAGAATAAATAATGGCGAGGACAGGGTGTGTTACAGGTTTATTGCATTTAGCTACATTTTTTTCAGTAGGCCCCAGCCAACAAGGCAACTTAGATGTACAGGATAAAGGAATAAAAGCCATACTTAAGCAGTGGAGGCTGCATCCTGGAAAACAGTCTTTCTCCAACTGTTTGCTTCCCCAAATTCTAAAATGTGGCCCTCAGTCCAAATATTAACATCCATTGGAGAATATAACCAAGTTAGAGTAAAGAAATAAACCATACATGTTTATTGCTGGAAAAAATCCCTCCGTATGAAGGGAGAAATCCTTTCAGATGTCAAATCTGTTTATTTTATCAAAAAGCAGGATACAGGAGTGACTTATGTTTTGTAGTTTAATAGGGGGAAAAAACCCACTAGGTCCTAAAGCAGTCATTAATGACATGGACAGAGGCATAACCAGAGACTGTGGCTTGATGCCAAAACAAAATTAATGATTTAGGTATTAATCACTGGACTTACTATGAGAGAACAGAGTGGTATTTAAAAACCTGATGGATTAAAAAAAACCCTAGGTATGATTATCCAGTGGTTCCTCTTAGCCTTGTGGTCTCTTGAGTCTCAATTGTCCAGATTGTGTATTGAAATTGGACTCCTAGGCAGGAGCAAATAAGACTTTAATACTATGGAGGTGGATCACCACCTTCCTCTGTGGGATGGTGGAAGATGTTTGGTCTCATTGTTAAAATGCAGAAGGTTACAGCATACCAGGCACATTTGTACAAACTGTTCATACACTATGTTCAGCTTACTCGTGTGCAGAAGATGGAAAGTTGTGCAGTATCCACAGAGCATCTTTAGTCAGAATAAAAGTGAACTCTGCCTTAACTGAATTCAAGTTTTGAAGGATACCTGATAGAAACCTGAGAGTGACTGAAACTGTTTGCTTATCCCTGGAGCAGGATAGGTTGTGATGATACTGTCTTACACCATCTCTGTGGAGGGACGCTTTCACTCATTCTCTGTACCCATTCGGTCCAGGTGCCTTGATAGAGACTGAGACTGGCACCTGGAACTCCAGTAGGTGTGAGACAAGCAATTCTTACTTCTTACACTTCTGTGTCTGTGCAATGCTGGAGGTGAAAACTTATTTTGCATTTTAACAATCCAGTGCAAGTATTCCAAAGGTATGCTGTGCAGGCAGGCACAGTACTAAGAGGTTTTGACAGCAAGTAATGGTAACTGAAGCAAGTTGTGATATGTAGCCTCCCATCCCCCTCACCTCCAAATTGGGAAATCTAGTGCAGGGTATTTATTAAAAGGGTTTTCATGTACTAAGAATATTGTGAATAAATGATACTAAAATAATTTTTAAAAGTATTTCTTTTCTTCCCCAGCTGATGTTTTTTATATTTCTTTCACCTGAAAGCAAGCTGGGGTCATGAAATGAAACTCAGTGGAGCTAGGATCAAAGCAAGGGATGTTGTTTGTCAGATGGTGGAGGAACTAGTCATCAGAAGTTTACACAGGCTCAAGAGAAGACTGCATATAAAAGTACAACTGAGAGTAACTAAATACATGGAAGCAACATCCAGCCCAAGACATCCTCAGATGAAAAATAGGGTCATGGGATAATTCACCTTGGAATTGATCTCGGGAGGTCTCTAGTCCAATATCCTGCTGAAAGCAGGGTCACCTAGCTCATACCAGTTTACTCAGAGCTTTATTCAGTCTGGTTTTGAAAGCCTCCAAGGACAGAGCCTGCACAACCTCTCTGGGCAACCTGCTCCAATGTTGACAGTCCTCATGGGTGAAAAAGTGTTTCCTTATATTCAGTCTGAACTTCCCTTGTTTCAACTTATGCCTGTTGTCTCTCCTCTTCCCATTGGGTACCACTGTCAAGCCTGGCTTTTGATAACTTTCATAAATAGCTGGGAAGTGAGAGAGTATTAGTTAGAGGCTGACATATTACATGTATTTATGTGCATATAATATAAAGCCTTCTTCTGAATTCTTACTTTTCTCTGGGCATCAGCTTATGGCCACCTTTGCAAACAGGGCACTAGGCTAGGTGGATCCTTGGTTGGACTGGGTTATGTTAAACATGTTGACTAGTATCCTTTGTTGGACTAGTGTAGGAGGGAAAGATGTTGATCCTAATTTGGGTATCTGGAACAGCTGCAGAACACTTAAAACCAAATGTAGCTGGTTATTTTCATTGAACAATAAGCAAATTCTTATACTGTTGTGGTTTGGGGTTTTGGGGTTTTTGGGGGGGGGGGGGTTGTTTGTTTTTGGTTTTTTTAAGGTGTTGCAGAATACTTCTTTTTAGGCAGAATAATTTTTAGTTTTGCGATCTTACCAAAGGAGGTCATTTGGGAAATTGTTTAATTTACAGAAGTAGACTCAGTGCTAAAGACCTGTGAGATCAGATTGCACAACACAAGACAGAAACTACTGTTTTAAAAACAAGGTATTTTTTGTTAGCAGCAAGGACCAGATTTTCTGGAAAGTTGAAGGGTGCTAAGACTATTTCATTCTTTTCTTGTGAGCTGAGGGTTGTAGGTGCCCTAGGGCATTTTGTGTCAGATATAACTATTTATGTTTTGGGGAAAGGATCTGTGGTAGTATCCCTTCAGGTACTTTATTTGTATTTTGCAAAGAGTTTTCTTCTTTTTCATGGAGAGTAGCTTGGGAGAAAAGAAAAGTCAAAGATTCTGTTTCTTCAGAGTCAAATTCCGTGGGAAGAAGAGTTTTGTGGGCTGTACTTAGTGCTTAATGTTCCAGCAAGCTTCATGGAGCTAATTTGTTTGTTTGTTTATTTGTTTGTTTTTGGTTTGTCAATAAGGCAAATCTTGGCCTTTTCTGGAGAATCTGGGAAAAAAAATAAAATCAGGATCTTTTGTGTATAGATAAGGATAGGCTGAGTTACGTATCAGAAGCTCTAAACGTAACTGTTTGAAATAATGTTTTGTGATTCAGGCCAGACTTTCAGCACTGCTTGGGACTCAGCCACTTTTTCCCCCAGAAGTCCAATGTAATTTATAAAGGCGAATAAGTTTTTATCACTTCACAGCTGGGGATACTGAGGCATAAACAAGACTACAAGACTGAATGAATGATAACCTGCTGTGTCTCAGGGATGTCTCAAAATAAAGTATTTATGTCAATTTTTCCAGAGATGGGGGGTGGGGGGAGCCATGAAGAGGAGGTGAAGGAGGTCATGAGAGAGAGAAAGGTGTTATGGAAAGTTAAGGTACCTGTGGTAGCTCAGAAGGAATTGGTGTTTTGGGTGTGTGTTCTTTGTAGGCCATGTCTACAGTTTAGTGTAGAATAACTCAGGAATGGTAAAGTTGAAACAGGTCCTGCTGTCCTCACTTGAGCCCTGTGCAAAGTTGAGGTCCGCTTTTATCATGGGGAGGGTAAAGAAGCCATGTAGTAAGTTGTTATTGGACAATTTGCCTACAGAGAGCCCTTCTTTCTGGCTGTCATTAAAGAGGTGTTTGGGAAGGCCCAAATCCCATGTTTGTTTCTGATAGTTGTAGGCGTTAATTGGGTTGTCTCATTCTCTCCAATAGCATTAAGGGCTTTTGGAATCTTGTTACATTTTTGGCCTTATTAAAATCTGAGGAGAGTGATTTCCGTGAGCTAATGATGGAAAAATGAATGAAATGGTTGAGAAATTAACCCACGATGCATGGCCAATAGCAAGGTGGAGAGCTGATCTTTGCAGAAAAGCTGTCAGAAGTCACCTGTTTTATGTGTCTTCATTTCTAAAGATATTTCAGAGCTGGCTTTGATGTTTGACTGGCTAAATCAACCCAGGTGCCCACTGTGTAAGGAGAATATCCAACTGCTCAAGTAAGGCAGCTTTAAGCCACTTCAATGTGTAGAAGAGAATGATCTGATCCTGTTTTACTTAAATGGTCATCTCCGAGGAGTGGTTCATGCAACTTCCAAAGAAGAGCATTGTGAGCTATCTGTTTAACAACCAGGTACTGTAACACCTCGTCATTAGGTAATGTAACCTAATGTAATGTTATTAGATGAATGTAATGAAAATACTGTCGATAAATAAGAGGCAACTCCTCTAAAGGACAGAGAAGATGGTTTATACCTTGCCTTTTCTGCTCGGTCTTTCAATGTATAAGAACATGGTAAGCTGGGAGCAGTATGAAGCTGTGTAGCCCTTGATTCCTCTGTAGAAAGCTTCCACATTGCTTAAGCACTTCACTTTGACTTCCTGTTAATTGTACCAGCTGAAGGAGTGAAGAAAAGTAAAAGACCTAGCATGTGATTCTTTACTTTTCCTGCCCTTTATTGGGGGGTACTCTAATTTTGGCTATGTAAATTTGGATGTAAACTTGAATTCTTACATCTGAACTGATATAAAAGCCTTTACAGAAGCTCCTATTTAATTTTGAGAAGTGCAATTTGATACAATTTAAATCAGATTGGGTTGTGACTTCTGTGGATTGAACCTGGGTGAAATAATAAAAGATCATTCAACCAGCTTAACTAACAAACCAGAGATTCCACCCAAAAAGACAGTCTTGATTCCCTCTCCCCTTCTGCTCTGGGCCCCTGTGCTTTCTTTTCTGTTACCAGTGGTGCTTAACTGCCTCCTGGGGAGCTGATTCAACTTGCTAATGTGGCAGAAAACTTTCTTTTCCTGTTAGACTGAAGAATTAAAACACCTCAGTAGAGGTCAGATGAGCACTGGAGCTGATGTAGGGAAGCAGTGGGAGCACATGGCCGAGAACAGAGTCATGTTAGTGGCAGTGCGCTGCTTGGTCACCTCAGCTGATCTCATCTGGTTGCTCCATAACTCGCTGGAAAGACATAAGTTGAAATGGTGGGTTGTAGTTACTCTTTTCTTTGTCTGTGTAAGGATAAATTGCCATTAATTAGTCCAAATGGAGCTGATGGTGGCGGTTTTAGGCCAGACGCGATAATGGTGTCTCAGAAGAGCCCCTGTGCAGGTTCTGGCAGTAATGAGCCTGGCAGCACCAGACAGAGCTATGGATTGCAGTGTTACAGCTCAGAAGTGCACTCGGGGCTTCCCCCTAAGCCTCATTGTTTTAGTGGAAACTCTTGTGCCACCCCAGCCTTGTCCATAGTTACCAACAGTGCCAGGGACTGGCATTTGAGAGCAGGCAGGAAAGTACAAGCCAGAAAAGCAGATGTGCAGTTTGCTGTGGTATTCTGCTGGGGAAAGACAGACAAATGGGATTAGCTGATGCATCAATTTGGTAGTGTGTTTAGTAGGAGATGCAGCTTGGGTATTTTTTCTGCTTTTATCAACACGATAATTTCCATGCTCTACTTTGTATTCTTCTTCCATGTCCTTTCATGTTGCAACAGCATCATGTCCTTTCTGCCTTTCCTTTCTGTGTCTGTTTCTCCCATCACTGTTTTCTAAATGCATGTTTGTCACTGTTTCATAGGACAGCTTTAGTCTTCCTTCCACGGAGAGTTATCTGAAAGAGGTCAGGAGGGAAGGAGCTCACCTGAACTTTGCCAGGTTGGAGTGGATAGAAGTATTGTCTTATCTGTAAAACTTCAGGCTCTCAGCTTTCTGCCAGAGGGCAAAAATGCTTACTCAGAGATAACATGACCCTACTCAACCGTTGAGATCTTTGGCTTACCAAGCAGCATATTTGACCCCATAATGTCATGGCTTCCCACTGCCTTTGGGAGCTTTTCTGAAATGGAGTGCTTTATGTAGGGAAGGATCTATGGAAAAACAAGTGCCATAGTGGCACAGATACCAGAGCTTGCCTGCTCTGTGAAGGGTGTTTGCTGTAGTATCCTAATTCCAGCAGGTTCTGAGAAAATGGGAGAGTGCTTAGCAGAGGCACCTCAGCTCTTCTGCAGGGGCCGTGGAGAACAGATCTCAGTCGAATGTGGAAGATGTGTTACCAACTTCAATAAGAGCAGCTGTGAGGAGTGCCAGAGCTCATATTTTTTGCCTTTTCTAATCTTATGTAAGCAAAGAAGTCATCTTCCTCCCCTTCTAGAATGCTCCTCTTGAGGTAAATATCATACCAGTAAATTGGGTTCATCCAGCATTTTTCGTTCTCCATGAATGCCTTTTTGGTACATGCCTTTGCTCCAACTTCATAACTTCATCGTTGGTATCACTCTTGATAAGTTTCCATATCAACAGCCCTTGAGCACAGCAGCTGTTGGATCAAGCAAGAGCTTTCTTTAGCATCCTGATTATTCCTTAGATGTGGGCTTGGATATCCATGGGTCCTGCTCAGTTTGCAGTTATGGTATGTGCTGTTTATCTTTGTGAATGCAGGACTGGATGAGTATGAAGGATGTTTAACCAGTCGAAGGGATAGCTTGCACATGTTCAACATGTGTTTTGTGAAACCTTGTTAATCCATAGTGAGCCTGTCGGAAGAATAGGGTTACTTCAAACCTTTGCCACTATCAGCACGTGAGTGAGAGACCTTCTCTTCAGGGTGTTCTTGTAAGATGCAGGTCATCCATCTTCAAATCACTGCCCTGATTTGTACTATATTTCAAGAAAGATTCTTTTATTTGGGGAGAGGAGGGATGTTTCAGTAAAGAAGTCAATGATCATTTCTTTTGGGATGTTTACCAAAAAGGCCGTGCTAAGGCAATAGTAGGTTCTGTACAGTGTTGAGATCTATCTGTTTCACTCTGGCTTTCGTCTGGATAGTCATAAGGTTTTCAGTGGGATTGCTGTTGCTTGTTCCTGCCTTAAATGTAAGTATTGGTTGTGTCAGTCCTGATTCTTTAAATGCTTCTGTTACAATTTGCCTACTATCACTAGAGAGATGGGTTGTAGAGCTCATAAATTTCACTCCCTCTTATCTGACTTTGCTTTGGGATTAAGACTTTTTAAATTTTTGTGGAGCCAGTTGAGTTTTTTGGGTGCAATACTTTCCTGCTGGAAAATATTAATTTGCCAGCACTGAAACATTCAACATTGCTGTGTTACTGTGTCAAAACGTTTGATAGAAACCAGGGAGAAAGGCTGGGCAGCCCGCGTGGTTTCCTGCCAGCCTGCACCCCGTTGGCTCCCTGGAAGAGCCTTTCTGCCTAAACACTCAAACAACTCACTGCCAACTTACAGTCTCCCCAGACCAGCTCCCTCAGTTCCTGGTTGTGCTGGTAAATCATGGGGCTGAAGAGTCCATCTTGTGAGAAGGGACAGGAGAGGTTGGCTTGTTCAGCCTAACAAATACAGGGCAGGAGGTGACCTGTTTTGCCAGTCATGAACATGTCAGGAGGGTAAGTAAGTGCCACAGTTGAAAAAGAGCTGGTTTAGGTGTTGGCACAGGGACAAAAAGCTTTGCCTACATTGAGACTGGAAAAGGGAGAAGGAGGACAATTTTGCAAGAGCCTTCAGAGGGGAATAGTGAACCAAAAGAATGAATGTTTTTTAAGATGAGATGTGGTAGGTGGATGAAAGGGATTATGTGATCTGATGGGGATAACTGGGGGCTGGATGCAGTGATCCCAAATACCTCTTCTGACTCCCACCACCACCACCAGCCCCTTCCCCGAGACAGAGCAAGCTGGGCAAAAATGAATATTTCAGAATTTCTTCCTCTCATAATTTTTACTAGTTAAGTCCTGTCTTCAGATGATTTCCCTTTCTCCTCATTCTGCTCACAGGGGAAGAGAAATGGAGTTTTCACAGAGGCAGGATTACATTTTACAGCCTGATCTAAACTCCAGTGACTCTGAGAAGGGTCTGTCTCTCTCTAGGCCCTTCTCGTTCTCCTTTGTTTGGTTACGTCCAGTTTCCCGATTTAACAGTACGAGACCAGGAATGGAAATAATGGGCAGATTTGCCCCGCAGCACAACCTCTAGGTGGTTAATACTCTTAGGTAATGTATATTCCTCCACATCCCAACTTTCTTTAGGCTCTTAGAATTTGATATTGAAGCTTCTATTATACCTGTGTTTTAGTCTGCAGTTACGCTATTACTTTTTAAATCTAACATAAATTAACAATGCTGCGAATAGCTCTCCAGCACATCCCTGTGCCTGATTTCTTGTTCCCACCCTCTAACTTTTGCCTCTGTGACATTTGTCTGGCTATGCAGTCAGACAAGCCAGGGAACTATCTTGCTGAGAAAGGACTCAAAACAGAAAGGTTGTTTTCTGCTGGATTTGTTTCCCCTTCTGGCTCATTGTGCAGCTGTGTGAATGCCCAAAGGGAAAGGATAGTAATGACAGTAGGAAGGCAGAGGTGTGGAGGATGGACTACACTGTTCAGCAGCGACCTGGGTTTATCTTGTGACCTTAAAAGCAACTGAGCTGCAATGAAGATCGAGGCATGCAAAACAGAAGGCATGCCAGAAATGGAGGCAGAGCTTGCCTTTTCCTTGCCAACAAAGGAGCTATTTGTAACGCAAGATGCTGACTCCCACTGGGGAGACGGGAAATTCTGGCCCTACACATTGTGCCTGCTACTTAGTCGGTAAAGCTGTTGTGATTTGTGGCTAACCAGAAAGGCACTGTTAGCACAGCAATCAGGATTTCTGTTGAGAAATTGAAGCATTAAGGGACTATATTAAGGAAAAAATATTCTTTGATTTAAAGGTAGGTGTCAGATGATCAGCTAGGAGAGCTGTGGTTATCTGCTTCTTGTCTTGGGACTAGAAACTGAGCCCCTGTAATGCAATGTTTGTCTAATGCAGGTGTAAGTACTTTATAAGAAAATCCTGATGGATTCTCCTGTTCGTGTGGTACTGAAAGTGTTAAGAGGAAACTCTTCATCTCTGCTCAGCCTAGCAGCATCGAGTTCAAAAGATAAAAGCACCCCTCGGCACGAACAGGCTGCAAAATGTATTTGAAAATAAATTCTTTAATGCCAATTGTCATTATGAATTTATTTTTAAATATGTTTTGCAGTTTGCTTATGCTGAGAGGTCCTTTTATCTTTGTAACTTCCAGACTGTGGAGCTGAACAAAATAGGTAGCTTTCCTTTTAAATAAAGTGGAAAATATTGGAGCAAGATTATATCTGTCACAGATTGTAATGTTTATATGTATTTCTCATCAAACCCAAATTCCCCAGGGACTCTCAGATTCGCATGAGGTCTCAGAGTCCTGGATTTTGTGTCTGAGTATGCGATTGCTTTAATGGAAGACCGTGCTGTTTGCATTTGCTCTACTGACACTCCGTTACACTTGGTCGTATGTACATAAAAGACAGTCTAAAGCTGTTTATAATGATGATACTTTAGGTAACATGATGAGGCAATGTGTCATGGCTGAGCCCTGACACTTAGGTTCAAACTTGGCAGTCCTGGCTACATGTGTTATGATTTGTGAGCAACCTCTTGATTAGGAACCAAGTACTGTAGCTAGCTGTAGCTTGCACTCAGAGGTAGTAGTTTGTGTATTTCCCTGACTTCTACCATTTTTTGGACAGCATCAATTACTTAACATGCTTAAAATCCTGTGAATCCTGTCTGTGCTGGAAAATTATGAATGCCATTTTCTTCCTCAGATGTAACAGAGGAAATGTAAAACACCAGACATTTTCAACAAGTTTGTAGAACAAATGAGTAGTGAAGCAAAAATTGTGCACAGCATTGGCTTCTGGAGGGTCCCAGCCTAGCAGCTTTGCCTGCTTCACTGACATCAGTGGGAGATCTGGAGTTCCCCATGAAGTCAGGTTTGTCACGCAAATGTTTCATCGGCTAAACTCTTAGATTTTTTTGGTTTTAATTATTATTTTTTCCTTGCAGCTCTACAGGAAAACTTTATTGTCTGTACTAGGACCTGTTCTTTTTGGGCCAAAACATGGATACTATTCTAGTTTTACTGAATCTTTTCCTAACATGGCTAGAGGGGAATTTGTTACGTAATTTGCCACAATTACGCTCAAAGAAAATTCTTGGAACTTGAAAAATTTATTGGGAAATATCCCTGAATGCGAACAAAACAAAGGGGAATAAAGGCTTCAGGATCTGACTCCTTGACAGGTCCTGATTATGTGTTAATGGCACCAGTATTTTAACAGAAAAGGACACTTAAGTCGGGCAAACAGGACAGTATAGGCACTATTAATTCATGTCTATGAACAAATGCTTTACAAATGTCACTTCCTCTACAATATTATGTAGTGGGAATTATGACACCATCCCTTCAATCTTTTTCATATTACATTAAAAAAGCCTATGTGTTTTCTTCTGTGAAAATTTACAAAGAATAAGATTGTTCCAGCTTCCTTTCTGAATGAAGTCCACCATATACACAGAACAGTCAAACAAGGATTTTTTTTTTTTTTTTTTTCTTATTTCTGATACTGTGCTGACCTCTAGAGAGGCTAAGTTTGATAGCCATTTAGGAGACGGAACTGAAGGTTTGGATGTAGGACTTCTGGGGGGTTTTAATCACAGTATGCATTCTAGTAGAGCTCTAAAAGCCCCATTTTAAATTTCCATAAAATATAGTTTGAAATAATCCTACATTATTGGTTTCACAAAATATATCCCAAGCACTCAGGCACTGTAATAGAACTCAGGGTTTGGTCTGATAGCATGTTTCTAAGCAGATACAACAAGAAGGTGCTCCCAAAAATGACAGTCTTGCTTCCCCGGTTTCCCATCACCTCAGGCATGTTTCTACCCTCACTTTAGTGCAAGGCTATCTGATCCTCTATTGAAACTCTTCAGGGAACTAAACAGACAGAAGACTGCCAGTGCCAACAAGATGATGGGAAGCACACAGGTAGGACATAGAGACTGTGTCCACCAAAAGGGGCAGCAGCCAGCCATGAAGTTGCTGTAGCTGCACTGTGAAACTGCACACTCCATCAAGCAAATATGAGTGAGGGGTAGGTTTCAGGATAAGACAGTTTTCTTGCTCTTGTTGATTTGCATTCAACACCGGAGACATGCTGCTTGTATAGAGTTGCCCTTTACAAACAGCTGCTCTAGACCCATGTGGATCAGAGGCCTTGTATATGGGAAACACAGTTTTTAGGGGCTATCTGGAGACAAATTCTGTAATTAATATCTAAAAAAAGATAAATTTTCGGGTGATATCCTGGGGTGCTTGTAGTTCTTATCAGATTTTTAAGTATCTGATTTATCCAAAGCAGTGGAGACTTTCTGTCCTTCCCCTTTCAGGTTTATTAGAAACCTTGTTTTGACTGTGGTTTTTTGGTCTCCAGCTCATTCCCTCTTTGGCTCTCCAGAAGATGCCCAAATCCCAGGCCTTACCCTTGCTGTCGCTCTCCGTTTGAAAGACTATCTCATGGTTACGTGGGCAGAACTAAGTAATGTGAATCAGTTGAACTTTACTCTGCTCTCAAGTCAGAGATTCACTGATACGTCTTTTGTATCCATCTTTTGATTTCACCTGCTGGAGGTCCAGGGAAGTGAACTGAGAGCAATTGGCTGAGCATTTGGAGGAGAAATTTGAATCAGAATTGGGAAAAATGTCAAATAAAAGGGTATGGACTGGCAAAGAAAAGACCTCCACTCCTAGAAAAATAACCTGTGTCCCCATCTCAGAAAGGACTGAGGCAGGGACAGGTTGGAGGTAACCCTGTGGAGGAGCCAAACTGGATGGTGGGAGACCCCAGGTAGGAGGTCTGTGAACTCTTGGATTAGCACCGAAGGCAGAACCCAGAACTCCTACCTTTGACTTTCGGAAATGGCTGAGAAACGTTCTCATCCTCCTGTAGCGCTAGCAGGAGGTGATTCCTTACTGCTGCTCTCTCCCTTGGGTAGCTCAAGTGTGAGTGGCTTGTGGGGCATCTGAATTTCGTGCTCTTATAGGCGCTGGTGTGATGCTTCATAAGGAGGCTTTCGCATTTTTGTCTTGCTCATTTTGTAGGAAACTTATAAACAGAAAACTGTGTTCATAGGACATTAACATATTTGCAAAGTCAAAAGTTATGAGATGTCAGAATTTATCCTTGCAACTTTACTTTGACTCCTGATTGTGGTGCTATCATTTAAATACATGATACATGTAATTTTTACTATGGGATATCGACCTTATTTGTTGCATGATGTGAAGGGGAGAGGGGTGAATAATAATTTTGTTGTTTGCAACCTGTATGAAATTTGTTTAATTTGTTGCAGCAATTGGCAGGAACATAAGGAAGACAAAGATTTGGTGTCGTGACTATGGAGGTGAATCTGTCTTGAAAACCAACATTCTTTCCTTGCCTTTGCCAAAGGTTGGGGGTTGATCTGCAGAAAGCCCTCAAATGCACAGAAAGCGCATTTAAAGAAACACTTGAATTGAAAGAGGTCTGTGCTTTGTATTCAGTACTCACAACTCTGGATCTCTGTGATTTACTTGTACATTTTCAACACCTCCCTAGATCTCAGCGGTGGAACTGAGAGATGAACATGCACATTGCGAGTATTTTAGGTAAGTTCATGATGTGCTGGAGGACTTCCACAAAGGAGTGATGAGTACTGTAGAAAAGCCTGTTAGGATTCATAATTCTGTACTTAGATCAGCAGGGGGAAAGATTTGCTTTTAATACCACATACTGAATAATAATAGTAAAACCAAATAGCCATTCTCTAGATCAGCAGTCCATCATGGGCTCTGGATGAAGCAGGAGACTTATGTTATATAGTCATGTGGCTCAGAGGATCTGTATAAACATCACATAGGAAAACCATAGATCTGCCACTTCCTAAAGATGGAATAGTTGGCTATGCAATGTCCACAGAAATATTTGAAAGTAGCAGAGTGGCTAGGAACAGTTTCAGGTACTGAGTCTCAAGATTTTGTGTGGTTAGTAGAATTGATGCTGGCCACCTTGAGGGAATTAAGGGTGACTACAGGCGATTAATGTTCTGGTGAACCTTCTCCATTTCACACCTTGCCTAGGAAGTTTTACTTTTTTTTGCATTATAATGGGAATTAAAGTGTAGCACCGCCAGCCTTGCCACCAGGCAAGGGTTGAAAACAGAAGTGCAGTCTTATTAGCTACTATAGAGCATGCTGAGGTCCCTGGCTGAACTTGTTCTTACTGTACACGAATATGAGCAAAGGGCAGTTCAGTAAGGGAAACTTCTCATACCCAATGAGAGAGGCTAGGCACCTCTTCTGGGATCAGGTCTGGTGTCGAATGCTAGGTTCATGGTTCATCCATTAGTCAACCGTACCAATACATCAACTGCAAGAAAGAGAGAGAAAGCATGAGAGCAAGCTTTTTTTTNTTGCAGAGGCAAGGTCACAGCAGGGATGAAAGAACTAGCCCTTATCTCCAGAATTAGAGGTACTCATCTGAGAGAAATGAAAGCACATTTCCATATTCTACCCTGCTATTGAGATTTCTGCCCAGTGCTTTCTAATGCTGATATCTGAAATGGAAAATGCATGTGTCTCCAAAATGTTATGTTTTGTGACTGGATATTTCTCCTGTGCCTGGGTTTTGTCCATGGACTGAATGTGCATTCTTTGTTCCAAGTTTCTAAAACCATGAGCTGAAGAATCTCTCTTGGGAATCTTAACAAATCTCATTGCGTTTTTGTGTGCTTTTATTTCCCTGCCCCCCCCCGGAGATCATACAACAGTTCATGGCTTTTTGTCTTTCAGTTTTGTTTGCTGTGTTGGAGGCAAATTGCTAAGTGAGTTCTGTCTTGGCTGAGGTCCAACTAAAGACAGTGAGGAAAGTCATGTTGATGCTGACCTACTACTCCCTTGATCACAAAGAAATCTGTTAACTAAAACCAATCCTATTTTAATGTTACCTTCTAACATGTGGATACCTGATCTAGTGAGGATGGTATGTGTAGTACATGACTGTAGGACTGCTAATTTTCTGTGTCCAGAGATCATAACTCAGACCTTCAAAAATCCCAAGATGCAGTAAACCACACTTTTTGCCTTGTTTTTAATTTTGGGGGTTTTTTAGGGGTAGATGCTCTCAGGGTTACACTCAAGACTCATACACTTTCTGGGATGCAGCTGTTGTGCTGGCTGCTTACTGTTTCCACCTCCCACCCCATTTGATTCCCATATCCCCACTAAATTGGCTTCCTGTTCCCCAGCGTCCTGATATCCCTGCACTCTACCATTTTGCAGGGTCAGGGTTGTTCCCATCAGTTTCTGTGTCCCACGTGTGTCCTAGGTTTGCTCCTGGACTGTAAAATAACAGCCATGTTGCTGGCTGTAGGATTGCAGTGAGAGTGAGTTTTATTTCTTCTTGTGAATAATTTGAAGCATCTCTTCAGCTCCTGTGGCATTGGCACACATGTTGAATAAGGAACAAAAGCTACAATCGGCTACTATTTTGTCATATTTTATAAAACAGATTAGAAAAAAATTTCCAAGTCACTAATTTTGTTACAAAGTTGAAGCAATAACATTACTATAACGCTCTGGGACCACGACAGCCCTTGTGCTGTGGACACAGATGGTGGTAGACACTACTTGATGGCTTGGCCTGTGTCTTTTGATAATGCTGGGTATATAGGCCATAAAAGACAGCAAAGTCTTCCCAGATCTCCAGCTTTCTGTTGTCCCAGTGCCCTGCTCTACCCTGCTGAAGTAAATGAGGAAAGAGCAGAAAGGGGTCTCTAAGCAACAGAGGACATCATAGCCACAAACCAGTGGGGACCAGGAGGTGGTGGTGGTGGTGATGATGGTGAGAGTGGAGGAGGGAAGCATGGGAAATTAGGAACTATTGGTAAGGGTTGTCATAGGAGGGTACAACAGAAGAAATGAAGAAAGTAAGTGTTACAAGGACAGTACAGGAATAAGTGAGAGCCCACCCGGGGGCAGGTGTGGGAATGGACATCACCACTCATAGTCGTAAGGAAGTAGGAGGATATGTGAAGAGATTAGGAAGGAATAACAACCTGTCCCTGGCACATGTTCTCACAGTTAATGGGAATCTTGCAAGGAATAAGGAACAGCTCAACAGCTCTTCTTACAGCTAATGCCAGCCTGAAGCTTTTTGCCAGCAAAACCGCCATACTGTATTCTTGAATGAGGTTTTTATGGGTGTGACAGAATGGAGCTCCTGTGTTTCTCTCAGGAATAATGATGATAAAAACCCTGAGTGGTAACAATCTAATGAATATGGTATGTGATTTTCCCATGTCAGTGCCTTGGCCATTTGTGGGGAAGGGCAGGAGGAAAGCAGCACAGTAGCTTCCCAGAGAGGTGATATGGGATGGGTATTATTTTTGAAAACCTTGTTTCTTGTCACAAATTCAGTTTGGTCAGAAGTTGGAGTTACCAGCGGAGAGGACTACTGAATATTAAGAACTGCCTTGATTCCTGTTGCGAGGTGTGTATTAACAGGCATTGCTAGTAAACAGGCTGACCTGAAATACAGATGGAAGCAGATGTCCTGAGAGAAAGCAAATGCAGATTGTCATCTCAGATTTTCTCTGTGGGAGAGTTGAACACATTACTGATGTCCATTTAGTTTGTTCTATTGTTTTGAGTAGGATTTTTAAAAAATACTGTGTGTCACAGAGCTTGTCAAACGGTTAAAGGTGTCATTGTTCTGGAGGGAGCCAACTGCAGGGTCTGCATATCCCAGGCAGATACTCTTAAACACGGGAGGACAGCAGTCCAAAGACCTAGTGAAGGTTGGTAGCGTTGTGCAACTGTGCTCCAAGGACAGATGAACAGAAAGCTTTACTAAAGATAAATTAGGGTGCACTGGAAGAGACTAAAAACTTTTTTTGGTTTCAGTCTGTTGTAACACCACCAAGTTATATGAGTCTGAAAAGGAACTTTTTCTTTATTTGCAGTACTGTAGCAAGAAAACAGTAGAGCTTTTTATTTGTTTGTTTAATTATTCTCTCAGAATCAAGAGCCATGTTCTTACAACATGGGTCAAATTTGCTGTGATCTTTCTCCTGGAAAAGCTAACTAATAGAAATTTAGTATACAGCACTCTCCTTCCACGTTATTATGACAATAGCAATAAAAACCCCATACAACACCCTCCTCCCCCCCAGTCCTACAGGGCAATTCCTTCCAGAGTTATAGCTGTCCAGTTCAGCAGAAGGGGAAAAAACAAGCCAGCAACATTTTTATTAATAGTGATGACATTAGTTAGAAGGAAGGAACTCAGCTTATAGTTCTTGGCTGTATTTTTTCGTAGTGCTGGAAATTGTGGAGACTTCTTACCCCAAACATCAATTTCTGCATAAGCTTGAGGTAGCTGTGTTCCAGTGGATGCTTTTTTATGGCCCTTTTGTGACTGTGGCCTCAATTTAAGGGCTGTGGCTCTGCGGAGAGCACTGAGCTTGTTCCCAAGAAGCCTGTGCTCTGTTCCTGGCTTTCCACCCAGCCTGCTGCTTGGCATTAAGCGGCTCACTTTCCTTCTGTTTTTCCTCATACCCTTTACAAATCTCATCTCTTCGAAGGACAAGCCTGTTGGGACAAGGACTCTTTCTTTCCATGTGGCTGCAGAGCACCTAGGGCAGGGAGGCATCTGGCATCAGCTGGGGCTTTTTGAGCTTGTGGTTCCCAAACTGAGGTCTGAGGGCCTGCAGGTGGGTCTGGGAGCTCACTGTAAATGGCCTGTGATCTCACAGGCCCCAAATGTTGACAGGGCTGATGATTGATTGATTGCTATTTGCTAATCTGCAGGAAAAAAACCCCAGGGAACAGATGGTCTAGGTGAATGCTGTCTTGTGGGCAGTAGCAACATTAGAAGGCAAAGGCCTGCCATATATCTGGAAGAACAGTGTATGATTCTCTGATAAAGGGATGTATAGCTTTTGTCACATCCTTGTTGCTAAATTTAAACTATTTACTTCAAATTAGATTATTATTCCGTTTAAACAAAATGCACAGTTGTGTTCATTCTCTAAAATCAGAGAATGTGACTCTCTTTCAGGCCACAAAGCAATATGTATTATTATTATTGCTATTATTTCATTTTCAGAAAAACTCAGAGTTTTGCTTGCATTCCTATCCTATTCTGAAATAATGAATTCCCCTCTGGCCACGATAACAGTCTGTAGCATAGTCTTATAGATGTATTTGCACTGGGGTATTGAACTCTGGCTGTATTAAAGGAAAATTTTCATTCAAACAGGTTTCCGCCTGAAAAGGTTGTTCTCTTTAAGAAATGTAAATTACTCAAAGCTGCAGTTTCAGTTTCTAGCAGTCCCACCTGCCATTCAGGAAGTGTCTGTTTTCAGAAGGAATTCCTATGGGGGAGGAAATTCCCCACAGATTAGGGAGGATCTTTTGTGTAAGGCTATTTTGATTTGTATAAGGGACTAAAAGGCTATTTTTCATGTCACTGAAGAACTTCCAGCCAAATAGATATTTTTCTTTTTGAGCTGCTTAACTTGAAGGCATTCTTGTCCAGAAGTAGAGTTCCCAGGAACTGTCACAACTAAGGCTATTTCTTAATGGTGTAACTCTCCAAAACTCGCATTTAGAAAGCAAGAAAAATACAGAATCATAACTAGAGTAAACCCTCACCCTTGTGCCTGGGACATCTATTAACTTAAATATGCAAATTAAAACCTAAAAACTCAGTGGCAGCTCCCGTTATCTCTAGCAGGTCTGTGGGCAGGTGCAGTTGGACATGCTGCCCAAAGCCCAGATCCCCACAGTGTGTGTGGCAGAGGGACTGTTGGACTATGAGAGCACACAGAGGCTCTCTCCCTGATAGGTTTTCTAGTTGAAAACACCTTTCAATTGCATTGGAAAAAATAAACCAGTTTGGACTTTGGGAAATATGCTTCAATCAAAATCCAGAAGAGGGAGCCCTCCATCAAAATAAGGCTCTGTACTGGATCCAGACCAAGATTCACAGAAGTTTCCACTTTCTCTTCCACCTGCTTATAAATCACTCGATGGAATTTCTTGCCTGTCTGCCTGTTCTTTAAAGACTATCAGCTCACAGTTTCTAGCTTTAAACAATATCATTCAATAGCTGACATGAATGTGTGAGATTTCTTTAAAACTCTGGCTGGACATATCAGATATGGAACTGGGTCCCTATAAAAGAAGGGCTTCCATTATCCTGCAAAGCAAAACATCTTTTTGTCCCATGCTCAGTATATCATACAGCAAATCCTGATTTTCACTCACAGCAAAGCCTTCCTATGCTTTAAGGAAGCCTGCAGCGATCAACCTTGTTCTTGCTTGGCTGAAGTCAGTGAAGTTTGCTATTGTCTTTGATGGGACAAGGAGCAGGCCCCTTAGTGTAACACACTATGTTTATACAGGAATCTCCCTCAGATCCACATGATCAGTAATTAGCTCTGAACAAGACCAGTCTGTAGTATATTGAAGCCAAGTGACCTTTTCAGATATTGTGCATGCTATTTGTAACATCTGCTGTGCTCACTTTTTAACCTACCCATAACAGCTCCAAACATCCAGAAGTGCTGATTGCCATAGTTGCATCAATTTCCAGCTGCTAAGATCTTGGCGCTCAGCTGATATTCATTTGCAGATCTCTAGAGTTTACTGTTTGTCCTATCACCCTGGGTGTACTGGACAAGTTAGACTAGGTTTGGGGTCCATGCCTCTGGTAACCAACTAAGAGTCCTCTGTCACATGTTTTACTCCCCACCCCCCTCGCCCCAAAATGTCAAGGATAATCTGCCTTATTGTTGCTTGTTCACTTGACAGGGGGTCTCATTTTGGGTATGAGTTTCATATGCTTTCTTTCCCTTTACTTAGCTAAAGTAACTTCTCATTAAAATAAACAGTCAAAACTAAGGCAAACTGGTCTTCAATTTCTCATCTAAAAGTCTCTCTTCTGTCCTTTCTGACCCTCTCCACTGCCTCCCATAGTCCAGGGTAAAATCTAGACTTCAAAATCCCTGTATTTTGTAAACATCTAGGTATAGCTGAGAATAGTTCCAGGGTTTGTATAATTGTCCCACATTACTACAGTGGTCCTCCAGAGTCAACTCCACTGTGACTCAAAGGCATGAGTTTTGCTTAGGAACTAAATCCTTTTAGCTTCATTTAATACTATTGAGAGAAGATGTGACAGTGACACTGCCTGATAGGACAGGATTTGAGAAAGCAGCACCAAAAGGTGCATTGTATTAGGCAGGAGCAAAAAGATCCATGAGTCTGGATTCAATGGCTAAACTCCCTGTTAAAGAGACCCTGGGTGACTATGCCTTTTTTTTCTCTCTTCTCTTCCTTTGCTCTCTTCTTGTCCCTTGCTCTCTTGTCTTCTTTTTCTCTCTTCTCTTTTCTTTTCTTTTTCTCTCTTCTCTTTTTCTCTCTTCTCTTTCTCTTCTTCATGGGTTTGAGCAAAGCTTTTCATATACCTTCCCAGGGCTTCTACTCTAGTTATCTGGACTATGTTCTCATCTTAATTTGTCCCTTGATGTATGTTTGAATGAATACAGCTCAACACTGAATAGCCACTCTAGTCATAACTGTAAAGTGAATTTATTGAGATAGTATACATATAAATATGGAATAGTTGAATTAAAAAAGGAAGGAATAAGCTAGATTATTGGGAATTAAGCTTTCAATATATTTGTTATCCTGTATTATACCTATGAGGTGAATGGTAGCTGCCAGTGTTTTATGCTTACACACAGTGGCTTGTTCATGCTGTGTTGAAGAAGACAGTAATGTAAACATATTTAGAGCACACTGTATGTGCGTTCCCTTGAACTTTAGAAAAATGCATGTGTTTTACTCCTGAGCTGTGTGCTGTGATCACCCATTTCAGAAAAGTCTTCGGAGTATATTTTGAGGATGGCAGGCACTGTGGCTAATTGGGTAAGTTATGGCCATCCTGAGGTCTGCATGTTGTCAGTGGGAAGGCAGTAGTGGACAAGTTACTTCCCTTCTTGTCCCCCTGCCAAAACACAAGGTTAGACTGGCAAATTGCCTTCCCCATGGGTCTGAGTGCTGGAAGGTGAGATAAGGCTGTCAGATTTCTTTCTGCTGGAAGGTGAAAACGTATTGGTAAATTAGATACCTTCCTGCTGCTGGAAAGAGCGCTTGAACGGGAACACCAGCACCCTGAACCTGTGTTCCTGTTGGGTACGCTTGCTGCCAGCCAGGAGGCAGACAGACAGTGGACAATGAGATGACTTACAAGCCAGTCCACAAGCAGTCCTCTGCCTTCCAGGCCACAGCAGTGTAATAAGAAAGGCTACAGATCCAGTATTTTCACACTGACATTTGGTTTGTGTGTTTTTTTTTTAATAAAACACAGTGTAATTAAAAAAGATCCTAAATCAAATCAGTTCTATAACACAGCTCATAGGCTGACTGCAGTTAATGCCCTTAAAATAACCCAGTAATAAATGAAAAAGTCTCCTACTGCCCAAAGACAACCAGTTAACTTCCTTTTATGAAACTGTAGGTCTTTTTATTAGACTACAAAACTGTTTCAAACAAATGAAAACCAAATGTGTAAAAAATGTGAGTGTTTTTCTTTAAACTCACACCAAAATAGCGTAAGCCACAGGGCTCTTCAAGCAAAGCTCTGTCTCAGTCTCTCCTACAGGCTGGCTTGCGCTTTTGAGAGTGAATGCAGGGCTCATCTATTGAGCAAAGCGCTGCATCGTGCTGTAGATAGAGGATCTATACAGTAACTGTACTGGAGAGATTAAGCAGCCATTCAGTATGGAACTATTCAGAATAGCGAACCCCGAGATACGCAAAGCATTATGCAACTCAGATTGGCACATGTTGTGTTCTCTAGCCCAAAATAGTTGCTATTGTGGAGACAGGCTATTTTAATATTCACATGCAAAAGCTTTCAACATGTACTGAACCTATGCCCTGTCTTGTAATATTATTCATTCTAGTACTAAACAGACATGATGCCAAAACCAGTCCCGCTATAAATGAGTCCATCTCCTATTGACATCAATAAGAATTGCACTTTTGCTTACACCAGGGCTGAATTTTTGCCTACAAATTACAAAGAGTTCTGCTGTGGATGGAAAATATATTAACCTTCTGTGAACATAAAATTCAGTGTGTCATCTGTAGGATTTTGCTTTTCAGTGATTACTTCCTAACTGGAGAACAATTACATTTCAAGTGGGAAATGTTTTAGCAACAGATCTTTGTGCACTGCCTGGACATGCTCATGTCTTGGCCTTGGTAAAAACAATTCATGTGTAATGATCGTGGTCTGTGCACTTAGGTCTTGAATTCTGATAAACTCCTTGTAAAGGCTAAAGGCCAGGCTGTTTCGGCCAAGAGAGCAGTAAATGCGACTGCAATAGGACATGTAATTACCAGGAGCAAACCTTAATAAGCAAAATATATGGCGTGTTTTATTTCATGTATTGGTGAGTCTTGTCTGGTGAGTTACTGAGTCTTCCTGTTAAACGCTACCTCATCTGGCTCACATTTCAGCCAAAGGCTAAATCCCTGCTTGTATATTTACCTGATCATGCAGATTGTACCTGATGCCAAGACCCGTTAAGATACATAGGTTGTCATATGTCCCTGTGAAATGAAGGAGAATTGGGCTCCTAGATGCCCTTAGAGTCTTTGGGCCGCACTGGATTTAGGAACTGGCACATGTTAAGTTACCAACTTTTAAATTCCTGTCTGTGCCGCTGCTGCCTGTGAAATTTTTGCTATGTGCTCAATAGTGAGAGAGCTCTTGGAGGCTCAATAGCCAAATGGGTCTAGGACATGGAAATTCCAGAGGAAACCATCTCATTCGTTACAGACATTGGGGCAAGAGTCATACAACATGCGAAAGGTCCACAGAAACTTTTTGGGGTTTTTTGGCTCCCCTTATGCTATATGTGTAAACAAGCTGTGTGAGGTCCATGGCAAAAGCAAGTTGACACACAGGAGATAACGTACTCTGTCTTAAAAATTAAAGTAATTAGAGAACATGATATTGCATTTGAGAAAAAAATGTGATCTTGCAGTTAAACTGTGTAGAACAATGCATATCTTTAAGAGGTTGCACACAGATCCTTAATTTGAAATGTTTTCTGAATATTAAGTGTTTAATTGTGCACTTTCTCAATGCAGTTGCTTCTTAAAGGAGTATAGAGTATGTATTCCACCTAGTCTTCTATGGAATGATGTATGACATTTGTTCAAATGCATTGTGCTCTCAGGATAAATTATAAAGTACTTAAATGCATTTCATTACACATTATACTTCATCTTCAGGCAAAAATATGTTTTGTCAAAATATTGATTTGTATTATCAGGGCACGTTGTATAAAATTCAAGACTGAATTTCATCTTAGGGAACTGTGCAATTTGTCTAACCATTCCAAGGAAAAGGACATCAAATACATATGAGCAACTGTGTTGGTGAAATGAATTTTAATCATGTTTATCATCCTTCCAGATACACTGTACAATGGGATTTGATAAATTTCACTCCCTAGACCTTAGTCTGATCGCTGATGAGATAGGAATGTTACAACGTCCCAGTGGCATCGAGCTGGATTCCTGCTCTTAATAGGGTGCTGATAATATAGACACTAGTAATTTATCTGTTACTTAAGAAAAATTAAATCTGATTCCATGAAAGGAAGCAAAACAAATAAATGAATATAGGTGAGAATTAATGTAGACACAGCCTGCAGAATATAATTGGTGTCTAGAGGTTTTAAGGACTAAATGTAAGTATTTGAGGGATTGTTTTTTCTTTCAATCCTATGGTTAAATGTTGAGAGTCATGAAACATGGAGTCTCTCTTCCCCTCCCTCCCCCCTTTTTTTGTTCTTTTTATTTAACTTTCCTACAGATTTTCTACGTGACCTTCATCTTTCCTGTACCTCCTGTCTCTTCACTTGTAAAAATAGGCTACCAGGGTATTCCTGCCTCCTCGGGGTGTGGCAAAGCTAAATCACCTGGTATTTGCAAAGATTCTGGTGTCAAAAAATGTGGGCTGCTTCTGCCTGAATCTCCCGAGACTTTCAAGAGCAAGGGCTTTGCTCTGGTTGTGGGTTACCCACCAGAGGGCAACATCACTCTCACACATGAAAATGATGCATACGCTACTTGATCCAAAACTTGCCGAAAGAAAAAGGAATCTTGTCTTTGGCCTTTATAGCTCTGAATAAATTCAGATTTTTACTATATTTTAATATTAGCTGTGAAATGAAATGGCAGTGTGTTAGCGCTCCCATGGCACTGTTGGCAGCTAGCCTTAGAAAAAAGCTTCAAAACGTTCCAGTGCTGGCCAGAAACCCAATAGCAATTTTTATTTTGTTAGTGGTTGATACAGTGCTAATATCTTTAACAGCTGTGACTATGCGGTGCTTTGAGTGTTGCATGGCTTTGGTTAACTTTTATCACTTTTATCTATTTGTCATGCGATCCAAGGACATTTGAGGTGCATGTCACAGGACCTGGAAAAGAAAGACATCCAGTGGATCCTGAGCTCAAGGAAGTCAATGGCAGTATTTTCTTTGATTTTTCAGGACTCTGCCTGAGCTTCTCCCCAAAGGCACTGGCTCTCAGGGCTCTGTGGGCACTAATGTGGTTGCCTGACCTACACTGTGGCCATGTCTATCTCTGACCTTGCCTCCTGGACAGACCCATGTTGTAGTCCTGTCTCCAGTGCTACCTCTGGCCCTTGTCTGCTGGATGGACCTTGGACCTGGCTGATTACTTTACCTTGTCTGAGGCTGTTGACGGGATTCATTGCTATCACCACCTGGCTCTGCCCCATGTTCAGACCCTGTGGGACTGCACCGTGTCAGCCTGTGCTGGGTCACGCGTGGCTCCTGGCTCATCCCCACTCATGGCACAGCCCCACTCATGCTGCTCCCTGACACTGCTCCTGCAGAGACTGAATTTATGCCCTGTGAGACATCCCTGATGAGAAATTCAGTGAAACCATTTAAAGTGCTTGAAGTGAACAGGGGGCTTATCATAAATCTTTGCAGGATCACAGGTCTCTGTAATGCAAAAATGTGCGACCCTGAAAATAGAAATATATGTATACAGCTTAACTGATTGCTAATGCAGGTCTTGGACCCATAGGAAGTCGGCTTTTTAGATATCCAGATGTACTAAAGAAATGGTTAGTCCTCAGCCTTACAGAGAACAGCTTGAAAGTGAAGAACTCTAGAGCTCAAAAGAGCAAGATTTCAAAAGAGAAATATCCAGATAATCGTTACCTTTATTGTGTTTGGAATTTGGGAAATCAGGTGGGTTTTAAGCTAATTTAATGATTTATTGCAGTTTAATTACTGATGCTTGGATGCCTCTGATTAGCCAGACATGGAAGATGATAGGCAGTAATATTTTTTGTTCACTGTGAGGCAAAAGGGGCAAACTTTCGTCAGTTTTCTAATAAGTTTTCCCCTTCAAGCATACGAACAACAAATGCATGGAAACACTGGTATTTAAATTTGAAATTCTGTTGATGGGGTAACAGCTTTCCCCAGTGTAATTACCTGTAGGGTGACTATTACTTCAGATTTTTTATTCTCTTTCTTTCTCTTCATTTTTTGTTTAAGACATACAACCCTCAGAATAACTGGGACTTTCTTTTGGATGTTGTTAATATGAGATGCAAATACAGGCATAAAAATTTGGGACCGAGTAGTTGATATATCCTTTGTGAGCCTCTGGGTCCCATATCCAATAGGTGTCATGGAAGGGCTTTGTGGAATTCAGGTATGTTTCTGGGTGATCCCTGCACCAGCTTTGTTTTTCAAGTTGCAGTGGGAGAAGTGTCATCATTCAGTAGCTAGTAGGAGGGAGAAACTTGTCCAGCCCCAAATGAGAACTGCAGCATTTAACAAGAACTTCACGCTGAAATGGAGGGCATGTAAAATGCTGGAGGCTTGTCTGTTTGGTGTAACTAATGCTTCTTCCAGCTTCAGTAGATGCAAGGAGGGAACAGGTTTTGTGTGGAACATGTACCACTCTGAAGTTTTTCAGGATTTCAGACTGAGATTTGGAGATAATAGATATAATGATGCTTAAATTGCCCACTGGCACAGTTGTTCTGAGCATGCTCGGATCTACCAGCCCAGGTCCAGGAGCACAATTTGCCCTGTGAGGTAGAGGATGCTCTGGGTGCACTTGCACCATATAATGTACTGCAGTACCAGGAGGGCACAGGAAGACCTACCGTAATTAGTGAGTTCAGATGAGAGTATCGGCCTGTGTCGGATCTCAGCATAATGTGGCCATGCACTTCTAGAAGTAGCTGTGAGTGCAGACTAGCTTGTGTGAGGGACTATGCTGTATCCCTTTGATGTGACTGTATAAATAACAAGTGAGACTGCTAAAAAGAGGTATTCTTTCTCTTCCACCCAGTAGACATATCTCTAAGGTTGTGCTAATACTTCAGACAGTTATTTGGTTATATTCGGCTGGGTGGCTTTGAAAAAGAGTCTTTTAGTAAGGAAGGTATTATTTATTGCTACTCTTAGGGTTGTACCTGTAGATCCCTTTTGAGACAGGCAGATCCATGGTTTTCTACAGCATGGATGCTCAGTGGGTAAAGAGGAGAGTCACTGTGCCAGGAGCATTCCTGGTGTAACTGCTGTGACATGTGGAGCAAAGCCAGCAAAAACTTGGGGTTAGGGAAGAGAGCAGGAGATCAAGGTAATGAAATAGCTGCAGTTTAGTAAGATAACAAAGTTGACAGCTCACAATTTACCTAATGAATGAAATGGGAATACTTCTTCCTTGAAGCATATGTGCTGTGGCTCCTACTGCTGTTTTTCTCTTGCCGCCTTCCTCCTCAGTTCAGATAGTGGCTCAGGATTGGTCAAGAAGGATGATGTTCTTCCCCAGGACACTGCCTTTCATTGCTATTTTGTGTGTGTCTCTTCCCCATTGCCTGTTATCCTTTTTTCATGTAGTATTAACGCACAAGATGGTGATTCTGGAATGACTTGTTTTACCAATAAACTATTGTTGATGTGGCAGGGACTAATGTGATTGCATTGATTTATAAGTTGTACTAACACTTCCAGTTGATGGCACAAATCAGTAGGTTTTACTCTTTCGGTTATCAGATTCACACGTTTCCTACTATAAACTGTTGCATACATAGATTGCTGAGTAGCCCATATGAAATAACTTATTTTAGTCCACTGTCTTGGACCTCATAGAGTATAAGTCCATCAAACACAGACTGAAAGCCCTTGATTTAAAACAAAAGTGCCTTCAGAGTATGGTCTCTAACCCTCACAGAGTGGATTAGTTCATGGAAATGTTTTTTTTAAAAAAGTTACTATTTTACAGGAAGGTAAGTATATTTTTCCAGTAGATTTAATTGTCAAGATGTTTTCAGACAAAATGAGCTCTTGCCACTACTAATGAATAAGGCAGCTGAAATTTCTCTATACCCATGACCTGAATTAATGTTCAGCTTCTCAAAGGATTATGGCAGTAACAGTGTGCAAAGCATTTCTGTAAATTGTGGGAGGGTTAGAGAGTAAATTGTTTGGGCCTGCCAGTTTGTAGAGAAGTTGTAAATATATCAGTGGTGAACAAAAAAAATTATTTGTAATAAGGGGAACTGTTTTCTGCTTCTGAAGTTGTTGCTATAAAAAAACATAGGGTATGGATGCCACATGCTGCTAAGGCTCTCTGTCAATATTTTGTATGGTTGATGTCTGTAAAACACCTAAGAGAGGCTTTCTGGTGGTGATATCCTGAATGCAAACCAGCACAGCACCCAGCCATAAGATTGTGGGTACCCCACAATCTTTAGTTCTCTGGAGTGAAAACTGGTCGGCAAAATTTTTCTTAAACTTAATGCTGTCAGTTAAAATCAGTGTTATCAACTGCATCATATCTACTTGGTATTTCTATTGTATGCATCAAGTCCATTATCCAGGACTGTTGTGCTCAACTATCACAGTAGTCAAGTCCATCTGGCATAACACATGGATTTCCTTTAATCAATTCTATCTGAATGAGAGCACTAGCTCCTTCCTCAGTATGTTTTTTATAAACCACATATTTTCATTTTCCCATTAGGAGACTGTTTCCAGCAAGTGTTGATAGTATCAGTAAGGCTGTAGTTATGCTCATAAATAAACAAGTCTTTCAAGTTCGTCTTTTGTCTTTCTTTCTTTTGTCTTTTTTTGATGTTTTACTGTAGAGGCTGGCATCATACAGATATAGGCAGTGTAATTATTTTATACTTTTTTTACGTTTTGATGTCTTGACTAATATGGCTCAAACCCATGATTTTTGGGCCTGTTCTTTTTTGTTACCTTTGCCTTTTGTTTAGTTGAATGGGTCCGTCTGTCCAGAGGAAGTATGATATTCTTCCTGTTTCATAAAATCCTCAACCTTACAGCTCCTTTCTCATTTGTTGCTGACTCTTCAGGTATTTCTGCCTTCTGTTGTCTTCTGCTTGCAGTACCGAAATGGTTTCCAAGAAGATCAGGTGAATACTGCTCTTCTCTAGTGTCTGTTCAACTCTCCTAACATTGTCTATTGTCTGAAGCATGTAGAAATTTCATCTAGAGAAAAGTGCCAGAATGCTAATACATATTGTCAGAGACATTGTTCCAGTACTCAGAAATAGACTCTGATATGCCATTCAAGAGCGCTATAGCATAAAGCTTGGGGCAAAGATAAAGAGAGATCCTCATCTAAGACACTGGGAGGAAAAGAAAGAAAGAAAGAAAGAAAGAAAGAAAGGAAGAAAGAAAGAAAGAAAGAGAAAGAAAGAACAAACTTGGGAAAAAAAAAAAAGTGGCAGATCCTGAGGGAGCTTGAATAATATTTGAGATGGAGATAGATTTTATCAGTGTGGTAAAATAAGTCAGTGTTAAAATTAATCTGTGAAGAAGCAAATTATTTATTATAACACTTATTAGGCTTTTAATAAATTTTGAATAAATATACTTGAATTTTTTTCAAATAGTCTAGAAAGATTCAAAGATGTGGATGCAAAACGTCCACAGAGCTGGGCAATATTTCCAACAGGGTGCCAGTGATATTAATTATGAGGTTGTTAGTGATGTTTTGCAACTAACATACTTCTGCGGTTCCTGTAGTCAGATCTGTAAATCAGTTATAACATGCGGATGCAATTTACAGTTTATTGCCATGTTTAATTGTCAGTCTTTAATTCTACCCTACATTAGAGCCACTTCAAGCAATTGGCAACACCAAAGTTTTCCCTGATATGAGGAACAGTTTTTGCAGGCATTAGATGTTTGTGAATCAAAGACTGGCGTTTCTCAAATACATATTGTGTTATTGGGCCAAATCCTTGGATATTAAGAACCCCAGATTTTGGGTGTGTTTGCAGTTGAAATTTTGTTCTGCATATATGGTTTGAAGGATTATTTGTACTTTTTCAGAATATTTCCCATTTGCTGCACAAAACTTCTGTATTGTAAACCCTGTTAAAAATGACATGTCAGTGAAGATACCCAATTCAACCAATTTACTCAAAGGACTTCACCTTCAGCAAAGTATAGTTCTTCTAATTCTATTTATTTTAATTTAGTATTTAGTATTTAAATAAGAATTTATTATTTTCTATTTATTTATTATTGAATAAATAAAAGATAGATATTTATTTACTGTTTAATTTTATTTATTTAATTTATTTCTCACTAGGATTCCTATCATACTGCCTGCTTAAGCACATCCTGCCATTTCATACCTGATGGGAAGGTAAAACCTAATGTAGAGTTAAACTGGCAAAGCTCCTCTGTGAAGTTCTTTCCTCGACAGTGAACATGCTGTGTGTTTCCAGACACTTCACACTTCATAGCCATTGAGAAATGCAGCTTTTTGACAGTAGAATGGGTAAAAAGTCCATAAATGTGAAACATGAGTGTGTCTGAATGCTGCTGGGCTCCTTACCTTTTTACATTACTCACATGTGGTGTATTGCATATGGACACGACTGCACAACAGGGCAGCAAGGTCCACGGAGCAAAGCAGGTACTGTCCCCCGTGGGTAGGGTGCATTGCGGTGCTGTGAGGGAAGCGGGGAGTGGGGACCCTCCTTTTACTCAGCCCCTCTGTGGCTCATTTCCCCACCAGCACCCTGTGTGCCCACATAGTGGGGCTCCGTGGCACTGAATCCACGTTACAGCTGAACTCTCCTGTGCCTCTTCCTCTCCATAAGCTCAGAGATTCCTGTGCCTGACGCAGAGGCATGTCCTTTTATTTCCAGGTGATTCGTGCTTGGGGAAACAGGATGAAGCGAGTCCTTTACACAGCCTCTTCCATCTCCTCAGCTCTTCTGGAGAGGTTCATACAGACTGACACTTCTCAAAATCCCCAGACCTCTTGAAAAGTGTGTCTCTCATCCCTCCCTCCTGTTATCTGGCTAACATTTTGCCTCTGTCGCCCATGCCCTCTGAGCTATTGTAACGCCAAAGAGTCTGCACAGCAGAAAGCAGGGTGTGGGCAGAAGACGAGAGCTTTGTGTTCCCCTCGGCTGCCCTGCGGGTGTTGCCACTGTGCCCTCCTGCGCTTCCCTGCCTGCCTTTACGTCTGCTCAGTTTGCTGTGAAATCTGCGCAGAGTAAACAATAAAACATCACGACTTTTGTCATCTTGTGAGTGATTGGGGTTTAGCCTCGAGCGTGTAAAGCGGAATACAACTTCCAGCAAGGTGAGACAGGGAAACAGAATGGAGACCCGGCAGGACACGAGGGCTGGGCTTAACTCCTCAGCTTTGTGGTACAGTGGAGGCTGATGTGCAGGCAGGGGCCGAGGATGTACACAGATGTGGTTGTATCCCCCTGCCTTACCCAATAAAAAGGTATTTTGTTCCCCAGGATGTTTCCTGAAGGATTTCTTTCCCAGCAGCAGAGATCAGCTCAGAGTTATGCGAAGTTGAGGGGAAAATAATGCAGCAAGGTTTGAGGCACAGCTGGAGCTTCAAAACATCTGTGTGCATAACTTCAGACCTCTCTGAAGGACTGGAGCCCTGCTTAGGAAAAATATTCTCTCTTTTAAAAATGCCCGTAGAGAGGTAGTCGTTGCTCCTATTTGCTGCTGAAGCACTCCTGCATTTTGCATTAGGAGGACATTTACAAGGACTAAGAGACAAGATGTACAGGAGAAAATTGACACCCAAGAAAAGAATAACTATTGCATTTTGAAGCTTGCAGAGGAACAAGTGTTACATAAATGCATATGACAAACAGTCCTGTTTGATCTCTATAAGAAGATTTGACAAGTCAGACACACAGGAGCCATAAATTACCTGTAATGGCAAAAATTACATCAGTTATAACCTTTTAAGCAGTTGTGCCTCATACAGCATCAGAGATAGTAATCTAAGGAGAACCAGTCTCTCTATACACATTTCCCTTGTAATATACAGCTACAAGAGTAAGCTGTGTATGATTTTCATAAGATGTGATAAACATCTAACCGTTCTAGGCTGCATACCGTAAACCTGTGCAGATAACTGGCTCAGACTCTAACTGATAAAAATACTGGGCCAGGAAAACCATTTTTTACTTTAAAAAAGAAATGGAAGTATGATTGAGATGTCACAGTGTGGGGGTACTGCATGGGGCAGATTCCCACAATCAGTCATCAGCCTGTTTCAAAGACAAGCTGTGGAGCTGGAGGGCGGTGGGGGCTGCCAAACACTGCAGAGCAGCCTGCTCTTCACACCCGTGAGACCTCCTGTGCTGCCTTTAGAGGATTTCCCTAGGGGAGTTGCCTTTGCTTTGGCACGTGGCTTCCAAATTGTTAATGAAGGTGGGGTGGGAGGGCAGGGAGACACCTCCAGCAGATGCTGCAGTTAGCACCTGGGTGCCATGCTGACCACCGGCACCTGAGGAGCTGGCTGGTGCAGCACAGAGCTGTGTATGACATCCATGCCCACAGGGCATGATAACACAGGTCCTATAGCAATGACCTCTGCTAGGGGCTTGTTTCTCTTTCTTCCCTAATGGCAGAATTTGATTTCCCCTGGAGCCCAGGAAGAGTACGTAAGAAAGAGTATCTCCACCCTCTGCATGGCCTTGCTTGTGCTCAAGTGGCTACTTTTAGGCACTGGGGGAAAGGCTTCCAGGCCTGGCTTTGCTTGTAAGCAGTCCCTGTGCACGTCTCCTGCTTGCATGGCACGCGCTCGGCAGGTTGCCTCGGCTGGGAAGATGAGCCGATTTCGGTACCGGTACCAGGCAGCCTTGCAGTACCAGCAGAGAGGGCTGCTGGTGTTGTGGCTTGGAGCACCTTCTTTTAGCTTGATGGTTGTTTTAATTCACTTTTGATTACTGCCTGTTACTTCAGTCCTAAAGGCCAAAATTCTTGCAAGGCTACTTTCCCAGAAACTTCCCCGATGAGTTGAATCACACTGGGGAAAGCTGCCGCATGTTGGTTGTGTGTCCCCCCTTCCCCCCCTGCAAAAATAATTTGTTTATATGGTAAGGAAAGCTATGTTTGTACTGCCTTTTTGGGTAGGAAAGGAGGGAAATATACGCTGATTCTAAGAACTGTAATTTCTGTCTCTGCGCTGCTTTCTGTCAGCACGCTAACCACATCTTCCAGAAACCAGCCTGGCTGCCGGCAGGCTGCAGGCTGCCTCTGGCAGGAGCGGCCTGCGTTTGGTCTGGGCCTCCGGGGACACCTCCGCTCCCGAGGTTTTGTTGCTAATAGCATGATGATACCATGATCCCCGAAAAGGTGCTGGCTACCATGTTGCTCATCAGCACGGTCCTGGGTTGGGTGCAGGGGTCTCCGTGAGGCGGGGCCGGGGCTGCCCCGCGCCGGGCACAGCCGGTTCCCGCCGGCTCCAGCGGCCCCACCCCAGGGCGCAGCTGAGCCCCTCGGCCACGGGCGGGCGCCTCGGGGAAAGCGCAGCCGAGAAGGGGCAGAACGCTGCCCGCCGGGGAGGGCTGAGGGAAAAGGGGTGGGAAACAGCCCTGCGAGCCCCGAGGGCAGAGCGGGAGGCGGGGCTCCAGCCGCCCCGTCCCCGCAGAGGTGCCCCTGGAGAGCCCCCGCCGGAGCAGGTGGATGTGGATGTCTCCTGAGGGAGCTGCGGCCTGCGGAGGGCCCACGCTGGGGCAGGGGAGCAGCGTGAGGAGGCAGGAGCGGCAGAGAGGGGCTGGTATGGACTGACTGCAGCCCCCTGTTCCCCATCCCCCTGCACCCCTTGGGGTAGAGGAGGTGGGAGTGAAGGTGGGCCTGAGAAAAAGGAGAGGGTGGGAGGAAGGTGGTGTTTTAATTTTTGTCTCACCATCCAACTCTATTTTAATTGGTAATAAATTACATTAATTTTCCCTGGGTTGAGTCTCCTTTTGCCCACAAGCGATCTCCTTGACCCACAAGCTTTTCCATCTTATTTTCTCTACTTGTCCTGTTGAGGAGGGGGAGTGAGGGAGCGGCTGGGTGGGTGCCTGACAGCAGGCTGAGGTCAACCCACCACAGGTCCTAGCAGGGGAGCGAAGCCACGGCTGTGCTGTGTCCCACGTGGCTGATACATGGGCCTGGTAAGTCAGGGATTGGGGTTGGGGTGTGTTGCTGTAGCTGCTGCATGGGGCTGGCCAGGTTTGCCTTTGGGGAGGGGATACTGCAGCAGTCTTTCCTCCTAGGGCATCACTTTGAGGTCAGGGTTGAGCTGCTTTTGGGGTCCTGGTGAGCAAACAGCTGCTTGGTCTGTAATTCTGTAATTTAGGTGAATCAATGGGAATTTTCTCTCTGCGGGTCACTTCACCCAATGCCTTTCACAGGCACCGGTCACTTCAAGTAGCAGTGCTCTCTCCATCTTGCTTTCTGCCTGAAATGCTTAAATGATACATGTGAGTAAAATATCTGGTAAGTAAGCCCTTGGGAGGACTGCTGGCAGGTCAGCCACCCTCCTTGCACTGGCTGCTGTGTGAACAGGCGCTGGGGACCCCATGCCCTGCTGCTGATGCTGGGTGCCCAAGGTGGGGCTCCTGAGCCAACACATACGCAAAGCACGTGCTTCATCCAAGGGATGCTCAGCAGTGTCCTGGCTGTGCGGCTTTGAGAAAAGAATCAGCAGTTTGCTGTAAACTCGTAGACTTGGCTGCAACAAATCTGGAGGGATGTCATTTTAACCCTATCCTGTGGTCTGGCAGCTTTTTTCCAAAGGAGAGTTTTGTCCAGTAATTCTTAGGAGGATACAACACCTTGAATTTGTAACATATGGCCAATGCTAAAAAGGGAGAGGGGAGACGTAAGGCAGGAATCAAAAGTGCAGGTCGTTTCATACACTGAATCATACCATTTGAAAACTTAATTAAATTTTACCTGCATTTTAGGCTGTGGTCAGTCAGGGATTGAGGAGAAGAGAAAAACACCTGAGTATTGAAGGTGTGGTTGTATATTTAATCTGGTCAGCGCTGCACATAGAAACCTCAGGCACATCTGCTTGTACCTTAGCTAGTTGTTGATTAGGAGAGCAGGATAAATGATTCACTTCATTGCAGCTGAGAAAGGACGTGGCCTATACAGTGGATGTTAATTTCTCTCTGTCACTCATGAAAGGTATGAAGAGAGACCTTGTACTGAACAGAGTGAATTCTGTTCTCTCCTATATATACAGATGTAAAGGAGTATGACACAGGGCCAGTAGCTTACTCAAACTATCACTTACTTGAAGCACTGATACTATCCCCAGCTGCCCTAAGATGACTGCTTCAAAACCAAAAAGGGCTCCAGATACCCCATGCAGAAAGAAATGGGTCGGCTCTAAAACTGGCTGGCTGGCAAAATTCTGTGCACTTGTAGGGCTGGGCCATTGACCACGTGCTAATCTTTGAAATACTATTGGAGCTTTTATTTTCATCTGTTAGTACTGAGAGGGTGGTAGCTGCCCCTATAACTCAGGGTCTTCTGAGCTGTGGGAGAAGTGGACGTATTGATGCCCTGGCCCCTCATTAGTCCAAATTCTTCTTCTGGTACAAAGGAAATTAAGAAGAGATGAATCATAGGTCACTTTCTGTGGATACATACAGCTGAACAGCATGAAGGTGATGACACTCAGCTTTCTGGGAAGGTTCAAACATAGCTGCTGATTTGAAGCCCAATGTGTAACATCTTTTTTTTTCTTCAGCATTTTATTTGACTGTGATCAGGCCATGAAATAGATGTAAACAAATTTCTTCAATGTGCAACAAAATGCATAAGGATATCTTAGTTTTAATTAGCTTTCTTAAAGAAATGTGTCATATTCAAAGCATGTGTCTGCCTGTCCCTTCACAGAAACTTTTAGGGTCTCTGTGCAGCTTCTTCTAGACCTGGGAGGGCAGCAGAAGTCTCAAAAGCTCTGACAAATTTCATGAAAGAAGGCTGGAGGGAGTATAGAGCCCCCATGTGACAGCAAATGCTGAGGGAAAGATGGGAACTCAGCTGCTACATATTCTGGTTGGTAACTACCTGGCCACCCCACACAGGTGTCCTGCATGGCTAATTGGAGAGCAGCGAGGTGTAGGCTAGCCCAAGTGTATCCTCCCTCTTGCTGACAGTGGTATTTTGAGGGCAGGTGAGTGGAGTTTAGGAGAAGGCACATGTCTATAGGGAGCAAAGCTTTGCTGCATCTGCTTCTACAAAAGAACTTAAATTTCTCCCAGTGCTTCAGAAAATGGCTATTTTTTTTTTTTATTTTTAGCAGTGTACATTTCACTGCAGTTTGCGGATGGCAAGGGTCAGGGTTCTGTGTGTCTGTCCTTAATTCTTTTCTTCTGAACTCACCCTGACTTGCAGTAGAAGCCTCTGTATTTGCTGATATAAATGGATGCCACAGTTAATCTTTAGCATAAATATAACTTATTTATTAGCAATAATAAAGACATCAAATCTTGCACTGGGATTTTTTTTTTCTTTGAGTTATCAGAAAACTGAACTCTTGCTACCCCAGAAATTTGAGCCTAGGGAGTTCAGTGGTTAGTATATGACTACTCTAGGGGAACAAAAGGTACCTTTCCAATTAAAGTTAATAGAGGGATAACTTCAGACACACAAAAGGAAAAAAAGACACCTATAAGTCATGGTGAGTTCAAAAGGAAAGAATTAAGGTAGGCACACAAAGCATCATGGGAAGTGCTATTCAAGCTACCATGTCAAAAAGGCTGATTAACAGCAGTTCCAAGTCTACCTGATCACCAGGGAGTCTTACTGATAAAAATTATTTCCCCTCCAGAGAGAAGAATCTCCCTGAACTGAACAAATGTGTCACTTTTGAATAAGGATTCATGAAAAGGCAGAAAAGGAGAAGAAAAAAAGAATAAAGGTACGCATTCACCAAAAGATCTGAAATTTGTAACTTGTGACTGTTTATCAGTCTTTAAGTTCTGAACAAAACTGCAAGTCATACGTCAGTGAGCGGGATTCAGATCATTAGCTTTGCATTTCTTTTTTTTAAAAAGTGTCTGTTTGCAGATAAAATTTACTGGCATTGGTTGTAATTGCAATCAGGGAAACCTAATGCCTTTGTTTGGTGTGTTGCTTAGGCCTTCCAGGCTGTAAGGCTTTTCAGTGGAGTCCTTTAAAGATATTGATTAAATTCTGGAGCTACTGTGTGAAATTTGGTGGTCTGTGCTGTATGTAGAAGTCAGCCTACATGAGTGTAATGGTAAATTCTAGACATAAAATCAAATTATTTCAGGTCACTAATGAATTTTGATTATATTTTCCCCCCCTATTTTACTTCCGTAGGTTGTTTTCAACACTTCGAACTGTACAAGAGAACAGAGACATGAAAGAAAATGCTATTGGAATGTCTTTTTTGTGAGCACAATGTTATAAAAATGCCAAAATTGTTTTTATGTGGCCTTAATCTGTTGTTTGACCTTTTGTAATTCTCATGTATGTTTACATGATATTTTGGAGGAATTTCTCTTTGAATTGCCTTTTTATGTTGGAATAGCTCAGTCTTCTTCATACTCATGGTTTGTTCCTCCATTTGTGGTGATGTGGAATGGGTTAGAGAACAGGATTGCCACAGGTGGGGGGCAGTTCAATATGAAAATGTAGGCACTTGAGATATGTTATGCAGGGTGGTGTTTGGAAGAATTACAGTGGACTGTGTGTTTGAGCTGCTTTCTCTGGGCTACTGCAGTAGATGCGGTTTAGGTGTGTCCAATGCTTTGACATTAACTGATGAAATTTAGGAAAAGTTTTGCAATGAGTGTAGTAGGCTTTGTTGGCCTGCAGCAGGCAATTTGAGATACCGCAGGGATGAAACAAACAGGAGCAGTGGATTCTTTGGCTGCAGCTGGACAGCAGAAGATGAGCAAGTCCAGGCTGTGCTATCTGGGCAAAAGTGGGATGACTTTTTGAATTTCAGCCAAGTTGTGAGGAGCTTCACTCTGTACCAGAAAGAAATTAATGCTGCTTACTTACAAAATGGAGGTAGAAGGGGACTTTAGGTACCGAACTGCTAAGTGAGCAATATTCTTTCTCATAAGGGGAAATGAAGATTTTGCCTAGACTGTTGTCTGTTCTAGATAAAATATTGCCTTCTGAGAAATCATTGAGAGTTTTCCCTGTGTTTGGCTTAGCATTTTCAAAACTAGTGGGTAGTGAGTTTCATGTTACATTTGTGATGTTTTGTGAAACACAAGTTCTAAAACTGTTCGTGTTCTTCCATTTGTTATTTCTAGATGAGTTATTACTTATGTTCTCATGCTTGTTTTTACTTGAAGTTTTTTATGTTATGTGCTGCTATTACTAGAATTTAAGTGTTACAGTGGGCTTTTGTTAGCTCATTTCCTGACTCTGCTCTTCTTAACACCTTGGGGAGCTGTAGAGTATGAACTTTTTCACTCAGTCTTTCAGCATCTCATCATTAAGTCATAATGACATTGTAAGAAGGCAGAAAATTATGCGAAGAGTGGTCTAAATGTAGTACAAATTTCTCCTAAAAAGTGTGTTTGTATGTGTAGAAATATGTGCACGTGTATAAAAGATTAAATTAAATAACATTTGCATTTATACATTATATTACATTATATTCTATGGAATATTTCATTAAACCTAGGAAAAATTCTATGCAGAATTGAAATATACAAATTAGTATCTTAAAACAGATGCATATTGCACACAATTATCTGAAATATATATTCATTTCATATATATATATATATATATATGCACTTGCTGTTGTCCCATCCAAATGAGTGAGTTTAACATTTAGTAACAGAAAAGGAACATTATTGTAATTTTCTTTTTTTGACTGTAGAAGACTGCCACCCGGAAAGCAATTTATATGCATTAAGTGTTAAGTTCATAATCACTTGGCAAGTTACCCAAAAGGGAAAAAGAAGAAATGTTGTTTCTTTTCTGTTTGTTTCCACTCTTGGTATTAATATTTATTTGACTGGGAATCGGTTATTCTTTGGGGAGACAAGAGAACCATCTCTTTGCAGCCAGTGTGACTACATCACTGTAGCAAGCTGTACCACGATAAGAGCTTGGATGCATCTCTGAGCTCCCTGGCACTCAGCTGGAAGATTGGGGCCCCATAGCAAGGGACTCCTGGGTTATTTGTCTGCTATTTATTTGAGAAAGCATTGTAGGCCTCTGGTGCTGTTGGCTTTCATGCAGAAGTCTCTCTGTCATTGTTGTAGTAAGCAGTTTTAAAACATGAGTATGTTTTGGGAATTCTGCTCAAAAGAAAATGACAAGCATATTTAGTAAATCAGTTTTTTTGGTAGGTGAGCTGACAGCATGCTTCAAATATAATTGATTGGTAGTCGATTTAACATCAGTAATTTCAGCACACTCTAGTATGTTTGACACCCATTTTAGAAGGCATTGTATGGTGGGAATAGTTTCTGCTGAATGAAGAATTTCTTTGTTACAATAGGAAGAGGTCAGGAGAAGGTAGGTTAGCTGTGAAGGAAAAAAAATTGGTTTTGGTGGAGGTGAGAATAAATTATATCATTATTTGCTTTAACAAGTCATTGGTTTTCTCTCCCTCTCCCCCTGAAAATTTCTGTTCCCAAAAGTTTCTCAAGTCAAGAGTTTTTCTTCTTGCGAATCCAGATTTTCTGCAATTCCATTCTTAACAGATTTAATGTCTACCTTTTTCTTTTGGACCTTAAAATTAAAGATACTGTTTAACCTTCTATATGTTGCTTTAACAATATGAATCTGCCCCCTCCTTGGTGAGGAGATCCCCCCTCTTTGCACCTGCCTGGATTTAGTTGTCTTCTCCTCCCAACACATTTCATTACAAATGTGGTTTTGCTGGAAATAATCATTGTCTTTGCTTGCATTTAGATTATGTCATACTTTTCTTTCAGCTTCCTGTACTTGATCAGTGTTTAGTTCAAACACTCCCCTCTCATATAAAATCTGTGTATCTTTGCTCCTCCCTTCTTGCCTTTGCCTGTTTTCTTCACTTTCTTTGGTCTTTTTTTGTTCTATCAGGTCATCAAATTAATTTGCTATTTTGTTATCTTCTTGCACAAACTTGGCCATGCCACCTTTCATGCTGCCTGTTACAGAGGATCCTCGAACATTTAACCAACTCTGTCCTTTGACCCACTGAAGCCCATCTTGTTAGGTTCACCTCTACAGCGCCGCCTTAAGGGAAGATTGCTGTCAGTTTCCCGTTAAAGCAGTGGTGTAATTTTGCTGGTTGTAGTTCTGTGTCTTCTCCCAACTTCAGTTTACTCATCTGGCTTTCTTATGGGTTTGAAAAGTACCTAGGGTAGGCTGTACCTCGTGCTCAGAATAAGTATTAACTTTTAGAATTATTTGTTAATTATGTTCTGGGCAGTTCACCCTGGCAAACTGCTTCTGCGTAATTCTTTAATCAAGGACACAAAGCTGGGACTCGCCAGCAGTATAAACAGAATTCGGGATACTGCCCAGAAAGAGCTGGATGATGTTGAGGACTGCAAATGGGATAAAATTTATGAATGCAGAAGATAACGTCATGCATTTGGGGGCTCTTACTGAAACCTGCTGCTCTAAGGTGGGAGGTCATCAGGTGGAAACGACTGAGAAACACACGGGAGTTACTCGGTCACAAGCTGACAGTAAGCTGCAAAGATACGAAATCCTAGGATGTCTCAGGAAAGATAATTCCAGACAGGGAAGTATACAATTTTTGGTCTTTAAATATATCATGGGAGAGAATAACTTTTTGAAGGGCAATGTTGGCAGAGGAACAGAGGGGTATAAGCTGGCTAGGAGTACATTTACGTTGGGGTTAAGAAACAAGTTCCTAACTATTAAAGCGGCCAGGCTCTGAACAGACGCTCCACGGGCATAGTCAGGGCACAAAATATAACAGAAGTGAAGATGAAGCTCAGTAAATTTATAAAAGGGATTACCTGTAACAAGGCTGCTCCTGAGAGCCAGGTGGTCATCCTAGGTTTATGGCCTTTAGGACCTACAGAATTCTC
>WAAD01034066.1:432194-477594 GCA_013389945.1 Fregata magnificens
GGGGGGGGGGGCGGGTGGGGTAGGAGGGTAGGGGGAAATAAGAGAAAAGAGTGTGTAGACAGTGTAGCTGGGTATTTGTGAGTTTTGGCTCAGTCAGCCTTTTCATTGAAAGCCTCTGTTTCCATTAAACTTGCCAAAGAAAATGTATGAAATATATTAATACACACTGTACACATTAGGGATGGGAGCCGTGACTTAGAGACTATCAAAACCCCTCTAGCACTCTCTCTGTAACTAGACATGAATGTATCGGTAGGCTCTACCGTGATTGGTTTTTCCCATCCACAGAAGAGGTGCTGCTTTTAAATTTTTGTATCTCTGTCCTTTCACATTTCCTTAGGAACTGAAATTGCCAAAGTGGAGGAGGTTCCCTCCTGCGTTGCTAGTCCAACTCCCATGACAGGGTGTTATACTCCTGCAAACCCTGCTCTTCCAGGATCCCCTTTTCTCTATTTGCAGACTTAGGGCTTTGGTCTGTTCGGTAGGCATATAAACTTTTGGTATGTTAAAGCTCAGGCTCTATTCACAGATTCTTCTGAGATTCGTTTTGCCAGTGTGTCTCCATCTTCCTAGATACTGAATAAATTTTTTTCAGGGTTAGCTTAACGTACTAGAGCAAGAGACTCTTGGAGTCTTGACTTCTTGGAGTCATGAGTTCAAATTCTGACTAGGTTTAGCCCAAGCCTTTCACTGTGAGGACATGCTGATTTATCTGATTTCTGGTGAAAAACCTCAGTATGTCCAGGGCTTGTCTGTTCTGTCTGAATGGATGCTGACAGTCTCTGGGCATAAGAGTCTGGGTTTGTTCCACCAGTCTCGTTCTTTCCCACTGTTTGCAGTGTAATGTCTGCCTTTCAGCAGTGCTGTGAGAGGCCCGATCTATCTAGATAGACCCTGCCTATTGCCTGAAAGACTTCATCCTCTCCTTGTTACACAGGCAAATTAATCCACCAGTTTCTTCTCTTCATGGTTTTTCTTTTCAGAGAAGACAGTGATGACCAGAACCATTGCTGAGACACGACCATATCCTTAGCCTTTTCCAGGGCAGAAACCACCCCCTCATTGGCAGAAACATTGGTGGATCCTTGCATTTGATTTCAAGTCCTTATTCAGCTATGTCCTGCAACATGCTAAAAATGAAGCTGAGGATGCCTAGCAGATGTTTCTCAGATTCTGTCCTGACCATCTGCAGAAGGAATAGTGTTTATATTCAGGCATCTGACATGGGCTATGAACTGCTTTGTCTCTTGGATCTATTTGCGCTGCTGGACAGGGTTACCATCTGCAGCTGGGTATCACACATATGTGTGAGCTTGCGTCTCATTCAGATCTGTGAGCAGAACTGTTTACCTGCAGCAAAATGACCCATTCTGCAAAGATTTTCTGCTTACACAGTATAAGCTAGCAAGGCTCATTCTTCCCAGTTTGGCACACCTTTTCACATTTATAATAAAACTTAATTGCAAATGGTTGCATGTTTGCAGTTGCATGTTTTGTTGCAAATGTTTCAACACTTCTGACTTGTTCTGCCTAGGGGAAGTGGTAACTGAGGTAGGAAAAAAGATAGTTCTGCTAGAGGCAAACCTTCTCAAATGACTATTTTTTTCTGTTTTCTGAAACTGCTTTTTGTCTCATGGCAGTTAACAGATGATCTCAGTGGAGCATGACATCTGCACATAAACCTCTTACCTTCAATTTCTCATGCAAACAGAATACAGAAATGACTGGTTAGGAAACAAGTACTAAAAATATCTGTAGTTAATTTCCTTTTATGCTTTGACTTGACATAGCTTTTGGGCAAGTAAAGAGAAATTATGCACAACATGATGAATTTCCTGATTTTTTAAAATCTTTTTTTTTTTTTTTTTAATGTGATTGACTGAAATAGTTTCTGGAAATCACTTAAGGTAGGAGGCTTCCAAAGTTACTACAGCTGTTAAAATCCTGCCACATTAGGCCAAAGGACATAAACTCTATCAGAAAGTCAATTTTGCTTAAAGATTTATCCTGTGGTTTCTTTCCAGTAGGAAGTCTTTTATGGCTTCTTTAAGATTTTCCAATGTGGTTCTTTAATGGTAAACCTTGTGAAACTTTACTTCAGTCACGTTCATATGAAATAGATACAGGCTTATCTGTGCCTTCAGGTACTGAAGGAGCATTCACAGGTAATGAGCAAGAGGCACAGATGGCATGTGAAAGGCTTCCAGGAAACATCTACCATTTGACGTGTGTCCTGGTTTTGGCTGGGATAGAGTTAATTTTCTTCCTAGTAGCTAGTATAGTGCTGTGTTTTAGGTTTAGTATGAGAATAATGTTGATAACACGCTGATGTTTTAGTTGTTGCTAAGCACTGCTTACACTAAGTCAAGGACTTTTCAGCTTCTCATGCTCTACCGACTGAGAAGGCTGGAGGTGCACGAGAAGCTGGGAGGGGGCACAGCCAGGACAGTTGACCCAAACTGGCCAAAGGGATATTCCGTACCATATCACGTCATGCTCAGTATATAAACTAGGGGAAAGCTGGCTGGGGGGCTACTGCTCAGGAATTGGCTGGGCATCAGTTGGTGGGTGGTAAGCAATGGCATTGTGCATCACTTATTTTGTATATTCTTTTGTCATTATTATTATTGTTATTGTTATTATTATTTTCCCTTCTTTTTCAGTCCTATTAAACTGTCTTTATCTCAACCCACAAATCTTACTTTTTTTTTTTTTCCCCCTGATTCTCTCCCCTATCCCACTGGGAGGGGGGAGTGAGCAAATGGCTGTGTGGCATTTAGCTGCCTGCCGGGTTAAAGCATGACAACATGATATCTTATCCTAACTCTGGATGCACTGGAGCACCACCTCTGTCTCGGAAGCTGTGTGCTGACGCCTTTACCTTCACTTCTCATGAAGAACAACTCAAAAAACAGCAGAATAAGTCTGCAGCAGATACAGATCTCTATAGCTGCACTGATTTGCCCCTGCATTAATAATCTGTTTCAGTAACTTACTAATGGTTGAATTGACAGCTTCCATAAACTTCGTAACGAAAACTACTTCACACTTAAATATGTCAAAACACTGCTAACAGCATACCCCTGAGAGTGTGCTGTTGAACAAACTGTGGGGACCTTTCCCTTTCCTCGGCTCGTGACTATTTAGACAATATGTGAGGTACGTCACTGGGGCAGCACAAGGCGTCTTGCAGTGCTGCTGAACTGGTAGTGCTCTGTGAGACTGCAGCCTCAGCCACCTCAAACAGAAAGCAACTTGCCCTATATAAAACTGCACTCAGAGTGAAACTTATCCTTTGATCAAAATGTTCCTTTTGTGAAAATCTCTGGGTAGGTGAATCTGTGGGCAGGCAATTCCCATTTTGTAGGCAAAATTGCCCGCACAGCTGGGGCAGAGGGCTGTTGCTGATGTTAGCTGGTATCTCTGTGTCTCTTGTTGGCTAGCTGACCCCGGACTGCCGTGGCCACTATCTGCGCCCAGCCTGAGGGCTGGTCACCGAGCTACGTGGCAGCATCTCCCAGTGTATAGCCCGCAATAACAGACTTGCTGCCTTTTGCTTGGGGATTTCTGGACGGGGATCTTAGTGTGAATCTATTGGGTCTTTCACCTGGTCTGGGCCGAGCACACCCTTGGTGCCCATCTTTTATGTATCTCCTCAGGTGATGACTCTCCCTACCTGCCTGCCACTGTCATCAGTCTCTTTCGTACACGTTTTCTCTGAGGGGCAGGTCAGCAGTGTGCAAGGTGCTTGGAGCTCTGTGCAGAAGGCTGTTAAAGATTTGCTGACTCCTTTCCTGGCAAAAGGCTTCCAGTCTCCTCTGTGGAGGACCTGTGGGTAGCTACTGTGGGCTTTGCAGAGGGCTTTAATTCAGAACATTGCTGCTTCAGTGTCTGTCTTCTTCAAAACACAAGAATTTCTTTTAAATGCAATTTTAACTTTTGATGTTGTGGGCTTGTAATGCTTGTTTTGGGGACAATCTTTCTACTGTGGTGGTGTTAGTGGGTTATCTTTTTTCTTTTTTTTTTTTTCCCTCCCCAATTACTAAAATATTCTGAATGCTAATGTAGGTGGGTGGTTTTTGGTCTGTCTGTATCTGTTTAAACTGTGTGTGCATTACTGAAGACCAGTCTTTCCTCCAGTGAGCAAGGTTAATTATGTGTTAAAGCAACAGTGGTAAATAGTTCAGTACCATGTTGAATTGTGTTCCTCCTTGGTAGATTTTCTCCAGAATTTTGCGTACTCACTCACTGGGAACATATGACTTTTTTCCACGTAACATGGGTGAGCAACAGCTAAACTGATCAGGATGTCACAGATTTTGGGATCTGCTGTCTTTGAGCATTATGGAAAGTCTTCATCCTTCCAGAGGGAGGGTGAATCTCAATCTTCCTTTGATGGATAAGATTGAGATCTTACCTGGTTGTGGTAGGCATCAAGCAAGTGAGATACAATAAAGTTAATTTCCCTGCTTTTCTTCAATGTCTTTTCCACTCTCTTCGGAGACTGTAGTACCCCTTAGACGTCAGAACCACTGGGATGCAAATTTCTCTGAAGTACAGAAGTATACGTGTTTTCTTCTCCATACACGTGACATTTGGTGATATTTCCATTTGCCAAGGTGTCCTTGCGAGTGCGTTAAAAGGTATTATTTCAGCCTGATGTTCACAATTGAGATTCAGATTTCTGAAAGAACTCATCAGTTGGTAACCTCATCCCAGATTGGAAACGTTAAGCTAGATGCAAAGTCATGCAAAGCCTCAGGCTTGTGCAGTATTACTAGAGGATTCTGGATGTGCAGTTTGCTAGACCAGGATGAACTATCTTTTCAGTGGGGGGCTGTAGCTTGTCATTCTGAGCTTGTCAGTTGGTAGTCATACTACTTTCTCCAGAGTGTTAGGTTCACTAGTATTCTTTCTTAACTGCCTATCCCTGTATCATGAGAAAAGGGTAAGTAATACTATTTATCCTTGTGCTACTTTCTGTCTTAAGAATGAAAGTGTTAGATGCATACTGTGCCTCATGCAAGCTCTGTTTGCAAATGAGTAAACTGAAATAAAGAGGGGCTAAATAACTTTTTGTTAGCGTGATTCAAGAAGCCTGTGAGAAACTGAAGGGCAAGTCTTACCTTGCAACTGAAATTGTGCTTTTTCCATAAAATTACTTTGGCTTTTTAAAAATCATACTAGCTGGTGAAAGTGAAAGGAGGAAGAGTAAGAAAATTATAGGTAATTTTGAGCAAAGCCATAGCAAAAAATCCAATTGTCCATTTGCTGGCAGGCCTGTAGATGGTATTTGGCAGGACATGCGAGTTGTGGCTTTTCTTCTAGACAAACTGAGATTATCTATTGGTAACATCAGCTGCAATCAGCATTGCAGGCACACCACCTCCATGGCTCCTCCAAGGGAAAGACGGTTCCCTTGGTGAGGCTCAGCACCAAGTCTGCAGAGACCTGAGCTCAGGTCTGCATTGATGAGGCACGGATCAAGTCTGCAGTATGCCTTCCTATACCTCCCGTAAGATGTGGATTATACTTGTCTTCTGCCTTTTGTCTGTCTTATCTCTGGCTGCAGATACCTCAGGACAGGAATGATTTTTTGCTCCATCTGTGAATGGTGCCACTGCAGGGTTTCAAGTCACTGCTGTAACAGGGTAGGTCCCATAAAGTGGCAATAATTACCTAGAAAAGCCATGCTAAAAAAAAATAGCTAAATTGCTGTGAACTCTGGACTTGCATGGCTGGATTTTGGCACTCTCCAAGGAAGTATAGGATTTAAAGTTCCAAAAAAGAGGTATCTCATCTGCCTCTGATATACTATCTTGAGTAGGAAGAACAGCTTTCTCATGAAAAGGTTTGACACTTTCCTTTGCCCCACCTGATTTTTTTATCAGCCTTGCTTTGTGTCCGTCCCCTTGATTTTGAAAAGGCAAGTGTGCTGAATCCTGTTGCAGGTGATGGTTTCTGTCGTGGTTTAACCCCAGCCAGCAACTAAGCACCACACAGCCGCTCACTCACTCCCCCCTGGTGGGAAGGGGGAGAGGAATCAGAAGAGTGAAAGTGAGAAAACTTGTGGGTTGAGATAAAGACAGTTTAATAGGAAAAGCAAAAGCCGCGCACACAAGCAAAGCAAAACAAGGAATTCATTCACTACTTCCTATCGGCAGGCAGGTATTCAGCCATCTCCAGGAAAGCAGGGCTCTATCACGCGTAACCGTTACTTGGGAAGACCAACGCCATCACTCTGAACGTCCCCCTCTTCCTTCTTCTTCCCCCAGCTTTATATGCTGAGCATGACAGCATATGGTGTGGAATATCCCTTTGGTCAGTTGGGGTCAGCTATCCCAGCTGTGTTCCCTCCCAGCTTCTTGTGCACCCCCAGCCCACTCGCTGGTGGGGTGGTGTGAGACGCAGAAAAGTCCTTGGCTCTGTGTAAGCACTGCTCAGCAGTAATGAAAACGCCCCTGTATTATGTACACTGTTTTCAGCACAAATCCAAAGCATAGCCCCATACTAGCTACTATGAAGAAAATTAACTCTACCCCAGCCAAAACCAGCACAGCTTCTAATCACCATTAGGAGTGCGAGCATCCTCAGCCCTCGGAGGTGCCGTCACACTTGTCACTGGAGCACCGCACCACATGCTGAGGTCGAGAGGGAGCCATCTGGGAGAAGAACAATGCGGTGCCCTGACGAAGTGTCACAGTCAGCTTGAACATAAGTTACTCTGTCAGGAAAAGAGAGCAAGAAAAAAGTGTGAGGCATTCTAATAAAAGCACGAGTACAGTGAAGATTCATTTTTCTTAGAAAGAATCTTAAGAAGTTCTTTTTTTCTTTTTCTTTTTTCCACCATCTGCATTATCAACTCCCTGCCCGCTGTGTCTGTCTCTCTTTCTCTGTTACTTTCAATATGCATTGCAACTTCTGTCTTCTCCTTTGTTCGCGTTAGCAGGATGGGTCTTTCTAGACAAAGGAAAGGGGACCTTTTGCTGGCCTACATATCAAATAATTTCTCACCTTGTGAATAGTGGAGGAGGCAATCCAAATCGCTTAGTTCTAAAGCTTTCTTTCTCTTGGATCATGCTTCGAAGCAGGGGTAGGGTGCTGTTGGCTTTGCTGCTGTCTGTCATTTGATAGATGCACACAAATCCAGGAAGTGATCCAAATCCTGTATGACTTCTTTTATCCCCAAAGGGACTTCCTGCAGAGGAAACAATTAGGGTGGTTTTTGTTGGTTTTGCGTTAAGGAGAAAGTTGCTATCAGATTTTATTTCCCCTGGCATCTAAGAAGCAAATCGTTTAAGATTTCACATCCTGAGCTGATTTGTGAAGAAAGCTTGCCTGACCAGACTTTTTCAGGGGATGAAGAAGCCACTCACCCTCAGGTGGCTACAGGTTAGCCTGGAGCAGTTGGATCAAGCTTGCTGTGGCAGTAGAGGAACCTGTACAACCTGCCATAGGCTTCTGCTTTTTGCACAGACATCTCTTGATGTAACTGCAGCCATCTGAAGTGCCATATTGTCTTACCGCCCTTTTGCAGCGGAAACTTCCTGACTTCCTTCAGAGCTCCTGTTCTCCATGCCATTGTAATGTTCTTAAACTTGAAAATAATTTTGGGCAGGGGTTACAGAACATCAGGAGTGGGGATCAGAGACCACCTGAGGGACTCTGTGAATCTCTGATGGTCTGCACTGATCACTGACAACAAATGACTGTTGCACTTAACATGTAGTGAGTGTGCACAGAATTGTGGAAGTGCTGTCACAGAAAGTTAAAAGTACTGTTTATGAAGGTATATGAACTGCAGAATCAAAAGTATTAATTGCAGCTTAAATAAGTATTTATTTAGCCTGAGAATTAAATTAGGTGATCATAGTAGTATATTATTGAGTGGCCTGCTGTCACTATGTTCTAGGGAAAACCTGTGTGGTTTTTTTGGTATTAGAGGGAAGGTGCAAGTGATCCTTCCCACCTGCTTGTGCTGTAAGACAGAGGCTTGGCTCAGCCTTCTGCTTGAAGCGGTGCCGGGAAATGTGCTTGAAGACCCAGTTTTGACTCTGGCCAAAGAGGGGGAGGACATGAGGAACTGTGGCAATATCAGGATTTCAGGCAGGTATTTAAAATCAAACAAACTAAATTTAGGAGTAGCTTAAAAAAAAAAGTAAAATCAGATCTATCTTTCAATGTTAAGTATGGCAATGCCATAGGAACTTAGTAGCCAGGAGTTTAATTCTACTTAATGTTAAGGTGGATCATTTCCAAAAGGCTGGTCTGTATTTGAATTATGAATGTCCTCAAAGCTCAGGGACAATCACATTCAGGATTTGAACCTGTGTAAGGAGGTCTCTCAGGCCTTGGATGCGGATACTTCCTGCTCCTTGTAGCTGTTTTCATTGCAGCAGTTGAGTAAAGGTTGAGGGAGGATAGACTCAAACTTTTCCTGTTGAGTTATACATGAAACCTCTGTATTAGAGTGCAGACTGTCATGGGATGCTTTGAGTTTCTCACTGAAATAGTATTAACCCCTGTCATATCACCAAGGGCCACAGAACAAATGCATCCACAAAATTTAACACTGTTGACATCGTCACACAGAGAACAGATGCCGAAGGCTTGCACAAACCTAGGGAAAGTGTTGCTCTGGCAGGGAGAGTGTAGTGTGAGGCCAAAACTGAATTCCTACAAGGCAGAACTGAATGCTGTAGCCATGTGATGGATGGAGGAGACCAGTATAAATCACAGGATAAAATAACCACTGTAACGAATGTTCCTTGTCCTACAAATGTTGTGCAGTTATGCTCCCTCCTAGGATTTATAAACTATTTCAGTCATTTTTTTGCAGAACCTTTCAACAGTCCTGAATTCTCTGAATCAACTGCTCAGGAGAGAATTGAAAATGGCAGTGCACTGATGCTATAAAGGAAACCAGAAGACTTAGGGATGCATTCATCTCTGATTTAACCCAGTGCAATATACTCTGAAATTAGTAAGGGTGGACTGATGTTACTGTGAGCAGAACTTGCCCTTTGCAGTTTAAGATGTGGGGCTCAGGCCCACAGTGGTGTAAGTTACACCCCAGGCAGAAGCATGTAAAGTGGTGTAGTGAGCACAGGTGTGATGTTTGGGTGTGCGATGCTGGTTAGAAGAGGCAGGAGTGTGCCATGGCAATAATGCATGTTGATACATTCTTCTGAGGCGATCTGATTTGCTTTTGCATACGTGGCTGCAACCCCTAGGGCAGCTAAAGGGGCTTCTTGACTGAGAGCAGCCCCGGTATGGTCACGGGAGCATTCGTAGGGATGTGAGCACATGTTCAAGGTAGGCTTTGCTTGAACCGACACACAGAAGGAGCAAAGGTCTGATAACTTGCAATCAGTTTGGACTCTCATGAAAAGCGTCATAAACGCATTATTTTACCATTTTCATGTGTATTTTGTTTTTAGGTTTGTAAGCCACCTAGGTTACCAGATTTGCCCCAGGTACTCATCCAGGCTGTGCAGGCCTGTAAAACTTGTGGCATTGACCCACAAATGTCTTACAAAGTCTCACTGTCTGGGCCTAAATTGGCAATATTGCCTGACATTGGCATGTATTTGCGTTGGCGTCTTACCCTCTTGATTCCTCTTTGTTGGAATTTCTCCTGCCTGAGCTTGATCTAAATGCTATGAATTAGGTCCTGCCATAGTCTCTATTTTTAAAGCAAATTCTGCCAGTGACTCTGCGTCACTGCTCTGTCATCCTGGGTTTGTGGTGGCAAAGCACAGATGTTCCTGGTAGTGCTGCAGGCAGGCAGGCAGGCAAAAGAGGTGAGCGCCAGGCTCTCACCATGGTTGGAGCTAAAGGTGGAAAGTCAGCTCACGTGATGGCAGGAAACTCGAGGAAGGATTTGGCAAGCGAGCTGGGACTCTCATTTGTCATTTTACCTTAAAATCTGAACAGAGCAAAAAGCAAAGGTGCATTTGACTTCAAGTATTTGAACACACTCTTATTCTCCATCATCCCTGAAATTAAGGCTTATTTGTGCTTGGACCCATTTTCTAATTATAATGGAAAATGACATTCATCTTGATGATTTGTGCAGGGAAAAATTAATCCAACTGTTTCACAAATGACCAAAATATGTTGAAGATAGGTTCAAGCCGGTTCTGGCTCTATTCAAATAAATTAGTGTACTCTTAACACACACTGCTATGGAATGATTGACATGAGTATTTGGAAAACTATGTGTTTCTAGAACTTATAAACTATTAAATGGTAATTTTTTTAGCAAGCAACAATATGGCACATATAGGAAAACCTCTGAGTAGTCCAAACCAAACAAACCTGTTTATCCCAATAACTTGTCAAGTGCACATTACTTTTGTGCTTTACTGATCATATAGGCTTCCTGCTCTTGAAGTATCTAGTTCACCATCTCTTTTCCTGCTACCGAGAACTCTTCTTCGGGTGGTCAGTAATGGCCCAAGATTTTGTCTGCATTCAAGGAAGTCTCGCTAAACTGAGCAAAGTTATGAAATTAAACCTCATAAAACCTGTGTGTGGCTCCTACTCAGCAGTGCTGCTGCCCCGGGTGTTTGAAATCTGTTTGAAATGCTCTAACCAGCATTCTTGGATTAAATCACTTTTTCTGAAAAATGGGTCAGCAAATTTTTCTGCCTTTCCTTCTTCAATCCTAAAATTTTCTTTGAAAATTGAACCAGTGGAAAGTGCGGACCACTGGGAGGAACACTTAATGGGTAAATTCCTGACAAGGATGGGGTGGATTATAGCACTTCTCCTGTAAAAGGCAACACCCCCCACCCCCCACCCCCCCCAAACTAAAACAATTACTTTCAGAATTAAAATGCACCACAATATTCTTCTCTTAGACTTTCCCTCAATGATTTCCTCACACAAAGACTCATGCAATAGTCACTGCTTTAATTTAAATTTAAGCTATTTTTCCCCAGTGTGGGAAAGATGAAAGAGTGTTTCCAATTTGTAAATACTAGTGGAAAACTTGTAGAATTTTTATTGCTGAACTTATATTTTAATTAAAAAGGGCTTTATGGAGTGAAAATAAAAGAGGGTTTTGGCAGAAAATTTTCATTATGTTTAAAGTTTCTGGCTTTTTAATGGAAAAAAGAATCCAAGCATGAAAATTTGTTCTCCTGATGGTTTATTTTTGTTAATATTTTTTGGTTTTAAAAAGTGATTTTTTTGAAACTGGAAATGGCCATTTAAAACCAAAGGCATTTTTCCTTTTTTGATCTGTTTAAACAAAACAAAACAAAACCCACGAATAAAAAAAAACCCCAAACCAACCTCCACCCCCCCAAACCCCAAAATACAATGGAGTCATGCTTACATGTGAATTTTTTTTTTAATAAATATACCATTTTCACTTTAAAAAGATGGCATTTCTCCCTCTGCTTCACTTGAGACATTTTCAGATATTACAGTGATATGGATCATAAACATGTTTAGCAAAGAAACAAAACTTGTTATCTTAGCTGTTACCCTGTTACTGGCATCAGTTCCAAAACATCTGCTAAATTCTCTAGTCCACATCTGTGATGGAGGAAACAATCTCATACATTAAGGAGTGTGCTTAACCTGTGCTTATGTTGTAGAGGCTAGTTCCCTTAAATATGTTTGTGAAGGAAAATTATGTTTGGTAGTCCTTCTTTCTGTCCTCCAGAGTGTTCTTAAACACTTCAATGTTTTGTCATAGGAAAAAATCGAGATAAATTTTTAGAGGTAGATATCCTTCAGATTTACATCTATGTCTGTTCTCTGTGAGCACTGTGGAATTTTAGTTTACTTCTATCCACCCAGCTGGGTGCCTGACTTAGAGCCATAGCTCAGAGAAGGGGTTGAAAGAAGTAAAAAGTAGAGACCATAAATAATACCTGTATCAGTAAACTACAATCTAGGGGTGCAGATCTTTGCTGTCCAGCCATGCCTGGCTGTTTTAGAGCTTGTCAATAGATGAAATGAGAAATTCTCCTCTAAAATAAGCACTTAATTTATTTTTGGCATGCGAATGTCTAATGAGCAATTCTTTAGAGAAATGTAGGAAGTGATTGGCCTGCCAGCCAACTACTTATAGAAAACGAACATCTTTTTTATTTAGAAAGTATTCTAAAAATTGAGAATCTACCTGAGATTTAATTTTTGTTTGCCATGGCTCTCCATTTTTAAAGTTAGGACAATAAAGCATCCCCGTTTGTGATGAGAAAAGCAAGAATGTAGACATCAACGATTGAGAAAGTTATTAACATTGCAATGGCCTTGATATTAGATAAGTAATTAAGAAGTGCTTTAAATGTCTGTTAATGACCTAAAAAAATTAATAAAGCCAGTGGAAAAAAGGTGAGTTTAAAATATGGAGTGAGAGGATATGTTTTCCTGAGTGCCTGGAGGTACCTTCCTGTGTTGCATGTAAGTGTTGCTGGTTTCATCAAGAGTCACAGCAAAACCCCCCCTCCTGCATTTTGTTGAAGATTTAATTTTCCAGCACGTAAAGGCAGAGCAGAAGCACCTGTGTTGCAGAGCGAGCAAGGGCTAGAGCTTGTGAAGGACCTGCATGGGCCATTCTTTGGTACGGGGCATGTACGGGAGTCTGTAGATTAAGCAAGTCTTTGAAGAGCTCAGATTAGTGTTTAAATTTATCTTCTGTCTCAGAAGCTGGTTATTTCAAATATTTTTCTTCCTATGCAGAAACAAAGTTGCTCAAAGGGAGAACGTTGTAACTTACTCTCTGATATTTTTGGCCTGTTCTAGTCCAGTAGATATTTTGGTCTTGTATTTTGAAATAAGACTTATTAAATATTAAATCAGCATTTTTGCAATTATTTTCCTGAAAGAAAAATAGTAGTTACTTTTCAAGGAAATACTTAAATTTTCTTTGATATGGCTCAATTGGCTGTAGTTATTACAGGGAAGTCAAACCAGATGCGGCTGGAGTCCTCATCTGCTTCCACTAAGGCTGACATGGACTTAATGTTGGAGTATAGCTTTGATGACAATTTGAATGGGAACTTGGAGACTGTATTTTAGGGTTTGAAGGCTTCAGTACTGGTGGAGCCTTAAACTAGGTGGTTTTGTAATTTGAGATTTGAATTGTTCTCTAGAGCTGCATGAGACCAATAAAGTGTTGTAGATAAAATGAATTTAGCTGACAGATATGCAACATGTGCAATATGTTTTTATTATTTCTTTACAAAGGTAAAGCCAAATGCTGAAATCTTCATTCATTTGTGTCTCTGTCCTTACCCAGACTAAACTCCCATTGGCTCTAACCTGTCTCCTATTCATTGAAATCTGTGGAAATGTATCTCCATGAAGACTTTAGGATGTGATCCACTTTGCTTCAGCCTTGCAGGCCAGCATCACTCAGATTTCCATCATAACACTGTCACAGCAGCATGGCAGCTGCATGAGCAACACAGCATTCTTGGGAGGATGTTTGCCCTATTTTGTTAGCTCTGACATCAACATTGTCAAAAGTTCCTGTTTTAACAGTTTCAGTCACTGATTAGTTCTGCAGCTATTACTATATGAAGATTTAAAAAAAAATATTTTCCATATATATTGTAAGTTGTGTTTCTGCCACTGACTTGCTGGGTCATGTTGGCTGTGTCACATTATGTGGTTATGATCCTGTTTCCTTTCTCATCCATGCTTATATCTAGTTTTCAGAGACTATTCTGAATTTCACGTGTTTTTCTAGGTGCTTCTTTGGATCATAAGAAGATGAAATAACTTGCGCATGTATTTTGATCAGTGTTTCAGCCAGTTATGAGTAATTTGCTTCTGTATTTCACAGCAAATGCTACAAGTGTCTCGTATCAGTCACAAGATGTGGAAGCAATGTTTGACATGCAGGTACCATTTATTCTTTGACAGTCTCTTGCATCATGGTTTTCAGGATGCCACTTCTGAGCAAAATTTTCACAGTGATATTACCAGCACAGTCAAATGCAAACCTAGGTACATTGGAAGACTCAATGTTTTCAAATATTTAATATAACTTACCTTTTATATATGCTGTAGCTTACTATGTTGTAATGACAGACCACTGATTTTGAGCTCTAGCTGTCTATGTAAGTAAAACTCCTCCCTTGAGTTCCTCCAGTTTGATGCTGCATTTGAACTCCTAACACTTCCAAATGGTTTTTGAGAATCTTATTTTCATCTCTTGTGGTCATGTAAGATCGTTGGATGTAGTAGAATTCTTACTTGTTTTCAATAGTGTAAAACGAGAGTAGGATTTGGATCTTCATTTGAAATAGGTTTGGTGGTATTATTAATTTTTTTTTAAATAAGACCAAATTACAATTTGACCACTTTCATTATAGATGATCAAACAGAACTGCAAACACAATTTTCAGATTAACATCCATTACAGCATAAAGTATTCAGTGGCAGCCTTTGCCAAGAGCTGTCCAGAACCTAATTATTCATCATTAAACTGCAGCCTGAAGACACAAAACCAGACCAGAGGTCTGCTGTATAACATTGCCATACATGCACATAATAAAACAGAAGGTTGGATCCACAGGGGACTTGGGTCTCCATTTCTGCTTCCTGCTTTTCATGCTACACACCCAGCAGTTAAAATATATACAGTGTTCACAGGGAGGGGTCTCAAACCACAGCTGGCTACCTGCTTCCCCTCCAGGTGACTGCCCTGAATGCTAGGCTGCAGCCACGCTCCCTGCCTTGCTCTCCTTAGCGCTACCACTCAGGATGCCGTGCAAGGGGTAACAGCTTTGGTAGGACAGATGGAAAATGCTCCTGCAGACTCTCCTGAAAGGTGGGAGGTGTGGAGATGAGCTGCCCCTTAGCAGGGGAAAGTTGACGCCAGTCCTCTCACATGCTATGTGACTTTCCAAATTCAGTACTCTGGGATGCCACTGCTGCAGCCAGGCACCAGGAAAATTCCCTGGTAGAAACTTGAGAGCCTGGAGGTTGGGTGGAGGACGGGGGACAAACCACTTAGGGAAGGCACCTCTTTTCTCCTTTTGTGGATGCTTCCCCCCGGGTTACAAACCCCAGCAGCGGGCAGTGTGAAAGGCCAGGATAGACGAACGGTGGAGAGGGGAGGAAGGAGGAGCACGGAGCCAGCAAGCACCCTGCCTGGGCTTATGCAGCAGAATAGGGCAGAGGTAGGCAGGCAGGGCAGGTTTCCCCACCCTGCTGCAAGGTCACGTCTCCTTGAAAATATTGCCCCTCTTTTGACCTCATGTCATGTGGGTATCTTATTTGGCATTTGAGATTCCAGAGTGCAGAACTGAGCCACAACATACCAAGGGGTTTTTTGCCTCTTTGCGTGTTAGAGAATACTCTGAGCGGTGGAGGGAGCGCAAGGGCAGTCCAGGAGCTGACTCAGTGCACTGGTTTACATTTGGACAGATATCTCCACAACAAAAAGAGTTCATAACTTACTATCTGCCTTTTAAGAGGGGCTGAGCACCAGCAAACTCAGTGTGATAAATGAGAGCTTGGAAAACTCAGCAACTCTGAAAATCAGATCCTCATCAGTTCCAGCTTTCCGCATAGTATTAAAAGTCAATATGTACAGACTGATGCCTCTGCTACTTGACCTGACCAAGGACAGCTTCCCACTTCCCGTTTACGCCTCACGCTCACACATTTTACTGGAAGTGATTCCTCATAATGAGAAACATGAAAATGTGTTGGGCTGTTCTTCCTTTCGAGGATGGTATGTGATGAATTGGAAATAAGCATAGAAATTAAAACACTTAACTTCTCCATAAAATCGCATTCAGTAAGCCTTTAAACTAATCACAGTTTGAAATTGTAATGCCTGGAGCTAAAGCAATTGTGTTTAAAGCAACAAGGCAGACCCACAGTATAAACTTCCATCAAGATGTTGAGCCTGTACTTGTTTTCTGTTTGCTTTCTCTTCTCTTTTAAGCCTTAATCTTCAATAAAAGCTGTGGAGTAGGGCCAAGTAACATGGAAAAGCCTATGCACTGCTACAAAAGAGAAATCCATAGCAGGAAAAATCTGCTTGATAAACTGTTCAAATACCTCTGCTAGATGGTGATGGTTCCTGCTGTTATTATGGGGGTAGTAGGTTGCAAAATTTCATGTCTCACTTTTTTTTTTCCCCTCCTGGCATTAAAGACTCAAATTCAACAGTTTCTTTCTTCTCTCCTCTTTTCTTTTTGGGTAGAGCTGGAGAAAATACGAACTCTCTCTCACCTTTCCATATCCTCTGCTTTCTTTCTTTAGAGTATTGTATTGCCTTTTTCAGAATTATCTCCTTTTCTTTAAATCTTAAAAGTTTGATTATTACAGCCCAACAAGATTCCTCAGCCAGTGGACCTGGGGCTAGAGACCTATATGCCCTTTCCATTTCAAAAGTGTCAATATCTTCACAATCCAAAACGGCTTTCAACTTTTCTTTCTTCCTTTTTTTATTTAATAAAATGATTTCAGTAAAAGTAAGCTCCAGAAATTTCTCCCACCATCTCTTCTGCCAAATATACATAGAAGATTTATGTGACTGTGGGTTTTCAACTGCATGCAGCCCTCTTGAAATGTTTGTAATTTGTTGTTTAGAAACCAAATCTGCAATAAAAATGGATCTGAAATGCTGCTTCGACTAAAATTACTGTATGATGACTGAAGTGCTCATACTTTGGAAGTCATCAGAAGAACATAAGTGATACAGATACCTGACCTTATTCTCTTTCACCTCAAAATGCATTTATGGCAGGACCAAATGCCTCTTCTATTCCTTCTTTTGGGTCAAGGCCTCTTTTCTTTTGGGAAGCGACTTCAGGACTGGAAGACTATTGCTTTTCAGCTGTAGCTCTCCCATTAATCATCTGTTTTTCAAAAATCCTGCATCTTTCTCTTTGTGCATAGATACTTGGATTGTCTCCTCACCATTTTGTCCTGCTGTACACTGGCACATCACGGCTGGTGCCTCTCTCAGATTTTTGATTTTTGGAACCCAACTCAGAATGACCTGGGAGGGCCTGGCTTTTAAAGGGCAGGCCCTCAACCTCGCTTGAAACTCATCTTATATGTGTTGAGTGACCTATCTGTGGCTCTCATCATGGCTAGTGACAGAAGTGCCCCGTGGGTCTCCCCAGGACTAAAGATGAATTTTGCCCCACTGGAACCAATTGGTACCTCCTCAAAGCACTTTTAAGTGATACATATTTGTGGGGACTGGTGGTGTAGTCCTCCCCCATGATAAAACTACCTTTCACTTCTTGCTAGGGTTGCATCCAAGAAAGGAATGGAGGATTAAGCACACAATTTCTGCTGGCAGCAATGAACTCTGGCAGACTAGGGAGCAAGCAGGCTTCTTTAACCCTCAAGAAGAAACCCTAGGGGCTTGCTTACCTACTGAATACTAGTTTTTGGCCTGTTTCATAAAGATTGTTGTCCTAGCACATATTCATGTCTCTCTCTGATAATGCTCAAGGGTACAAGATGAAGAACTACATGATTCAAATCTCAAAATCATAATCACTTTCTGGTTTAAAAGGCACGCCTTAGTTTTGTTATTATCAGTGGTAGATCCTCTTTCCTCCTTTTTAAATGTAAACTCACCAAGTCGAAGGTAAAATCAAGCTAAACAAAATAGCATACATATTTGTTGCTGATCTGAATTGAGCAGGAAATTGATGCAATAGGTGGAAAGTTCTTTATTAAGGGATGAAAACATGTTTTCAAAGTTCTTCTTCCTGCTTTCCAGTACACTTTAAAAGTTGAAGTTTCTAATTCTCTTTTCTGAAGGTGAGGAGGGCTTTGGCTTAATTACATTGAACCGATTACATCTTGAGGTCAATTTGAGCCATTCCAGTGATGTTACATGGTTTGCATTCATCAGAAAACTTGAGTGTAACATGGTTAGAAATTGTTCACGCAGAGCTAATGAAATCAAGTCTTGTACATATACAGTATTCAGCAATAGCTGCCATTTGTACCTTGCATGGTGGTCTGAAAGTTATCTATATACATAAATTGTATAGCTTTAATCACACTGATATAGCTGAAGGGATACAATAATTCCTAATCTTTCTCCTGTGTCAATATAATTATCTCGGGCCAAAGTGTAATGGTGCTTTATATATTTTATCAATGGCTGTATTTCAATGAAGGGAAGGAGAGCTAGTTGTGGCTCTGTAAACACTCCTTAAACTGGCATTGCCGCATCTAGAAAAATAGTTGCACTAGGTGCCTTGTCTGTATTTCTCTTTTTTTGGTATAAAGCCATAGTCAGGAATGGTCTTGGGGAACAAAGTTAGCAAAGTTAGCTAAACAATCTCTTTGTGCTCAGCTCTTCACCGCTGTCCCCCCAGCTGAGGAATGGTTACTGGCTGTGTGAGTGTTCCTAGTTTGTTTCAAAGCCAATAAACCAGGTTAGATTAGATCGCCATCATAAGAGCTGGGTATATTAGCCCATGCTGGGCCCAGGGCTTTTATACCTGGCCTGTGTCCAGGTTCAGAAGTGCCTTGTTAAAAGCTGAGCTTGAATGGCTCTGCATTCCAGGCACTTCTGTGACTGGTGTGCACACATGCCCCACGATGGTTTTACCAATTGGATAATGCTCGTTTTTGTATTTAACCACGTAGAAAGTTTTTTCCTGCTAAGGTTCTTGCTGAGTATGCATGTTTCCTTTCCTTTCTCTGATTTTATTTTATTTTTTGGATTGTCTATAAAAGATTGACCTTCCATTCTCTCAGATATTCTTGCCATTAGATATAAAGCATATGTATTGGCATAAAACCTAACGTATATGGAATGAAAATTACTGGCAGTTCTTGAAACACATTCTGCGCATGAAAGCCTAATTGTATGTTGGACAGTGGCGATCGTAAAAAAAAAAATCTCAAATACTTGCGGTTTAAATCAATGACCTTTACTTCTGTGAGTGGTTGCATTGATACTGAGGTTGTCAAGTGCTAAGCCAAGCTGAAACTGTATATTGTGTGAAAACAAAGGTGCATGCCAACACTCCAGCCAACAAACAGCATGCCCTAAGTGAGGGTGAATGAGGAGACTGGTGAGGAGATTAGCAGGTGAAGGTGCAAGAGTAAGAGCTTGTTCATGTGAGTAAGGACTGATTCCTACAACCTTGAAGGAAATAGTTTGCTAAGATGCATTTGATTCATCTGAAAGGCTTGAGGAATTCCCTTGATAACCAGAGTATCTGAAAACTTCTCCATCCAACTTCCACAAGCTGGAAATGCCTGTAGGATAGAAATTTTAGAAACTGGGCCAAATTCAGTTTCCAGGATATTGACGACATAGCCATTGATCGAAATGGAGTTTCCTTAGGGTTTTTGTAATGCTACAATGAACAGAATTGATCCCTCAGATACTAATAAGTGTTGAATGAAGAGTCTGTGTCTGTCTTGTTTTGGTTTCAGAGCAAAGTCAGGGTGACTCACAAGTAGGGCATATATTCACATTAGCTGCCCTGCAATCGCTTTCTGTCTGGCTGCTCTTGGTCACCTTGCATCACAGGCGCACCCTGAAAAGGAGACCTAGTCAGGGTGGTGTAGGCAGTGTGCAAGTAATGTGCACCCCAGACCTGTTGCACTCATCTTACCTCTGCAGACAAGCCTGTATGCAAGTGCAGATGATGACTTAATTTAATCTAAATAGTTAATTTAGATAGGGCCATACATGGGAAGAAGATCAGACTAGCGTTGCTTTGCACATGAGTGTTGTTTTTCCTGCCTTGTATAGTTTCTCCAGAAATTACAGTAACAAACCCAGTACAATACAGCCTCGTTGACTTCTGTAGTTTTGTGTGTTCCCTAGTACTAATGAGAGTTAGTTTGCTGGTATTAGTAAGAGGTGTTAACAGATAGCTCTGAAAACTGGAGTCCTGTGTTTGTCTCCTGCCTGGGCACAGGTGTTCCCAACTCAGCCTATGCTGCTTCAGGCAAGACACTAGAGGGAGGAGGAAGTGCTACTCCAGGAGTCTCCTGAACTATTCATCCCTCTTCTGAGAGCAGAAGCAAGCATGCTAATTAGCAGCATCCATGCTGTGGGTTTTGCAATGCTGGTGTCTATCTGCAGAACAGGACTGGTAACACCCATTGCTTTGCACCTGTACCCCACAATGGCAATCACAAGACAACATTTTACTCTTCCCACCAAGCCGCCTGGGTTGTCGCCAGCAAAGCAGAGGCAGAGAATGGAATAGCCTAGTTAGTGCTTGGGCTGAATTTATACACACATAGCAATAGAGTATGCAGTTCATGGGCAACAAAATAGTGCTTTCTAAAGTGAGAATGAATGGGAAACTCAGGAGACAAACAATGTGGTCAGTCCAGATCGAGAGCTCTGCGCTCACTTGTAGTACACAGAAAGACCTCTGCACCATCAAATCCTGTGTTTTGTTTTCATTTGCACCAGTGTAGCCCCTGACTACTGCAGATTTAAATCAGTGAGAGATGGCTCAAGGCCGAAGTCAATTTTGTTTTAAAGTTTCTTCTGCCAAAATTTGGCCCTGGAAGATTGTACTTGGAGTTCTACAAAGTTTCATTTTATTACGGTATGTTTCCCCCTCCATCCCCAAATTGGCGACCACTTATATGAATTTTGGCAGAGGACGAATGATCCTTCACACTCAGCCTGTAATTTACAGCTACGTTTGGTTTTACATAATGTACAGTTTCAACGTTGTCTAACATTTCTTCATGTATTGCGGAAGACTTTCAGGTTTTATTAAACTGGCATATATAAATTGATTTTCCAGCTGGATGCAGTCACTTGGCAAAGTCTGCACATTCTAACTACATATGAGCTAAATTACACACTCTAATAGTGTGTTTGAATTATTTTATGTGCAACATATAGTTGCAGGAGCATGTGGCAGTTTCCCAGTGCTTTGCCTAACTAGAGTTTTGCTCCTAGCTAAAAGAACTGTTACAGAGACAGATATAAATATTTTAGTGAAAGAACAAGCAGGCTGTGCCTTTTGGTAGGAGAGACTTGCTAATTTGCACTTGCTGAGAAGAGGTATTACTGTCTCCCCATGACATGAAGAAGTGTTACTTAGGGCAAGTCAAAGTCTGCAAAATTACCACTTGAGTTACAGGGCTTTATGGATATGAAGAAGAATATAGCTAGAGTGGGGCACCTTCAGTGTCAAGGGGATTTCTTATACAAATAGATCATCTACGAGAGGCAGAAGACTTCTGCAGTCTGGCCCGCAACTGCTTCATGACTGAGTTCTGGAAAACTTGAGCATATTGATTGGATTTCCTCTTTGCTAAAATGAGTCAAGATGCTAAGTGAGACACTGTTCACCTCTGGTGTGCTCACTTCCCAATTTTGCCATTCTTGCTCATTGGGAATAGGCTTTAATCCCTGTGTAGCCTCATGTTTGCATTACTCTCTGTGAAGGATCGGAGTAGACCTTAATCTCAAACCAGTTACCCAAAAATAAGGAATGGGGAGAGGACTGTGTTGAACATTTGCTCACTGAAGACAGGAAGATGACTTCAGTCCATGTGAACCCCAGTGTGTGTGTGGCTGAGATTTATGGCTGAGTTTTGAATTTGAAAAGTCATTTGGTGCCACCTGCGTGCTACCTAGAAGGCTTAGCCTGTGATGGGGGTTAGCCACTAGAGTTGGGATTTTCTTTATGATGTTCACATTTACCAGAAAGCTTCAAATATCTCGGTCCAGAAGGTTATCCTACTCCAGGGTGTAATGTTCAACTCAGTAACAGATTTATCTGTGTTGTAATGGCAGTAGTCTTGCTCTTAGAGTGCTTTCATGGAAAGTAGCTACTGATGGTCACACCTTGTTCTGCTGGAGTCAGCTCCTAGGTTCACCCAGGCTGCAGGCAGATGCAGTAACTCAGAGGGGCAGTGCTGGACTTTGCATTGTGAGTTTTTTCTCTTGAAAAGGTTTCACTCTGCATCAGAAACAATGTCACAGCCTCAACCTCTTTGTAAAACAGAATTTCTAGTTTTGAGCCTCTTTTGTGTTGAGGTGCTGCAAGAGTTTTATGTCAGGCTGGGAATTCTCTAATGCACGTCCTCCTCTCCTACAAAAGGTGGAGGAAAGGAAAGCAGTATCGTAATGTTGTCACCAATAATCTTTTAATTCACCAGATATTTGAATTTTACTGGAGAGTAATGTGTTTCCTTATTTCCTGAGAGATGGAATTAGCACTAAATTTTGCCACTACCTCTCAGAGTTGTCATTTTGTAGCCGTTGCACCTCTTACAGTGCTTCAGGTGTCAATTGTGCTATCTATTTACCACATGGATAAACACATAGCAAGCATTATATCACTTTATTAGGCCACTAATATCTAAGAGCTTTGTCTTATGACATGGTGTAAACAATAAATCATATGCTCATTGCAGTTATTCTTTATGTCAAGTCTTATTTCTACATCCCAGGCAGAATAAAGTGTTCGGTACAGTTTTCTTGTTATGTCTTTCCGCCTCCTCTGTTGTTATTAATAGACGGTGTGCCTGATTATTCTGCCAGGGAAGGCAATATGGGATAAATCATGGGCTCGGATGAGGGAATCAGAAAGAAATGTCTCAGTTCTTACACGGTATTGATGAGTCTGGTTTTCTTTGGGAGAGGTGGGTGAAACTAGTGCACTAAGGACCAGAGAGTCGAAGTTCAGCCAAAACTGCTCAGCCTAGTACTTCCTATTGAAAAGGGCACTCTAGAGCCCAGAGAGCGGAGGTCGTGTAGCGTTTAGGACATGTAAATATGGTCCAAAGTATCACACTGGTAAAAGGTCCTCATCAAAGATTTGTTGTGGTAAGGGATCACCCGTCAATCAATTTTCTAAGCTAAAACCATGCTGTACAGTCCCAGACTATGTATTTCTGGTAGAATCATTAGGAAAAAGGAAGAGATTTGTATTTTAATGAAGAGGTGTATTAGTTTTACCACAAAAGTAAGAAGTGTTTTATGTCATCACAACCACAGCCATCTGCCATGCAGCATCTACAACTGCTGTCCATCAGAGCTTTCACCTTTGGTTTCCTGGTGCCAGGCAAGACCACAACAGCTTGCTTAGCTGCAGCATGTTGTTTTGTTGACATCAGTTTTATTCTTTTAGGAGAAGTGGCAAGCAGACTTTACTTTCCCTTTCTCCTCTTCCACTGGAGCAGAATGGGGGGGGTTGTGGGGGGGAGAGAGACACACAGAGACGTCAGCTGTGGGGATCCAGAATGCCTTCAGCCTGTCCTTTCACCTACAGCTGGTTTAACCCAGGCTGTGAAGAGAACAGTTCTTGCCTGCCCAAGCTGTCCAGGGCCTTCTACATGACATTCTTGAAGAGTCACTTCCTCCAAGTATTATAACAAAAGTGGCATTGACTTTTTGTCAGCCAGTTCCTTGAGACAAAACTCCCATGACTGAGATTTCTCACCATAGTCGTGGCCAAGCATACAGAACTTTCCTAAAAAGGATTCACTGAAAGCCTTGAATGCCTGCCTTTTCAGTTATGGACACTCTGCTGTGGAGTAACCATACCACCTTGCGTATCTCCCAAGACTTATTTCTTGATTGCTATCACATCTATCAGATGATTTTCCGATGGGTAGCTTTAACCACAGAGGACTATAGATATTCCTGGGGACCTGAAAGACTGTTTTATAATAACAAGCGGATACCAAGAATCCCAGGATCTTTCTTGCCAAACATTAACCCATTTCTGCAGGTCTTACAGGAGGCCATCAGCTCATCTTGCTGTCCAAAGTCACGACATCCTAAAAAAAAAAACCCCAACCAAAAAAACCAACCCAACATGGTATAACCTGAATATCATAGAGCATTAAAAATCTATGTCAAAAGTCTACCTCTCTCTATATATTTTCTGCTCGAGTTCCTTGTTTGTCATCTTTTACGTGAAGGTAGTTCAGTACCTGAACTGTTTCTGGCCAAGTGGATTAACGTGTGTATCAGAAAATGCTGTACCTCATAGAACCGATGTGCATTTTCACAGAGCGTAGACAAAGCTGTTGCTTACATGATACAGATCTACAAGGCAGCAACACAGTTCTTCATCTACATATTTATTCTACACTATGGGTTGTTTCTTAATCATTACAGGGTCTTCAAGAAGAATACTCTGCCCTACAATGATCCTCTAGTAGATTTCTGTTGCACTAAGGATTTTGCAAGGATAGGAGAAGTGGGGTGAATTCTTCTCTGTTTCTGTTGGCGGGTTACAATTTCCGATACATGTCTGGAATAGGACCCTAAACTCTGTCATTTCTTCTTTGCCGGCAGCATCTCTCCCAGTTCTGTGTCTGGAAGAGTGCTTGGCCAAGGGACAAAGTACGATTGTGTAAATGCCTGAACTGAGCTATCTGGTTGGTACTAAAGTTATTCTGACTAATCATAAGCTCATCTCTCTCATCACTACGTGGTTCTGGAGTGAAGAAATGGAAAAGGAGGAAGGCTGAGCACTCCGTTACAGTGTTGAACTAACTTGAGGCTGCTCACAGGACAAGATTTGCCTAGGTATCAGGACTGTAAGAGGTACAAGTTACTATTTGGGAGAGTTTTCCTGTTGCCTTCTCTTATGTCTGTGTGGAGCAGCTGTGGGGAGAAGGAAGAGAAAGGCTTCTCTTCAGAGTACCACCTCCTGCCTGAGCCTAAAATTGGATTGCCTATCCAGTCTTGCAACTTGAAAGAATGCAAGAACCACACTATCTAGTATGTAGAACTCGTTAGGGCATTACAATATTTGTTCCCTAATTCAGGCCTCTCTTCTCTTTGCAAATCACTCAGACATCCTGTTTTCAGCAGATTTTTGCCAGACCATTTGGCGGAATGTGATTTCAACCTCTGCTTTGTTTGCAGACTACCCACTCCATCTGTTAGTTGTTTGGTGTTTGTGACAAGTGGTTTGTGGCCTAAATTGCATAAAGTCTTGCTCTTAGCAGGAATGAATCAATACACAGCTACACTCTTTTACTCTTCAAAAAAAAGTCTGTCACATTGTTTTGCTTCCAGTCCTTGATTGGTTGCCTGAAATTTTTGGAGAATAATAACTGATGAATAGCAAACAGTGATTAATACATGAATGCAATTGTTTTCCAAATAAAATCATTATTCAAACAATTTTTACCATGAAGAGGAGGGAGCAGGGTGATATTGGGTAATTAGTGTTCATAAACACGTCAGGATAGTGTGGCTTTCCCGAAGCCAGTAGCATACCTAGTCTTCATTTCTGTAAGGCATGGCTTTATCTCACCCTTTTTGTGGGATTTAGTTGCTCTGGACCCAACAGCCCAAAGGGTAAGAGTTTAAGCTGTAGTGGGAGGTGTGTGCAAAGTGAAAGCTCTTCAGTGAGGATTGCTGTAAATAGGAAACAGAAAGTTTGTTCAGTTGCAGTTACAAGCAGATGAGAAAGTCCAGTATGTGGCTGAGTAAGTTTGGGAGCAGCAGCTTGCTCACTGGAAGAAAAGGATAAAGAGAGTTTGAAAGCAATGCGGGTTTGGTGGAATGTGTTCACTGGAAGGTGGCTTAGACGTTTGTCATCTTCCATAAATACAGATGCATTATGGACTGTAGGAGCAATAGGCTGAGAACGAGCATGTGGGATCACTAAAGGCCACATCTGTCCAGTTTTGCAGCTGCTTCTAGTCCAAGCACTGTTTCCCCTCTTCCCTTCCTCACCAAGGTGCCTTGTGCCTCCCTTGCGCTGCAGGGAGATGCTGACAATGTGGTATAGATCAGAAGACGCACTGGGAAAGGAAAAATTCGACATTGACTAATGCCCGATTAAATCATATGTTTGGGATCTCCTGGGTCATGAACTGTGAGAACTTTCCATGAAAATTATGAGCCATAACTCAAGCAGGCAGCTCTGGGACAGTTGCACAGCTGCACAAGGCATGCAAGCTACCCTTTTGCCCTCGAGATTGATTCCCCCCCCTCCCCCCGCCCAGTAACCCTATCTCTGACTTGCAAGTAAAGCTGAAATTTGTCCTCCGGTACCCCCTCTTGCTCACACCCGGTAGCTGGGCTGACCCGAGAGGGAGGGCGCAGAAGCGGAGCCCTGCCGGGGAGCTGCCGGCTCGGTGCCTGCAACCCCGGCTGCCGAGCCCCCGCAGAGCCCGGAGCCTGGGCTAACGCTGTGAGGTGTGTGGGCCCCTAGAGGGTGCTGACAGCACAAGGGAGAGAGGCTTTGCCTGCACAGCTCCAGCTGCAGGGCAGGGAATTGACTATCATTCCTTTCAGATCTTTACCCTGTATCGTTTCCTAAACATCCCTAAATTGGATAGTCAACGCTGCTTGCAGATTGCTTGTCAGCATCGTGCCTCCCGCATCAGGCAGAGAGCGGGATCAGCCAGCTCCACTGCCTGCTGCCACCCGGAGAGCTCATTGAGCCCAGGGCTGGGGCAGAGGGTGGTGTTTTGAGGGGACGATGGGGAGAGCCCCCCTTCCTGCAGCAGATGGAGGTCAGTGGTCAACTTGGGGTGGGGTGACAAGTTTTTTCCATGCACCCCTTCTCCAAGCGGGCAGCTGCACAGTGAAAGTGCCCGACTGCGTATGCCTGTGCCAAGGATTATGAGTTGTACTTCCATGGGGGAGAGAGCTGGAGGAGCAGTGGGGTGCTCCAGTGGCACCCTGTGATGCTGTCATGCTTGCTCTGTGTTGCAAAGAATGCGAGACGTACAGAGCTGCAAAAAATGTGTTTAAATAATTTATTAATCAAGGGGTCTTATCTGCAGAAATGTGGTTTCAAAAATCTCAGAGGGTTTTCTCATCAAGACTTTCTGAGGTAAAATAAAAAAGTACTATCAAGGATCAAACGAGACACTTTCTCTGTGTCTCGCTTTTCCCACACTGTTTATGAAGGAAAGGAGAAGCATAGGAACTGGGCAAACACACATTAATCCCTTCCTGCCAAAATTTCTGTTAGAAAACATCTCCGTCTCCTACCTTTACCATTAGGCTGTTTGGCCGCTTTGCAGGATTGATTTGATACATTGATTCTATTATGGCAGAGCTTGCAAAGAGTGAAAGAACATGAAATGTAGTTCCCTAAAGAGCAGATTTCTTGGTCAAGAAAGATTCGTACAGACTAGCAACAGAAAGAGAGCGCTAGCGAGCATGCTAAATAAAAGCAGATACCAATCATAAACAATTACATATGTGCTTAAAAATTCTCCTCCTGACATCTTTACATTTGCTGGTGGAAGTCACCTTATGAATATCAGCAGATGAATTATTCTATATGGGTAAGGAGTTGAAAAAGCAAAGGACATCTCACTTTTTCCTTTAACCTTGAGGAATAGAAAAGATCTGGCTTTTGCATCTCTTTTGAGAATACAGTCACTGCAAGGGAAAAACCCACATGCGTTGGAAGGCTTCTGAATACATCTAAATAACAGGCATATCAATGAAATGCCAGACTTTGGCTGAACGATAACCCTTATATAAATCATTTGTGCTGTTTACCTCACATTTACGCTGAACTGCAAATCTAGCTCTACTGGAAAGTTTACGCAGATGGACCAAACCAGACTGGCTAAGAAGTACATCTGCCTCATTCATTTGTATAAGCAGAGCTAAACTGGCAGTCTTAAATCTGGAATGGAAACTAGGGATCTCTTTATATTCTGGCTAGAAGAGCATCCCTGTTTATTTGTTTGTAGTTAGAACTAATATCTTCTGGTGATCCAAATATTAATTTTAAATAGTATTTGTTATGAATGTAATTGCCTTTCTGTGATACATACTCTCTTGCAAGTGGTCTGGCTTTTTGAGAAGGTATTAGTTATTCTCACTTCTTAGCTAAATAGTTTCGGTGCATAACTTTCAGCCTGCGGTTTGATTGCAGACTTTCTTCTTTGAATATTCGTTACGCATCTTGGATGTCTAAACATACAGCATGGTATTGTTTCTGGCTGCTGATCGTGTGACTCAGATTTTTAAACAGTAAATGGATAATTGGCAAGTAACAAACTTTCAATACAAATTAATCATTCTGGCATTATGGAAAACGCAGGATTCTCAAGGATTTCCAGAAATACCTACTGGCTATATGAATATTCTGAAATAATGAATAGTATTACTCACAGCCAACTGAAGTTTGGCAGTCATGCCTGCAAAATATTTTTGAATAAGGTTTATGCCTGTTTGTTTTTTGCTATCCAGCTAGAACAAGTGCTATCACTTCCTAACTTGTGATTAATTCAGTGTTGCCCAACCCTGTGATTTTTATTGCAAGTATTGTGATACTTGATGGTTTTTTCCCTAGAACTTCCCATTCCCAGAGACATTTAATTAGGTGAGAATCTCAGTTTTCATTTTTATGTAAGTAAGTTTCTACTCCTCAGACTGTGAAGAAGTCGGAAAATATGACTCAGGGGCATCCTAAAGGCAGCCACAAAACCCAGAAAAAATACAAATGAATCTAACTTTTTTTTCCTTTTTTTGTCTCACGATCTTCAGGTAGTTCCTCAAACATCCGATTCCTGATTCATGACTTTTGAATATTTAGGGATGGGACTAACCTTAACGAGTTTTCCCCTTTCCCTCCCTAAATTTAAAACACTGACACTTTTTCTTTAAAGGGGAAGGACTGATCATTGTGGAGCTGCAGTGAGGCCACACGGACAATGTTCAAAGCGCTCCCTCGCCACCTGTACTCTTAGCTCAACCTAACTGTGATCTGAACGCATTTTTTACTTCATGTTATTTTGCTCAAAGGTCAAATTCTTTGGTTCCCAGGCACAATGAACCCCATTACACACTGTGCTATTACAAGGCGACCCTCCCTACGGCCTGAAATAGGAGACACGTTGCCGTCTCAGGATAACCTGCCATGAACAGTAAAAAGTGAAGCTTTGCATGATGAACCTTGTATGATGTGTGCAAACATGCAGATGTTCATAAGAATTTTTTTCATTTACAGGAACAGAGGAGATCATCAGGCTTTTCACAGATGAATATTCCTTGAATATTCCCCCCCGAATACTCCCTTCTTATCCCACTTTTTACTCAATCATGCATGAACCAGTCCCGGTTTCTGTGAATGTACTTGCTGTTTATAAGTGTTTCCAATAGGAAAAGTGTGTATACTGCTAGAGTAAATAACGTACAGTTGATGGGTTGTTCGAACTGTTTGATTAGGGTTTTTCAGAGCTGGCTGAAAAGCAGGATTTCCAGTTTGTGAGGATTTTTGTATTTCTTAGAAATTTGACTTTGGTCCAATTGGCCTGGAAACTTTTTTTTTTTAATTTCCTATGAACTGAAAAACATGCTCCGGAGATATTGGCAAGGGATGTCTCATGCAGCAGTCAAACTGAGGAGAAAGTTGGTCTGATTTTTCAGCCTCTTTCCCCCCAAAATGTTTCGCTGCTCTGCTTCCCTGCTGCCGAGCTGTAATGCCACCATCCCTGTAACACAGCCCAGGCTCGCTCTGGCCTGGGCAGTCCTGCCCGTCCTCTTCATCCTGCACCTTCATCCTCCTCGCTACTGCACCTCTGCTGGAGGGCATGAGGGGAACCATCTAGAAACAGAAAATTCACTGCACGGCCCCTCCACAACTGGTGACCGCTCAGGGAAGAGGGTAGCACCCAAGCAGGAGAGGCAGACAGCTCCTACCCTGGCCTGCAAGAAGACATTTTTAGCCAGGGGTGAGGCTTTTCCTTCCCCAACAGGGACATTCTAAGAAAATTTATGATGAAATGGATGATTGCTACTGCTCCTGCTGTTTATACCTAATCTGAAGGAAAGACTCCGATCTATTGGGTTTTGGATTAAGCCGTTTGCTAGTAGGGCAGAATTAAAATGGATAAGTAAGTATAGTAAAATATAGTAAAATGGATAAGTAAGTAAGTAATAATTTTGTCACGGAGCACAAGGCTGAAAAGTGGTCTGGCTAAACTAAATGTGAAGAGCAAACACATTTATTGCCCTGACATGCATCTCTGCTTTGACCTGTGTGACATTTTCTGCCTCCAGACTCTCCCTTAAACTTGTGAGAAGTTTTGATCCTGATCTGGCCATTGTAGCTGAAATGGGAAGGGAAGAAAAAAATTGCCAGCAAAGGAAAGGCACCATAAAATAGACTATAGTGGAAGGAAATTAAAGATAAGGAGAGCTATGAGACACTCACTGTTGAAATGTGCATTCCACTGACAGGGCACTTGCAACAAGGAATGATGAAAAGGAGGAGGGGACATATCTTGCACGTATGGGAAGTCGGCGAGCTTTCTTCCAAGCGCAGGAAAGAGCACTGTATGTGACAGACGGCCTGGAGCCCTGTCTCCTGCTAAACGGCCCGAAAATATGGATGGTCTCGTCTTGGGTGGCTTTGCCTGAGACCTTTTCCCTGCCAGCCAGCCGGTGTGCGTGATGGGGCTGTGTGATGATGGAGGGCTGCCCATTCCCTCTTACCGTGGTGTCACCGTGTGACAACCACCTGCCTGCTGACATACGCATGCCTGCGCCCTTACTTGATGAGTCAGGAAATCCTCCCCCGTCCTCTGTGCATAAGTTTAAAAAGTGCTGATTTAATGTCTTTTTGGATTTGACTGGAGTATTTGGGAGGTTTCTTTCCAGTCAAAACAAAACAAAACAAAAAACCCAAACCACATTGCCAGATGCTACACTGCTAGTATATCATAAAACAAAGAAAGCAGTAATTTTGTCACAGATACATATGGTACAAGGCTGATGGAGTCAGGCTGAGGAATCAGAGGCTTCAAAGAGGCCAGGAAACAGGCCATGCAATAAGTCTATTTTTTAATATGATTAGAGACAGCTAAGCATGTGAATTTGTATCACAAAAAAAGTTCTGGGTTTCTCTTCCTGATGAGGGACAAAAAGCAACTTTTAAATGGGAAATGTTGAAAGTCGCTGGCCTGATCTTCTGTGTCCCATGCATCTACCGCAGTGACTCATGGAAGCTGTGGTTCTCGTGATCTGCTCTCCTCCAGGGCTGGCGCTCCCCATTCAGATGACTCTTTCCATCATGAGCTGCGGGAGTCCAAATAAAAAGAATACTGTGGTGCACTGTGGAAAATGTGCTCAAGCCCAAGAGCCAAAGAGGAAGGAGAAGGGGGGCTCCCAGCACTTGAATTACTGCTCCCATGAGGCAATAGGGCTAAGAAGATGACTGGAAAATGAGACTGAAAAGAGACACTATGATTTTTGTTACGACCGCTTTTCGTGATTTGGGTTAGCACATCCTGGAGCTAAAATTTTACTTTTTGTGATGGGAAATCAAAAACTTCTGAGAAAATCAAAACTTTCTCATGGAAAGCGCATTTGGCAGAATTCACGTTTTCTTTTAGCAAAAGCAGTAACGCTTCAATGGGCTTTCTGATGCGTTCTGCTTCCCATATTTAGCCCTGTTTCAAGTTGGACTGAGCATGGGGTGCAGTTACTACATCCACAACCTACACTTATGTAGGTGCCTAATTAACCAGTTTGATCAGCTGTCACCAGGCTTCTATCCGCAAATGTGCTTGCAACTCTTTTTGAAAATGCTGCTTTAAAAGTACTAGCTCCCAAGAGACTGAATGGTAAGAATAGAACAATATTTCGAGTGATGACATATGGTGTCCCTTCTCTTCCCTCTAGCTGGAGTTCTGAGCCCGCATGCTTGGCAGCCTGATGCAGCAAACCAGAAGAGATCTAGTGGACCGGATTTGCTAGAATTTCAGGCTTTTGTGTGCAAGCTCCTGTGCCGAAATAACTTGAGTGTTCGGTAGTCACAACAAAGCTCGTTCTGGAGTTGCATAGCTTCTAGAGTGAGACATACACGCGGTGTGTAAAAATGGGTCCCTTTATGAGTTTCTGGTCTAGCGGACTCGTAAAAATAACTAATAGGGCATCTACTACGCCGTACCTCTCTGCTTGGTCTGTGACAAATGCCAGCTCTTGCAGTTTTGTCAAGCTGGGTGGGATTTAGGGATTTTCCATAGGCCCCAGCTCAGAAACTTCGTGGGAGTCTCTGATCTCATTTTGAGAAAAAACACACCTGACCCTTATGGAGATACTCTTGAAGGCGACTCAGGTGAACTTAGAGTATTTGAAGCATTTCCCTATCTCTTCCCTGCGGGCAGTAGCAGAAAGGGTGAGTAGAGCCTTTCTGTAACAGGTGGCACAAAGTCCACTGACTGCAGCATCCTATGCCCTTTCCTCTCTGTAAGTGGAACTCCCCTTCTATATGGCTCCTTCTATCATGCGTGGCGCCAGTTCAATCAGATAGGAGAATGGTGTGCTGTGGAAAATGGAGTTCTGCTACAGAACCAAGTGTTTTATGGGAAAAAAAAGCAATCTATTAAGGACCCTGCTTAGCCACAGAAAGCAATGTACAATCCTGCCTTTGCTAACAGCATGCAGGGAGTAACTCCCCATGTCATCATGTTGGCCTTTTTCTTGTGAAATTTATTGTGTTGGGTGCTACACAGTATCTTCTCTTCCCTGGGCAATAGCATTTTAAATATAAATCGCATTAAAGAGCAGAACACCATTGGACAGACAAGATCATTTTGTTCTTCTGAAAGCAGGAGAGATCTGCTGTCTGCTGCCCCGTAACATCTCTGATACACAGTGAGTGTGCCACCAACACCCGCAGGAGGCTACTAAACCTACCCTTTCTTACGGTTATTCCATCGTCCTCCAAATCTAATGTTACATTTTCATACTTGAAATGGTCTCAGAGCTTCCTCAAGAGCTTTATAAAATTCCAAGGAGAAAGTGCCCGCAGTGTAAAATTAGAAACAGGAAATGACCAATTCAATCATTTGGCTTTTGACCAAGAGCTCAATTTTCCCAGTGACCAGAGAAGGCAGACAGGGCAAAGCAGGTCATTTGCATTGACCAACTACTCTGAGTAACTAGGAACACAGGCTGAAATGGCAGTTTGCTCATTTTATAGATATATGAATTACTTAATCGGTGTAAATTAATAGTAGCATCTTAATTTTTTTTTCTGTGCTGCACTGAGTAACAAATGGAGAACAGAAACATATGGATGACAGGCAAAACAAAAGAAATTTGCAAATAAGAGGGAGAGATTTGAAGTAGCTTATAAGAGACAGTGAGTTTTGTCCTTCTAAAGGAAGGAAAAGTGGCTTTTAGAGTTTTGAGTTTGGAGGTTTGTTTTCTGTTCTTTACACTGAAATGGTGAGTCTTATTTGGGTGGCAAAACTCCTAAGGAAACAGTGAAATGCTACCACAAGAATAAAGGTAATAAAAACTGAAGGGCAGAGAGGGAAGGAACATATATTCTAGACTTTGTTTCATATAAATGAGTGACTAAAACTTGGAAAAGATAACTTGCTTAGCATTTCCATCTCTTCAGTTCACAGTGAACATCCTCGAGCTCTCCATAATTCTTTTAGATAAATTAGGACACATCCAAGTTAACCATGCAGATATTTCTAACGTGGAAAAATTCGAAGAGTTCAATGCAAGTAAGAGGAATCAGGAAGCTGAACTGGGAAAGCACACAGATTTGCAGCTCAGGAGACAGGGTAGGGAAGAGGCAGATGGCTTGGAAGGAGGTGCATGAGACGACGAACACTTTCTATGCTTGATCTGGTACTAGAAGGGAAGTGTTCCTGATCCCTTTGTTGTCAGGTAACTGGATTTCTTAGCTTTAGGGTGGAAGAGCTTCTGAGTGAGTGAGAGCAGTCTTTAGGAATCACTAGTATTGGGTAGCCCAAGAATATTGAACAACATCCATGTATTTTTCCTGTTCAGGAGTGATTTCATCCAGCCGTTCCTTAGTTTGTTAAGCCATTCAGTGTTTTCTCTGCAGTTGCCTTTATTATTTTATCCAGGTGTTTGTTTCATGTTGCAGAGATATAAGGTACCACTGAGGAAGGGAAACCATGAAAAAGTTACCTAACCCTTTCAAAAGTAGCTCCATTTTATCAGACTTTTGTTTTAGAACTGGAGGTTTGATGAGGTGTGAATATGCTGGTTCTGCAAGGGACCCGGAACCCCAATATTTTGGTGGCAAATGGTAAAGGCCAGGGCCCTGGGCTTCGTTGTTACGTGGGGTCTGTTGCCTTTATCCACACAATCATGCACATCATCAGGAAGAAAACAGAACCGTGATTCAATCAGCAAAATTAACTACGTGACCAGCAGCAAAACTCACAGAGTTTCCCCCTGCCCTTCCCCTGTTACGTGAGTTTCCATGTTTTGGGGAGGAAAGGAGAAAGAATAGCTAATTAACTTGAATGGTTCTTTCTGCAGCAGAGAATGGAAATTAAATCTGTATGAAAGTTTGGCACTGGGAGAACAGAGGATGCAAAGGTAGCTGAAAAGCAACTCTGGAGGTAGGTTTATTTTGATTCAAAACCTGTGAGGAGTGGATACTGTCCTTTGTGTCATTGTTTTTGTTGTTTGCAGGGAAAAAATAGGTTAGGCCCAGAGAGGTCTCGGACTTGTCCTACACCGAGAGCCTGGGGAGTCCCATAGGAACAGGGTTTACCCTTGCTACCTCCACCCTGTCACCCACAGCTGCTCTTGCACACCAGTCTGCTCCCTTTTCTGGAGGGAAAGGGAAACTGCTGGAGTCTCCTCAAGGGATGTTGCACCTTCTTTCTTTCTGTTTGGAGAGTAGGGGGTTAAAGACCTGGGACTGCTTTTCTTATTCTTTCCCCAGTCCCAAAGAGAGAGAAGCAGATGGGGGTCTTCATCCTTCCTCTCCTTCAGCGTAAGGTGGAAGTTGGGAGCACAACCTGTGCATCTGGCTTGCTGGTGAAGACAGTTCACAGTGCTTAGAGGAGGTTTCCCTCGTTATCTCTGCAGAGAGTGCTGGGGGCAAGGGGAACCCAGTTATGGCTCCCACTGGGTCGTGGTCCTGGCTCCAGTGCTAGCTGAGCACCACTGGAGGAGTGCTGCACAGGGACCAGTCTGCATGTGGCCAGGTAGGGATGCAGGGAACCCAGCCACCAAGTTAACTGCTGTTCATGTACTTCAATTCACATATTTGACAGTCCTGAAAAGTACAGAAACAGCCTCAGTTCCAAGCTGTCCCTTTTTGTGTCAGGTAATTTAATTTCTTCCTGGAGGGACCAACGTTCAGATGATGAAAAGCCTTTGTCTTTGCAAGGGGCTGTGTGAGATGGCAGCAGATGAAATCTCCCAGAATCAAAGAAAACATGACCACCAACTAGGTCCAAGTTACCATCCTTTGGATTTCCATGCAGACTGCAGCTGTCCTGCTGGTGCCCTTTCCAAAATCAAAGCCCTCCACTCTGACAGCCAGTTAGCAGGACTACAGCTGCCTCTTGGAGAGGAGTGAAACAAGCTGGCACGAGTTATTTTGCATTCTCTCAATGGAAAGTTACGTTTTCCTTCTATGACAGCATCCACTTGGGATACTAAAATAACTTTCCAGTGCCTAATTAAGCTTCCACTTCCTTATTGGGAATAGATGATGGTACAGAAAGATTGTGATCTGCCCAATGCAATAAGCGGGTAGTCAGGGGGTATGAACCGTGAATCCTGACTACAAGGTCCCCCCAGGCTAATACCAGACAACCCCAATTCGCCTGGATGTAGGAACAGACACCTGTACTGGACTGACATTTATACAGGGGTTGAAGCACCAACCTAAGGAAAGCTAACTGAAATGCTTTAAATCTTTTTTGTCAGTAGTAGCCTTTCTAAAAAAAAAAAAAAAAGCTCCCCACAATTGTTTCTATAATTTCGCTCCCAGATTTTTTCATTTTTTTAATCAAGTAATTTAAAAATTTTTCTTTTCTTTTTGATGCCGTCACCTGTCCTGGGAGAAAAGCATGACAGTATTCCAGAAGAAAGAGTTCCTTTCCAGAAACTGTGGGAAAAAATTCTGCAAAGTCTGTAGCAATTCTTTTCTATGGTTCTAGTCAATGTACAGGAGATGACAACAAAGTTCAGCCCTATATTCTGAACTGTCACTTCTACTTTGATGAGTCAAGTGGTTTAAAATAGTCATTCCCTCCTCTGGCTAACCCTCCTCACTTTCATTCCAGTGCTGTCTTTATTTGCCATTTTCAGAAACTGTGCGACAACTTTGTTTAATTGACCAGACTAATCATTGCCTACAACAGAGCCTCGTTATGGAGAACTTCTCTCTGGTTTTGTCTATGAATAGGTTGAAAAGAGACCAAATATATAATCTGGGATTTGCTGTTGGTCACTGTAAGCTCTGTGTTGTTATTCATAATACATACAATGGTTACGCTCATACTTGTTCTGTCAGTATATGAATATATGTAGCACTCCAAGTGTAATCTCCAAAACATTAATTTTTCAGGCATATTTATCTATCTGTAGAAAAGCTCTTATGTGTAACTCTTTTGTCATATACTTGGCTTTTATAGAAATGTTTCTTCACTGAAGTTGATGGAGTTAGTTACTCTTGATACGTATCAGGACATGTTAGGATCCCCTAGTTTAAGAGGTCCTGAAATACTGATTTTGTGGAGCTAACCAGGTGATCACACAGTTGTATCAAGGCTGCAAGTAACTGCTTAAATTGTGAGCATCATGAGACTCCTGAACTGAACCTTGGGGGAAGGTTCATTTTAGAGGTGTGGAACTAGTTATATTTATGGTAGAAAAGATAAGCAGGGGGATATATGACCTTGAAAAAGCAGCATTTAAGTTAAATAAAATCACTCAAACCAGGCCTTCCCTCTCAAGGAATTTCATCTTACCTCTCTTAAAAAAAAATCAAAGCTATGTTAACAGAGGCCTCGACTAGAAATGCATTGCAGGCTGCTAATTCATCAAAATAGGTTTGTTGTTGGTTTGTTGGTTTGTTGGGTTTTGGGGTGGTTTTTTTTGGGTTTTTTTTGTTTTTTTTTTTTTTTGTAATTTTAGCATTTTAAAGCTTGACTGTCCTTTGTACCAAATGTACTAAATAAAAATTAAATACGGGGTGGGGTATCTGTTCTGGCTACTGATGGAATTATTCTGTGCTTGAGTGAGCCTAATTTCTTACTGACTAAGGAATTCAGCTATCAAAAGCTAAGAAATGTGTATACTTTTCTAAAGATGAACTGCAAACCAAATAGCAAGGAAGTTGAATTACTTTGCTGAACAAGATTTTCATTTCTCCTAAGTGGTTTCCTTGAGTTGGGTATCACTTTGGAGGAGAAATTTTCATCTTGCCTGGAGATGTTTCCACTGTATTATATCGGACAGGAATTTAGGTGGCAATAAAATGAAACCTTACAAATAAGTCCTCTATTTCCTTTCTAATGCTATTACTTGGTAACAAATCAGCATTGAATACACTCTAACTGTATTTAAAGGACTGATTGCCTGCTGATTAGGATGTAGGGCTAAAAGCTAGGGAATCAGGGATGATGCTCTGGGCTCAGTGATTTTGTCAGAAAGCTGTCGTTGGTTTTTAGGATTTACACCGCAGGATTTATTTGCCTGACCCCTTGTGTCTGGACTTTGTGGAGGCTGGGAGAGAGTATGGAGCTGTGGCGTCTAATTCTGATACCAGCATCCTGGGCAATGGATGCCAAAGGGAAGTGAGGTGTCTTACGCTTTCCCCCTTTCTGTGGATCAAGCACACGCTGACATGGAAGGACCTATGTCAGGTTGGGATTTACTGCCCTGCAGCTTCTGTATTGCTTCCTCCCAAAACAGAGGCAAAGTCACAAAATGCTACTTTTCTATTTTGACTAATAGGCTGATGTATAAAAGGCAGGTGCTGCCTTTGGCAGTTCTTTTAACTGTTGGAAGTGCTGTAGGTTTGCTCTGATTGCACCTGTGTGATGGAGCTTTACATGGGAAATCAGCAGAGCAATGCCTAGGAGAAGGGTGCTGATGGGGCTGGGAGGCCCACCACTCTGGAGCTAGCCCCAGATGTGTGCAGAGGTGGCAGGCACCTAAGAAAACTCTGCTGATAGAAATATCATCATCTACAGACTTGGGAAATCTGTGGTCTAGAGATGGGCTTGGACACTCAACTTACCGTCTCTGGGTACGTAAACTCAGCATGGGTGCTTAGTTTCATCCATGGATCTGGCCTTAACCTGTATACCTCTGGTTTTGTATTTGTAAAATTTGGAAACTGCTATACCTAAAATATGAGGATAAATAAATATGGTTTAAGCCAGACCTTCATGAAGTTGATGTAAAGGTACTTGTGAGTTTGCACAGGCCTTGGAGCAGCTCTTGTAAATAATTGCAAAAGCCCCCCAGGATCCTTCCAATGGAATGTGCTAGATACTCGTGGTGAGTATCTAAAATATTTATTCTAATAAAAAATCCATTCTAAATTTTGATGGGTATCCTATTTTACTAGTGGTAAGAAAATACTTGCATGAGCTTAATCAAAATAGCATGAGAAAGAGGTACAACGACAATACTTGTCTGCTTTCAGAGTTATGGTGGTGGCTACAGCATCTACCAAATATGTATGTGTTTATGTGAACTCAAGTGGCGTTATTACAGAAGCAGTCACTTTCTTCAGAATAGTACCCGGTTGCTACTGCTGCTTAGTGAACCCAGTGCTATGCCAGCATCCAGGACGGCTGCGCTCTGGTGTCAGCTCTGTCATGGGGTTGCTGAATGGTCTCAGTCCTGTCACTTCTCCTTGCCTGTCCAACCTTCTGTGAAATGAAATTGTATTTAATATTTTTTTCAAAGTGCTTTTCCAGGGCTCTCTGTACGAGCAGACGGTTTGCCTTGTTTGCAAGAGAAGAAGCTCTCCCAGTCCAGGCACCACAGGAAGCCTTGGGTGTGTTAGAAATATTGCGCAATGTAGCCCCGGTCTGACAGAGCATGGGGGTGTGGGTACAGCCTTGACTCCTGTGAACGGTATCACTGATTCAGTGCATCATGTTTCACTGCTGCTGGAGACCTGTCTTCACCTAGGGCCTCAAACAGCAGAAATAAGAGCAGGCATCTGCTCAGATCAACAAGAAGGACAGAGTAACTTTTCACCAGTGAGACCTGTTATGAGGCATTTTATAAACCTATGCAAAGACCCGTGCAAAGGGTCTATGGTCTGGGTAGCTCAAAGGTAGGCACAGCCAGAAAGTAGAATAAAGTTAGTTTGGAAGAAAAATCAGGAAAATGTAGGACTCATAACAACAACTCGTTTGCTTTCTTTCGGCTGCTTTCATGGGGTATACTTAGATTTTCTCTTCAGTTTTTGTGTATGTTAGTACCTGCAGAGGCTGACTGGAAACTTTTTGGGTGCAACGGTGAATGGGGAGGAAAGGGTTATCTCAGGTTGAAAAAAAAAAATTCTTATTGTATCATGCTGTATCAAAAATATCTTTGAATTCTTCTGGTTTCTTATTGTCTGTTTAGATCATACACAGCACCCATTGTATGTTCTAACCAGTCTTAATTCTTTGCAAATGTTCAGCCCTAAAACTGCCTGTGTTTCCAGTCCCACTGTCATAAAAGTAATTGACTTCATAGGGTTATTATGCATTTGCCTAATTATTGATATTTCTCTCCACTGTATGATGCTAATTTAACTTTTACTTTTTCCATCTTGGATTTATTCCTGATTTTCTTCTATACTTTTTTTTTTGTCCAGGCAGTATGTTGGCTTAGGCTCCAAGTATCAAATTTAACTGTGACAGGGTCTCTATTCAATTCCAAAGTTATTTTCCATTCTTTATTTTCCTCAGTATTGACATGGGACACAGTTCCAATAAACAGTTCGTATAGCATAGTATCTCTGACTATACATGCATTTCTGCAAGCTGGGTTTTGGTTTTTTCCCATCTCTGCATATATTCCCATATGCAGAAATTGTATTTGCAGGGTATTTAGTAATATATCTCCCATAAACCAAATTTTGCCCAAGTTTATTGCTCACTGGGCCCACAATTGTTCTCTATTAAAAAAACTCCTTCTAGTTTTCTAGTTTTTTAAATAACATTCTGTGTACCTCACCTTCAGTTAGTTTTACTGTGTGACCTTGCAGAAGGAAACCCCTCCAGTACCTCAGATAAATAGCAATGTGCAACTGCTCAACTTCCAGAAGGGTGTTGGGAGATTTAATGCACTAGCTTGGGATATGCAAACAGCCCTGCTTAGCTCAAAGATAAGATGGCTCAAATAATTCAAAGATAAGGAAATACAAAAGGGAGGTTCTTCCTAGCAACACAGGGTTGTGAATTAAACAGTGGATCTTTGGTTTTGTTTTTAAATCTGCTACCTAGAAAATTTCACTTGGAGAAAATTACTGGGCTTTTTTTGCCTGTTTGCAAAAATACATGTGAATATTGCAGTCATCTGAACATTCATACTTGACATGCTTGGTAGCCATTGCTAAGGTTTACACCGGCTCTAAAATGAATGTATTCAGGAGCTTGTGAATTCTGTGTCCAGCCTCACAGAGGTAAAATTGAGTATTGCACATTTAAATTTTGTATTTTGAAGGTGTCAGCAGGACTTAACTGATGCAAGAACCCTGTGTTGGACCTCTGCACAGGGACTGGGTAGAGAATAGTAAGTATCTGAAGCTGGAGTCAAGAATATCTTCTGAATGATGTCACCTTCTCAGTGAATATGATCACTTATGTCATTTAGTTGCTGCTTTTGAACAAGGGGAAAAATCCCTAGGAAAAATACAAGTCTGTTCATGAACAATTCATAAATAGAGAAGGGAGGTAATATCTTGTTAAATAAGTGACACCAAATAACTTGCTCCATCCAGATTTTTCCAGTAACATGGTTAACTCAGTCGAATTGCATTTCCTGACATTTAATGAGTAATTTCTGGTATATACATTTAACCAGGAAAAACAGGAAATTCACCTCTATGGAGAAAGCCAACAAAAGACCTATGTGTTGTGTAGGAACTTTAACATATTCATTTCCTGGTTTCTTGTTATATTAATTATGCATCCTTTGCCTGCCATTAATTGAAGCCCAAGGCTTTCACAACAGGTGTGTGAAGTTAGGCTTATGTCCTTGTCAGACAGACACTCAATTAAATAGTCTGATTTTTCAGAAATACTGGATACACTTCAGCTCCCTTTTGCTGAGAAGCTGCTCTTTCAAAAATCACATCATAGGTATTGAATTTAATTTCCCGAATGGCAGCTGGTTTTAAACACTGGGACTGCAAAAAAAAAAAAAAAAAGTTAGTTGAGGGTATTTTGTGAGAACAGAATGTGCTGCTTTTCTTCAGTTTATTAATGCATCTGTGGTCAACCTGGTAGCAGAACTTGTCTTTGTGCGTGGCTACCATTGCATGCTTCGGAGATGGGGGCAACAAGCTAGGCAACAACAAAATAACTTCTTCCCTTGCTAGTTTTTGTATCTAACTGCTCTCAGACAGCAATGAGTGTGTACCATGTAGCATAGGGGCTGTAGCCCCTCCAAAGGGGGTTTGGTTATTGGTTTTGATTTTAGCGTACAACATTGTGAAAACGTTTTTCATCTACCTGGTCCTTGGGCTTCCTGGCAATGAGCTACATCTGGGACATCAGACGGGTCATCACCAAATCCCCATGAAACACCTCCCAGATTGTTTTCTCAGGGTGTTCTCTGTGCGTAGTAGCTTTGTGAGCTGTAAAATCAGTGGTCCACAACAGGAAGAATGATTTGTGACTTTTAATGTACAACTACAAAGGACTTTCATTTATGTGAAGGGCTGGTGTTACCTGCTGGTGTTGCTGCATGCTTCTGGCATCAAAGGCCAGAATATTACCAAGGCAGACAATGAGGAATCTGTACCCATGAATGTCTCTGTGAAATAGAGAGAATAGGTCAAAAAACATACCCTCAGCCCTCAATAGCTAAAAAAAGTGCTCTGATTTGCTGATAGCGTTCATGAGGCAAACACTGAACAGCCCTTGGTACTGGCTGCAGCACAGCTTGCTTGTAAGATATGATGGATTTAGTGCTCTCAGGAAATGGTACAAATACCAAGAGATTTAAGCAAAACAAGACCTGTAATAAACAAAATTATTAAACTAAGTGGTACAAGTTCAAACGGGTCTCAGCAGTTCCTGTTTCAGGGTGGAACTGCGGAGAATTTTAAGCACTGGAAGAGTGAAGTCCTCAGACAGCCTCTTGATGCAGGTATTGGGGCAAGGAAGCAAAGTTGTCTTTCCACCAGTCTTGGGAAACTTGTGGTAGGAATTATTTAACAGAGATGAGTGATCCTGGATTTTTTTTAATGTGTTGCTATCCCTCAAAGGATGCTGAAATGAAACTTGGGCACTTCCTGCTTGTTAAGCTGTCAAATCGTATTAATATTATGAGAGTTGCCTTGGATGGTCTTACCAAGAGGCAAAAAGATATGTTTCTCTCCTTAAAGCGTAACTTGTGAAGCCTCTTCGAATTCCTCTGAGAAACAGCCAAAGACTGTGGTAGGAAAGGGCAGGTCACTCCTGGTGATGCTGAGAAACCTCTCAGGTTCCTGGTTGCACGACTCACCCCATTGGGCAGAGATGGTCAACTTGGCACTTGTATGGCCAAATCGCATGGAGAGGAGCTGCTGAGATGTTTTGGCCTTCCTTATTAGTGTGGGACACTTTGTTTCCTTTGTTTGTCCAGGCACTTTCACTCCACAGATCTCCTGCTTCTGCAGGGAGCCTGCACGTGCATGGTTTTGCCCTATAGGTGTTGGGGGCACTTGTGTGAATTACGGTGCGCATAAAAGAAGACTTCTTTATCCTTGTGGACAGTTACATGGTTGCTTGTGATTTCAGGAGACTGGATGTGATGATCCACCCACTCTCTGCCCATCACATACATACTTCTAAATTAGAAAAGCATTTGGAGCGCATCCAGAGAAGGGCAACAAAGCTGGTGAAGGGTCAGGGGAGGTTTGGATTGGATATTAGGAAAAATTTCTTTACCAAAAGCGTGGTTAAGCATTGGAACAGGCTGCCCAGAGAAGGTGTTCCCTGGAGGCGTTCAAAAAAGGTGTAGACGTGGCACTTCAGGACATGGTCTAGGAGGCATGGTGGTGTTGGGCTTGATGATCTTAGAGTTCTTTTCCAACCTTAATGATTCTATGATTCTAAGATTTTTCCGTGAATAACTACAAAAAATCTTACCATTGTTTCTCTTTTTAAAAAAGTCAATCCACCTTGGTTTTGTCAAATGAAATTAAAGCACTGTATAATTTTTTTAAAGTTAGAGGGCAGATATGCTAGAATTAATAAAATGAGATTCAGTAAAAGAAAGATGTTAAGTGGTTTTAACTACAGAAAAAACCCAGTCATTTAATCTGTAGAAAATGAGTACATTATGCACCTGGAACGAAAAAAAGTGAGTATCTTTACACAAACTAATGTGGTAGATTTGAGTCATCCACACAAGACTTGATTCAACTAATTAGAATTCCCCAAAGAACCATAGTTCCATACATTGAATTGTATAAATGGGACTAGCGCTTGTGCTGCAATCTTCCGTAGTCCTTGGCTGCAAAAAAGATTTATTCATTTTGGAGTAGCACAATTCTTTTAAAAGGGCATATAGCAGAAAAAATAGTAGAGCATGAACATCGAGAATGACAGGTTTGAAGGTAAGAACTAGAAAAGTGATTAAAACCAGGCAAGGTTCAGTGCAGAAAACAGAAGTCTGGGAGGAGACAAGCAAATACCTCCTCAAGCAGGAATAAGTGTGTTGGGGGATTAGGACTCAGTTGTTTGTTACCCTCAGGTAACGAGGGTAGAAGACATTAATCAACACTTGGTCAGGGATGCTGTAGCAGTAAGAAGCCGAATTCATGCCACTTTCCATGGCTTTAGCAGAGCTGTCCCCACTATGCTTACCAGTGAATTTGGTGCCATGAACGCTTGAGCAGGGAAAGGGTAGGGAGGTGCAGAGGAGCCAGAGCTGGGGATTTTCAGCAGTAGTGGGCAGGGAGATTTGCGTATGCCAAATCAGTCAGGTTTAAAATGCTCTTCCTAAATTCATCAGTGGTCCCTTCTGTCCCAGGTGACCCCTCTGTTGAGACATGCCTTCTCTTCTACTACATATAAAAAGTCTCCTAAAATATCATGACAGAGAGGCACGGTTGTCCATAGACAAAGTCTGCTGCAAACAGTCCGAGGCAGGGTTATAGCATTGCATTTTTAGCATTAAGCCTTGTGGACCCAAGTTAAATCTTCCAACTGTATATGCCACAACTGGGATGAGATGCTCCCTCTTTCCTCCTTCTGTTCCTTTGTTCTCCTTCTCTTCTTTGTTTCAATAAAAGCTACTGCAGCATACGCATATCAAAAACCTGAAAGTTGTCTGGCACTTCAGATCAAGGAATGGATTCAAATTCACTGCCTCAGGATATGTGTCAAGTCACTGCGCTTATCTTGCTCTTATATTACTGACTTTCTAGTTTTCACTGGGGGTAGCTTTCTGCTCTTATTGGTGTTCAAACCACGAGCAAGAGAAGCCAGTGGAGGATAGCACCTCCATGCTGAAACTGGGCAGGGTTCCCTCCTTCCTTTGAGCTGCAAGGAGAGGAAAAAAGGAGACTGGGAGCCCTAGGAGGAAAGAGTGAAATTGGCCTGATGTCTGCCTGGTAGCAGTAGTCCATTATTACTATAATTGTTATAATTTCTATTTGCAGTTATAAATGAGGGGTACTGTAGTTTCCTTTAAATGACTACTGAAACCGACAATAATATGAAAAGCACAGGCCAGTGTGTGAGGTAGCGTGCTGATGCCAATGTTTTCCCAAGAGTTAATTTTTCTGCCTAAATGTAAATGCATTATGTGACTTCCAGTATTTATTCCTGCAGTCTACAGAATTATATTTTTAGCCTCTTTCTCCAGTGTTACTTTGATAAGGTTTCAGAGTCGCTTTGGAAAATCTAACAAAACAGAATGACATAGGATACATCTAAATCCAGCAGACCTTTAGAAACAAAATAATGGTCCGAAAATCCGTCTACTAACCTAGCAAAACATGTTGGCTAACAAAATATTTAATCACACATATTGCATGCACAGGGGATATACATGTCTATGTTTACATTGTGATTCAGGTCTGGTTAGAGGCAGTGGGTAGGCAGCTGGTCTTGACATAGTTTGTATTTTTTTTATATATACATATGTATGTGTGTGTGTGTGTATGTAGGCTTTGGAAGATTCCACTTGTATGTGCTTGTAAGTCTAGAAAATTATTTTTTTGAAGTGGGTTTATTTTTAATATGTGCTTATATGCTTAAGTGTATAAATTAGTAGGAAGTGTTAAAAAGAAAAAAAAAAATAAAAACTATGAGGAATCGAGGTTTCATGAGATGTTGCAATACTGCTCCGTCTGTAAAAGTCCAGATTCTGGATTTTACAGAATCACAGAATCACTGAATGGTAGGGGTTGGAAGAGACCTCTGCAGATCATCTTGTCCAACCCCCCTGCCTGAGCAGGTACACCTAGAGCAGGGTGCACAGGACCACATCCAGGTGGGTTTTGAATATTTCCAGAGAAGGAGACTCCACAACCTCCCTGGGCAG